>CM057814.1:60279229-60656729 GCA_030067965.1 Latrodectus elegans | reverse complement strand
CTCTCTGTGTGTGTGTGTGTGAATGAGAAAAGCAATCATTTTTGAAAATTAGTGAAGGAGAAATCGGGAACTTATTTTTGAGAAATGCATTTGGAGGAAAGATACCATTCAACAGGCCCTGTAGAATCCATGTGCACTCATAATTAAAAGTTAAATCAAAGTTCTGCTTATCTTACTTCATTTTCTTGTCTAAAACAGGCTAATCCCCATGTAAATACGATAAGTATAGAGGTTACACAATCTGGCAACGCTCCTGATGAAGAAATTCAAAACAACCGATCACTTTAGCTACTTAAAACAAGTAATTCTCTTTATTGCTTTAAATTAGCTCATACTATAAAACTCAGTATGCTTTTTCCTTCCTTGATATGATAAAGTATGTTTTTCCCTGTATTAATATGGCTTCAACTATGCTATCACCTGAAAGTCTCTAGTTGCATATTTTTACATATTTTAACCCAAAGTTTAATCTTGGATACAGGTAATTAATGTTAGCGTTACAATCAGTGTCTATGTAAGCAAATACTGCTAAAATTGCATAATCCTCCATGTTTCTGAAATAGTTCTCTTATTTCAGGACTAGTGGCAGATTTTCGAAGACAAGGAATTTAGGTGTGTGGGAATACAGTTTATAGTATTCGATTGGTACAATTATGAGTAGTACGGTAGCACAAATTTGTTTATAAACAATAAAACTATCAAAGAGGCCTAAAAGCAAACTACGATATGTTATACAAAGCTGTTCAATTGTCATATATTATAAATTGTAGGTAATAGTTTATGACAATCAAATTGCTCAATAAGTTAATATTTTCCTTCTGTTTTAACTGTTAAAACAATCGCTTGATTATCTCCTATTTATAAATGGTCATCTCAGGCCAGTGACCGCCCATTCGTCTTTGCAATGCGTGCCATCTTCGACCCACTGCTACAATCATTGTCTAATGCAGCTTTTCTTCAGGCGAAATTATTAACCGGCTTCTTTGAGGCCATGTCAATCTCATTTAATTGTTTTCAATTGTGATTAAAATAACTCTACAGTGAATGTTAAAATTTCGCATGCAAACAAGTTAAGAAGCTGTCATTTGATTTTTGACGAATCATTTTCTTACCTTTAAAAGTTTGTATAATTCCATATCTCCAAAAGAAATATATCACAAAAATAATCTAACAGCTATTTTTTGCTATTCACGTAAAGTAGTTTTTTCAAACTGGGTTAAAACACACTTTTTACATCATATCTTGATAATGTAATGCATTTATAATTCAACAAAACAGCGTTATATACTGATTCCTTAAGGTTTTACAAATATGAGTACTTAGCACCATCTAACATCACATAGTAAAAAGCCTGATAATTAAAAATTGTGCCAAAGCCCTTCTTGAAGATTCACTGAGTATTTACCTCCCAATAAAATTTTAATTTGTTATGAGCAGTATTTGTGTATTACGAGAGTAAGAGCTCACAGAATCGCTTAGCTCCTGCCACGAGAGTAGCGTAGGCAAGCAATCAAACTGCGAAGGTCCATCTCTGTTTTTCCACTGTTGGTAAGTGCTGAATGTGGTATCTTTCACTTTGGAAAATGTAGTCATATCACTAAATCATGACGAGACTTTAAATTATCAATTGTAATTCTGATCTTATTCTTTTATTTCTATTTTGAATTTAATTTTGCTTTTTGGAAGTTATGTATAGATTACTATGAAGGTTATTTTTATAATTCTTAAATATTTTTCACAATTCGTATACATGTCACGAAGGGAAACTTGGTTCAAAAATAAATCGTTATTTCAAAAGTATTGTTATTTTTTTTGCCTTGTGCCAGCTAGGCTAACAATATGGGGTGGGCTGCTCCACTTTTTCATACTAAACCATATGTGGTGTGGAGTCCGACTGCTTCACTACACACATGCCGTAGGGATCCGTTTATAGGGTAGGCTACTATTCACATCTCATTTATACACAGAAAGGACAAAGACAGGATAGATAGAAAGTACATCCATGCCCGAACCGGGATTCGAACCCAGGATCTCCCTATTCGAAGTCAGGCACTCTGACCACTAGACAAGGCGGTCGGCTCAAAATTATTTATTGATATTACTTAAGCGTAGGTAAAAATGTATACATGTACTCTTCTTTTTGCAAAGAATATAATGTGAAAGTTACTTTGAAGGATTGAAATTCTAATTTAATAAACACTATTTCGAATCTTTCGACTGAACTTCCTTTTTGTGTAAAAAAAAAATCATCCAGAGCACTTGATCTATAAAAATTTCCAAATCAGGATATTGATCTATTTGCCATTTTAAATCTGGATTTGGTTTATTTCAACAAAATTAATAAATGTAACTTTCACGTAATTTATTTACAACAATTCAGTTTTTATTTCATTCATATCATCCTATAAACAGAATAAAATACACTCATTCATTGATTACTAAATGACATGATTTAAAATGTTCAGGGATATGACATTTGATACAAGTGTTAATCTTACACTACACAGTTTAATGATACACCAAGAAACAATTATTTCTTAATAATTTATATTGCTGAGTATTTTGAATTATTTTTCTTAATTTAAGATTCAATAGGATTCGCAGGTTAAAAAATTTGGAAGGTTAATAAATATTAATACAATTTTCCTATATAGGTACAATTTTCCTATGTTAGTGTAGACAGATTTTTGTGAACCCTACTTTTGATCACAAAATAGTCAGTGCAAAAATATTTTTTAGTTTTATTATAACTAAAAAGAATGGAAAATTAAATATTGGCTATTTAAATTACCCGAAGGAGCCGGCCAACTTGTCTAGTGGTCAGTGTGCTTGACAACGGATAGGAAGTTCCTGGGTTCGGATCCCGGTTCAGGCATATATGTACTTTCTCTCTCTCTACCCTGTCTTTGTCCTTTCCTTGTGTGTGTGTGTGAATGAAGTATGAATGAGGCCTACCCTATAAACGGGCTCCTATGGCATGTGTGAGGGTGCGATGGCGGTCCACCCCCTGTGGTGCATCCAGGGCAACGCCCAGGCGGCTAAGAGATCGCTGTTTCTGGCCGGTTCATTGGGTATCAGGGAACAATAGATTAATAGACTGTGTTGCAGTTGTAATTGTCTACAATCTGCCATTGGAAAAAAATTATCTAAAGAAACCTGAGTAAAGAAAAATTTATTGCAAGTTGAATTTGTTTTATCACTTAGGAATTTAACCTTAAAATTTTTTAAATTTACTTTTTGAGTGATCTTAAATAGCCTAAAAACATTTTCTCTTTATTTTTTAAGCCAAAATTCTTTGCTAAAATTCGGTACTAAGGTTCTCTTTGTGGCTTAGAAGAGAACCTTTTTTTTTTACAATTTTGCATTTAAGCTAATTATGTTTCTTGGATTCTAAAATCACTCTTAGATTAGAATAGTTTGTCATTTTAAGTAATATTTAAACAACCTGAAGAATACAAATTCGTTATATTTATTTATTTTATTCTTAAAAGATTCTCTGGTGAAATATTTCAAATGTCATTTTTGAGTACTCTAAAACAGCTTCAAGATTTCTCATAATTTCTTGATCTAAAATTCTTGCAGAGCTGAAATTTGGTACAAAGGTTTAGGCTTTGCTATTTAATAAATGATGCTTAAGAATTCAAAAGTTGAGTTTCCACAATGGATACAAGATTCCAAAATGAAAAAAGAGATCGTTTACACACATTTTATTTTCATATTTAGAGAACCTATGAATATGAAATTTAATATTTAGATTCATTTTATGAAACTAAAAATGAGTATAATAATATTCTGTTTTTAAGTTGGTTAAAAAGATAACTCTTATTTAAAATATGTCTTAGTTATTCGATATATTTTAAGCAATATTTAATTATTTTTAAACAATAATTAAGAGACTGTTGTTTTGCACCGTATAAAGTTTTAATATATAAATCTGTTATTCTAATCTAGAATTTTTTGCATAGAATGAAAATAATGGTAATTAAAAATTTGGCTTATATATTTACTTGGACAAATTTTTTTATTTCAAATCATACCTTGTGTCCAAAATGATCGCTATCAAAATAAAAACTCCTGAGAAATACATTTATTAGTCATAAGCTTCCGATGTACTATGAAATTTTTTTCGAATATATATATATATATATAATTCAATTTCCTTTTTAATAAATGAGATACACTTAATTTATTAGAAATTGATAAAAAATGATACTTCACATGAAGATATAAATTTTATTTAAGCCATTTAGGTTGAATAAATAAATTATCAAATAAATCTATGGAAAAGAAATCTATACTATAACTCTCTAAATAATCAATTCGTTAAAATGCAAAATTATTTATTTATATAATGTAGTATTTCTGCATAAACTACGACAAAACTGAATCAATCTTATAAGGATCTCAAGCGTTTTCAGTAATATGTTTTAAAATATAACAATCTAAATCGAATAATTAAATTAAATTAACCAATAAAATATCGCCTACTCATTCCACAAGGAAAAATAAACCAATTCTGTTATTTCTGTATAAAAGTAACATTCATTGTATTTCACATCATTTCGTTTTCTTTTTAATACCAAATGATTTTCTCAAAGAGATCTCATTTCTTTTATTCAAAGAAGTAATATTGAATTGCGGTTCCAATTTCATGAGTTTTGAAATTAATGAGCGATGATTTGGTCTCAACTGAGCGAATGTTGAGTGCATTTCAATGAATTGATAGTAATATTTTGATGCTTAACAAGTACCCGAGTTCTTTTAGCGAGTGGTTATTACAGTTGTTTATATGATTGTAAAGGAAATAAAATTAATACTTATGTAAATGTAATTGTGTTTAAATAAAATTTCTCACGTTTATTTTCTTGATGCCTCTCATAAACTATTTTAAGAAAAATTTTGCTATTTGATTTAATTCTGAACAATCATATAAAGAATACCTCAAAATTTTGTTAAATTTCTTTTTGAGTAACATTTTGTTTAATTTATTGGTACAATTCCATTACAATAGATAAGATAATTATCGTTATAGAAAAGAAAAAATCGCAATTATTGTCGTAAATATTTGCTCAATGTATTGTTTAAAAAGATTTACATTTTTAGAAATTACTAAAAAAACGGTAAAAATATTTTATTTGGATTTTATAAACTAATTATCATTTATTGACAAAACTTTTTTTTTATTTAAAGTTTATTTCTGACTTAAATTACTTAGCAATCGTTTCAATGATCGATTGGGAGGAGGGGGGGGGTGTATAATGGAATAGTAGGGATTTTTCTTTTCATTTCAAAATGGCAAAAGTCTTGGTTTCATCTCTCTTAGTTACATTTAGTCTTGTTAAAATTTCCTAATGCCTTTTAAATTACTTCATTAAAAGAAATATTGAATGTTTTATTTTTAAATCTATTTCAAATGATGTCAATAATCGACTTTTTTTACCAATAAAAGCTTAGAACATTCTAATCATTCAAACGAATGAAATAACAGCACTTAGAAGGTAATTGGAGTGACAGTACAATGTAACTTCAAAATTATATATCATAATAATATGAAAATACTCCACGTTAAAAAAATGAGGAAAAATCTCGCGAGACCGCAAAAACCTTGATTCTTGATTTAAAGTAGATGAAGGCCATAAAATGAAGGGATAAACCAGCTAATATGCTTGTTTTAGTTGAAATCAGGACTTGTTCCTTTATATCATTTGTTAAAAGTGCTTAAATCGGAATGCAATAGGAAAACAAAAACGAGGAAGAACAAACTCAGAGCAAGGTTTTTGTTATTCAGTTGCAGAAACGCTAATCATGCAATATTTATCAAACGTTAAGAGTTAAAAAAAATCACAATACATAGGTTTCACATTTATTAAGGTATAGCCTTTTATTAAGGAAATGCTTTTAGTAAAATTTAAATACAAAATCATATGCATTTTAAGAAAAATCTATTTCCAGTTTTGTGTAACAAGTATTTGAGATTAATTTAAAAATTAAATGTTCAATATTTTCTTTAAGAAAACAATTAAAAAAAAAAAAACTCAATCCATCTATTTGAAAGGGCAAAATTAATTTAAACTTTTCTACTTCTAATGGCAAATTAGAAGACAATTCTAGTCAGAATGACAAACATTAAAACTAGAACAAAGAACAAAAATTACAGAATTCAAATAATAAGACTGAAATTACGCTAAATCTGTAAATAGTTCATCTTGTGAGCCGCGAGCTCTCCAGTACCTCCCCAACTAGTGTTCCAAGTTCAGAGCAGGGCAACGACTCAGATGGCTTACGCCCATTTCTTCTCGTATGTTGTGCACTTTGCAAAGAGGACTTGACAGTATTTTTATACGATATCGACATTTAAGAACACAATCGTGATCAGTAGCAAGGCGATAAATGGTAATAGATATCTCTTGGCCAAAGTGGAATATTTGTAATTTTGACGATCAATTTCTTGTCTTTGTTTGTTTATATTTAATTTTTTTTTATTTAGACTTTGGCATTTCAAAATTTTATAATACTTTAATTTTTAATTCAAAATAATAAATTTAAAATAATATATACTATAATAATATTTAATAATAGTACTGTAATTGTGGATAGTCTTTGGTCACAGTTGAACTGTAAAAGACTTTATTTATTTAGTTACATGCATTTTCTGTTCGTATACAACTAGCTTACTTGAGAGTATTTGTGTTACGATATTATTATTTATATGTTCCTGAAATATTGCCTAAGACAACTTACAATATGCTATGGCAGTTTTGAGCTTTCTCAACAAAACTTTAAGTAACGATTGTCTTATATAATACTTTCAAGCTTTCATATGAATTTTCTACGACCGTTAAGAAATTATTTTTTTATTAATTGTTAAAATATGTTACTACAAAATATTAAATTTTTGTAATTTCTTTTCATAAATCAGTACACTTTTTTTAGTTATTACTAGAGAAAACTTATTAGTCAAAATAAATTATTCGTAAAAATAATCGTATTTCTCAGCAAATTGAAATCATTACAGAAGGTACAAGCCATACCGGTATCTTATATCATGATCCTATTTCCACATAACTTTGACAATTTTATAAATAAGGAGAATGAGAGCTCGATAGAATTTTCTCTCATTAATGATTTTTATGAATAACTCCATTAAATTTTTCTGCTACTTAAGAAATTTCTTTCATTGTTTTCTAATGCAAAGCATTTAAATTAATTCATATTTTTAGCATCAAATAAGCAATTTATAAATATGTAACATTTTATCTTCTAAAATGAGATGTATTTTCATTTCGGATAAATTTATAATAAGTTTTTAAATATTGAGTGTTTTAAATACGACTTAATATTTATGATGTTTTTAATGTTCAAACAACAATCAATTTTATCAATAATATGATGTTAAATTAAACTCTTCATTAGTAATAAAAAACATTGCATATAATGTTAATTTTATATGGAAAAATAATTTTATTTCTTAATTTTGGTTGTACGATAATTCAACGATTGCTTCCATAATTTTAAAAAGTGCTTAACTTCATTGAGTTTTCAAAATCTTTGCATAAGCAAAACAAGAATAAGTTTTTTTTAAAGAATAATATTTACTCATTATGAGCAAGAATATCTTAACGTTGAATGCTATTTAATTTATAATAAAAAGAAACATTTACAATAAACGTAGGTATATTTAATACATATGCAAATAATGAAAATCAGTTTAAATAGGTAAGTACAACATATGCTTTGCACATTCCCACATAGAAAATTTCCCATATCGAATGCATAATTAAACAGTAATATTTAATGAAGCATTTGAAAATCAAAAATTTCAGCGTACATTATTTTTCCTTTATGTGGGGGAGATAAATTAACTTTATATACCACAAATGTTAAAAACAAAAACTTGTAATTTATACAATATAAAATTTACTTTGTATAGAAAATATTTTTTAATTTATTACATTTAAGATATTTTCAAAAATATTTGAGATTGAAGTGATTAATTTTATATGAAATCAAATATTTTTAATAATAAAAATAAAAATGTAGGTAAAAACAAAGAGGGGGAGAATCAATGAATCATGGATGTTAATGAAAATGAACATTCATTTGTTGGAAAATTTATGTAATTATCGATTGTTGCATAAAATTAATTTATAATTAATTTAATATAAATTAATTCAAAAGTTCTAAAAAAATGTATTCAAAAAGTAAAGAAATATGTGCGTTATAAAGAAAATGCTTCGTAATAAAATTTTATAGATTAAATAATTTTCTGAGAAATAGAAGAGCTAATAATGCGGAAAAATCCATCAATGAGAAATCAAATAAACTTCTCATTTTTTTTATACTTCCAGATAGATTTTTTTATTCATTCTTAAATGGGATGAATTGTTTGTCTGAATATAAGTTAAAAAGTGCAATAGCATAAAAATATCATTATATAAAAAATTAAGTAACAAATCTTCTATTTTTAAAAAATAACTATTTTTCATTTAAAATGTTGCCTTCAAGATGTAACAGTTTTTCTTGTCACAGATTAAGATCTAAATGAGATACATTTTGTAGATTTCTTCACCAGAGAAAGCAATTATGTGCGTCCTCGAAGAAAAGTATATATTTCAGAATCATTCTTTGAAAGGAGAATTGTAGTCATGTTGATGGAATATGAAAAGGTAAATGGAAATCTTCTTTTAAAAATATATTATCTCTCTCAAATTATATATATTAGCAATAGCCGTCAAACTAAACAAACACGCTGTGTGACGAAATTCACCAAATGAATGTAAGCTCTTTTATTCAAATGACCATTTACCCAAACAAATATGAGGGTCGTGTAAGCTTTGATCTATGAACCATTCTCGCTTGAAAACTGTGACCTGACCACTTGGTGTGTACACACCATACTCTTATGTTGACCTCTTTCGCTCCCAACCGACACGCTGTCTGTAGGGTTGTCTCGCGTAACCTGATCCGGCTACCTGTGAGAGTGGAATGCCGAAAATGTAAAGAAGAAAAAATAAATAAATAAAATAAAATAAAATAAAAGGAAATACATAAAAAAAGAAAAGAACGAAAGTGGATGCTTTCGGAATTGCAACAATAGGTCTCTTCCGTCATTGATGTTATTTATGGTATGTGAAATCATTTTCCACTTCGTAGCTATTTACGCAAATCAAATCTCAGTTTTCAAGTTCACCCCTAGGACAATGTTGTATCAGTAATGTTAAACAACTCGAAAATTTTAAATTTTTTAGTTTTTCAAAGTTACTTTATGTTTGAAAAATATTAGAACGAACTTTGCTAATTAATTAAAAAAATATTTACATAAACCGTTATAGTTAAGTTTGAATAAATTTACCATGCATATCAAGTGCATCATAAAAAATATAATTCAAAATAAGCATCGCAACATTCGCTGTTATCATTTTAATAGAGATATAGTAAATTTCTAATAAATATTTTGAAAGATATCTGCAATATATTTAGCTTGAGGGGAGCTAACTGAAATGAAAAAAAAAGTAAATTGTCTTTAGTTGCTTGTATATAATTGGGTTTTAATAGTTCTCATTTCAAATCAATGCCATATACATTTTTATCTCAAAATTTATTTCTCCGCAGTGTTTTTATACTCAAATTCAAGTAGTGAAAACAGCAGAAATACTAATAAAGCTTCAGGTATAGAAAAAAATATGGTTTTAAATTTAATTTTATCGTACATTCATATTTTTCTACCATACTTTGTATTATTTTATTTATATATCAGGCTGTAATAACTTTTCGATACTTAATAATAACTAAATAGGACACTTTCATAACTTTAATAAGCGCACCAAAAACTTATTATTTTTTTGTAGATATAATTAACTTCCCTTAATTATGAGATGCAATTTTCCTTAACAATAACAATTGGAGCATTTGAGCAGTAGTTTATACACATAAATAATTATTTTGACTTTTAAATAGCTACTTTTACAAGCAGGATGACAATAAAATTTCTTAACATAATAAGACAATAAATAATGAAAAATACTGAACAAATTTCGAATAAAATTAAATAAATATACATATTTTCGAATCGTGCAAATTTTATGTATCGATTAGAGGTTCGATTTTATTATAGAAGGTAAGTTTTTTTATTGAAGCAAAAAATTTATAAAAATTAAAAAGAAAAAGATAATTAACTATACCAATTTTATACTGTTGCTTAGTTTCTGTGAATATAATAATGAAATAATAGCTTTTTAATTAATATCATTTGATGTTAGTAAAGTGTCAAACTGTTGTTAGCCAATCTATAATTAAAAACCTATAAAAGTTTAAAGGAATTTCTTTATAAGGTAAGTTTATCTTGATATTCTTAAATTTTATATTTGGAAATATTTAAGTACATTCTGAATTTTGTTATGTTCATAACTTAAAACTGGCTTATATCTTAATTTTAGGGTTGTTAAACATTCATACTATATTTCTAAATTTATTAAAATAATGAATAAAATATATTAAGTTGAACTGATTTTTTTAAATATAACAATCACTCAATTTTAATAAAACCTAATAAACATTTTTATGTAAGCAAATTTCTAAGTTCAGCGAATTATCTTTTAATTTTATTAATAGACTTATTTTTAAATGAATTAATTTTCATTTATTGTTGTTCTTTGAATATTCTATTCATAATTATTATAGTTACATTAAAAATTATTTTATTGGTTGTAATATATACTGTTATTGGGATAGGAAATAGTTTTCAAAATATGTTTAAAATATAATTTATTAGTTAAAGTTAATTTTAATTTTCGGCAATATCAAGATTATATGCATCAAATATATACTTTGAATTAATCTTCATTTCGTTATTTTTAACAGAAAAATATTCACAACGGTTGTAACTTCAATGAATGTTCCTAATATTCAGTTAGTATACGAGAAAGTCAATAGTTGATTCAAACCGAAGATTTAAACAATACAGTTACATTTTAGGAAGAAAATAATAACGCAAAGTAACAGTGCTAAAATAAATGCTCTAAGGCTATGAAACATTATTATTACACGCACAAAAATGTAGAAAATAAGATTTTATCTTGATAAATGAATATTCAGATATATTTTTCATCCAAATATTCTAGCAGAATTTTAATTTGAATGTCATTATAATAAGAATTAGGGGGATATTTATTTACGCTACGTTACTGATGATACAAAATGAAATATGATAATCATGTATTTCACTTTGTATGCATTATAACTCTTTACAATGCAAATCATGTTTAATTATGTTTACCTACGACCTAAATTCAGTCTTATTTTTCAATAAAAGCACTGGGTTCCATTATTTATCAGCTGTCTTATAACGTGAAATATGGTTTTTAATAAGAACAAAATTTATTTATTATATCGCTAATTACTATATTGAAAAAATTTAATTAGTTTTTAAGAACAAAAGAATTTAATACAATTTTAATTTCACACAAAATATATAAACAAATAAATAATAATTCATATTAAAAGTAATAAGAAGCAATTTAAGAAAAAAATATTTACAATAAAGATTTTCACCGTATACCTTCGGGTGGGTCGGTTTTACTGTTGGTGTTACAATAAAGATTTGCTAAAAGAATTTAATTATTAAGTTATGATTTATTTATTCTACAGATTTTCTCTAGGAAAGAATATATTCAAAATAACGAATTTTTAAAAAAAATTGAATTTGTACATTTATCTAAATTTATTTTAGGAATAAAATAGTTAAATTCGTAGATAATTAGACATTTTTTTATTACAAAATGTATTAACTAAGCCTATAATTTTACAAAAATTTAATATGTCTCCTTTTAATCTTCATTTATAAATGTGCTGTAGCTATCGAAATATACTACTCTCTTTGAAATATAAATCTAAACTATATAGATAGAAAATATTATTTACTATGTATATATTTAAAATCCATTACAAAAGTAAAGATGTCTCTCAAGCATCTATAAGTAAATAAGAATTGATAATTCTATTAAATTACCATTTTTATCTTTTATAATAAAATAAACAGAATTTTTAATTATTAGAATTATATAAATATAGTTAAAATGAAGTATTTGAATATTATTATATTTATAAAAAATAAATTGGTTAGAATATTTAATATGAGGAATTACAATTACTTTTGATTTTACTACACCATTGTTTTTTAGTTATTAAAGGGGAGGCTGTCTTCTGATCTTTTAAAGTCTGATATTAAAAATTTTATGATCGAAAAGTTGTGAGATCTAATCATGACACTAAAGAGTATTATGTTCTGATTGATGATGTTCATAGTAATCAGCATATGTTAGAATGCGTCGATGAATTAGAGATTAAAAATTTTTAATCTCTAAATTTTTTTAAAGATAAAAATAAAGTTATTTACTTTCTGAAGAGTATGCAGTTATTGTATGTAGTTCGAGACATCATGCAGAATAATTTCTGTAAGATTCTAGATTTGAAGCTAGATTATCATAAATATTTCCCATATGTAACTCAGGTTTGATCGAATAAGAAGTACAGCCCATTCGCCAGTCTTCTACTAATTACAAAACTAACCATATTCAAATAAATATATAATCGATGAAGTTCTTTCTGTATTTAATACCCAAAAAGAAAAGGATTTACATGAAGTGTAGCCTTTTGTTAGTCCTCGAAGAAATCTCCATCGGCATCCTGTAGCTCTTTCCAACGTATGCGATACCCTTGATTTTAAAACTCTGAGATTTTAGATGCAAAAAACTACGTGAATGCTTATATCAAGTTTGCTTCATTGACTATAAATCGCTAGACTTGAATTTTTTATACAAATGTCTTGAAGTGCTTTCTTTCACATTACTATATCCAAACGATTGATATATTCGATGATTTAATGCAGCTGCTAATAAGCCTATTTTGAAGTCGTAAAGGAAAAAATACTGAATGAGTTCCTGGACTCTCTCATTTGTTTTAGCTATTGTATTTACTATAATTGATGAAAATGTGCGGTTGACCTGTTATTATAACAAATGGTATTTCTACTTTCGTCCGACATTTTTTAAAACATGTAATGCAATAATTTGCATACCTATTCTCATTTTATTCAATGGCAAAGCATAAATTGGCAAGAATTTTATTTGTTACATTGTATTAGTAACATAGTTTGGAGTGTAAGATAAGATGAAGTATTTGAATGATTCCCCCTGATTCAAATGTTCTGACAATATTAAAACATATTGAAATTAAACACGTTGATAATGGATAGTATAATGATTTTATAATTCATTTTTAATGTATTCAAATATACTAAAAGTATACTTTTCTAACTTTATATATTAGCAAAATAATGTTATTATCAATTAAAAATAATCAAAAAAATTTCCACTTCATAATTTTACTTCAGAAAAACTGAAAAAAGTTGAAAGAAATTTTTATACAATACATATTTGTGAAATAAACACGAAAATGCAAAATTAACATTTCCTTCTATAATAAGAAATGAAATTGTATCATGCATGATAATAAAAAAACTATTTAGATCAAAATCCCTGTTAATTTTCCTTGAAATTACTGAATAAAGAAAAAATACCTTTTTTATTACCCACGTCAAAGAAATGATACCAAGGCCGCAGAACGAGTTATTTAACTAAGAATTTGATGTGTGCAAAAGGCAAAGTCCTTGAGTTTAATGCATTCTGGTCTGCAATGATGGTCAAAATAACGCTCTCTCTTATGGATTACTTATCATCTGAGGAGTACCGGCTTTTACCGGCATTTGGAGATGATCACACGATCAAGAACTGAATGATAGTGATTAATCTGAAATCGAATGCGGTGTTCCAAGTGAATGAAGGTTTCCAGGTAGCTTTTGCATTCAAAATTAAAATAATTTCACAGAACTGAATAACATTTTCGAAATCGAAATAGTATATAATTTAAAGAGTATTAATTACAAACAGCGGAAATGAAAAGCGTTGTTTTTGCTAATCTCGGAATTATATATATACATATCAAACTGAGCTAGACAATCCCCATAAATCCGAATTTATATAAAAACTTAAAAAAAAGAAAGAAAACAGATGAGGGTTCCACAGAATTTCATCTTCACTAAAATTTAGACACACCAAAATATGAACAAGGGAAACCATGTCAGTGATGCACAAAAAAAAAAAATAAATAAATAAATAAATAAATAAATAAAATAAAATAAAAAAATGCGTGTTACTGATACAACATTTTTTTTAGTTCTTTTTCTTGTATAGGACAGAATTTTTACCCTTAAAAATTCTGTTCTATATAAAAATATAGGACAGAATTTTTAAGGGTGATAATAATTCATTTACAAAAGATAATAAGATGTCAGCCATAATGAATGACTTTTCATGAAAAAAATCATATATAAGAATTGTGGCGAAGAAGATTTGTATGACTTAAGTACTTTTATAAGCATTTGTTTTACGATCAATAATGAGTGGGGCCTTGATTTACGATATAATTCTTGATGCTAATATTTGAAAGCCATTGATGTATAATAGAAGACAAACACATGTGCAAGAATTTTGCAAAATTGCTTAGCTTATACGCTTAGAAGCTCATGCAGAATATTTAATCAGCGATATACATAAATAAAGATATTTCATGTAAATATCAAGAATCTTATCCTAACTAGTCTGAGTCATATTAGTATATTTTAGATAAAACTGCGTCCATCAGTAGTCAAATCTTACAATGAAACAACTAACTTACACATTTAATATCTAGAATCAAAGAAAATGTATATCAATAAAGAAAAAGGAATTTAAAAATTTTATATCTTAATAAAAACTATACAATATTATTATAAAACAAACAAGTGAAAGAAATTGAATGAATAAGCATTATTAAAAGCAGTTAATTTGATTTTTCATATTTTCGAGTTGTTCTATTTTATACTTGATTATGTGGATCTGCTAACCAAATCAGTATTTAATTTTCATAAAATGATAAAAGTTGGTAAAAAAAACATTATTAAATTATCATCGATGTGTAAAATAAAGTTAATATGGAAATTTTTACTTACAGTAGACATTTACAGTAAGGACTTACAGTAGATATTTAGCTTGAGAACTATTTTATCCATATTGCAGTTAAAAGCTTATACACTGCGAAAAGTTAGAAGGTCAAATACCTCCACAGTTCAATATTTTTAAAAATAAATTTTTTCAGTGAAAATGATTTTTGAGAATGAGAAATTCTCAGATGTTTTTGTGACATTCTTGAGTTCGTTTTATTTTCGATTGTAAAAATTATAGTTCGATAGTAAAAATGTGAGAGTAATATCTAAGGGATTCATCAGAAATCCTGTGATCTTGACAACGTGTTATATCACGTTGTCAATATCGTAGACGTGTTATATCGTGACAACGTGTTTATCTCTGCTTGAAAATTATCGAAAGAACTATTAAATTGTAGATAAATCTAACGAACAATCAAGCGAGCAAACTTCAGAGACATCAATATATAAGCTCTTCACAAGAGAATAAATTTCAATTTATGCTTTCATATAATATTCACTTCAATAAATCGAGTTAGTCAAAAATAGGTGGGAAAATTCATAGTTATCAAAAACACCCATAACATTTTCCCCCGAAAGTAAGAGAAATCATGCCCGTTTGTGGTTAATTATACGCTTAGAAGTATAAATGCGAAAAAGAAAATAAAAGAATTAATCGTTTTATTATAAATGAAAAGTGCTTTTTTTTAAATTTTACCACCCATGTTGAAAGTAATTTTCTTCTTTCAGAAGTCATTCAATCATTCGCATTTCCATGTTGCTTGACATTAAATAAGTGGTTTCCTGCTATTGTGTTTCAGTGCACAAAGAAATCAGATAGAGACTATTTCCTTCAGAGATAAAAACAGTTTTTTGTCATTCATAAAGAAAAGTTACAAGAAGTGGAGAATTTTCTAATTAATGTCAGAAAAATGATAAACAAAGTACAAAAGATTTTTATTTATCAAGAAAGTCAAGGTTAGGTGGAATTGTCATTTTGCTGTAAAATTACTTTTTTTATATTTTAAAATGCTTTATTATGAACTATTTTACATAATTTAGGAAACAACAGAAAAATCTTCTATGATTTTTCTAATCTGAATATAAACATTAGTAATGAGCAAAAGAGAAATAAATTCTAAGCTTCCTTATATCGGAATTGAGCATTAAAATACATTGAAATTATAATTTTTAAACATAAAAAATTTTCTTATCATTTTTAACGCAAGTATTAAATTAATAAAGATGTAAAATTTGTTTAAAAAATAAAATGTTAGAATTAAAATTTTTAATTCATGCAAAACTTAGAAATTGCGCATGGGTGAAAGTAAATATTTAAATATAATTGTCTAAAATATAATTACAATTAATTAAAAAGATACGCTTGAAATTAACGGTAGCATACATCTATAGAATAAGAGAATTTATCAATTTGCAAACAGCATATTTTGAATAGAATTTTACAATAAAAGGTAAGTTTGCTAAACCTGTAAAATTTGCAATTTGAATACATTTTTATTATTTGAATGTGAATTTTAATTTGGTGGATTTCTTTAAATTAGTATTTACTTTTAACGACATTTCTGGAAGCTTAA
The DNA here is from genome assembly GCA_030067965.1 of Latrodectus elegans. NCBI lineage: Eukaryota > Metazoa > Arthropoda > Arachnida > Araneae > Theridiidae > Latrodectus > Latrodectus elegans. Next base: position 60,640,115 of record CM057814.1, on the reverse strand, counting down.
TAACTAAAACTTTTATTTTTATGAAGCGTAATGTATGACAAACACATCTACATTGTTATTTTAAATTATTCTCACAATCAATATTGATAGAAATATTTATTACCTCCTACATTAATTTTTAAACTCAATTTCTTACTGTCATTATTTTATACTTCTTTATAGTAATAAGTCATATATTTCCGATGACAGATGATTGATCGAAAAAAATTCGTTGTCACAATAATTAGAATAAAACGTTTCAAATATCACGATGGCTAAACGGAGAAGGATGCCAAAACTCTTTCTGACGCTTTTCGGTATGAAAAGTTTTCTAGAAAAGTATGATATCGAACTCAATTAATTCTTAAACTCAATTACTTATTGTCATTATTTTATACTTCTTTATAGTAATAAGTCATGTATTTCCGACGATAGATGATTGATCGAAAAAAATTCATTGTCACATTAATTAGAATAAAACGTTTCAAATATCACGATGGCTAAACGGAAAAGGATACCAAAACTCTTTCTGACGATTTTCGGTATGAAAATTTTTCTAGAAAAGTATGATATCGAGAGAGAGAGAGAGAGAAATTTTATAATTTTTTAAAAGTAAGTTTTCATTTGGCATTAATAAGTGTTAAATGATTGAATTTTGCTGTTTGACATTTCCTTATTTCAATGGATTTTATTCAACATGGAAACAAGCATTCAATGAATGTTTCTGAATAGCAAATAACTTCATTTATATGAATAGCATTTTAGAAAGTTTAAATTGCATTTTATTTACTACTGGCATTATCAGTGGGTGAAAAGAAAGTTCCATTCAAGATTAGAATGCGTCTATAACTGTGCGATGTGATTGATTATTTTGTAGGCTTGTAAAAGAAAACTTTAAGTGCAATTACGCTTCCTTAAAACCCACATAATTTAAGTAGGAAGAGAGGAAATGAATGTCACAAAGAAGAAACTCCTAAAACAGAAGAAAAGAGAAAGTTAATCTCGTGAATTAATTAGCAAAATTCTGAGGCGATACAAAATCGTGTCTAGAATTGAGAAGGATTGGATTATTTAATCCTTTTTTTTCTCCTTCATGCGCCTTTTCTTTCAAGGATTTTAAATATATTTCCTTGAATAAATAAATTTTTTCCCAAGAGCCCCGATAGTATATCTGATATCTAACCCAACCGAAAAAACTCTTGCAAGAAGTCTGATGCACATGTTAATATTTTCATATATTTCAATATTTCTTCACATATATTGAAAAAAAGTAAGTGCTAATTAAGATGTCAACTTTTCTTACTTCATCATTAACATATATAATTCATAAACGTATGACAATAATTTAACTTTATTTAAATTTATAAAATATAGTACACACCCCCCCACACACACGCACACACACACACACACACGCACGCACGCACACACACACACACACACGCACGCACACACACACACACACACACACACACACACACACATACACACACACATACACACACACATACACACACACATACACACACACATACACACACACACATACACACACATACACACACACATACACACACACACATACACACACACACATACACACACACACACACACATACACACACACACATACACACACACATACACACACACACACACATACACACACACATACACACACACACACACATACACACACACACACATACACACACACACACACACACACACACACATACACACACTAACTAATAGATTTTTCAAAGCTGAAAAATGCATCAAATTTCTGTATATTTCTATGTCCACTTTATTTGGTAATAACTGGTTACGGCAGAGATGTTTGATTTCGTTTTTCAATATTTTTTCTTAAAAATTATTACTTATAATTTAAAAATGATAAATAATTAAGTAAGAGTCTTAAAAAGGTTAATGATATTGTCTAAAATATTCATAACTATATGATAAAAAATTGATAAATAATTTTTTATGAAACAGATAAATTGATTATTTCTTCTTCTTAGAAGTAGAATTACTCGTCCTGTAAGCGTTACGATGACTTGCATGTCATTTACTTATTTTGTCTTTAAATTCTGGAATAATAAAGGAGTATTGAGATGAAAGTGCTTTATTTGTAATAATGTTACAAATTATCTTTGGTGTTCCTTACACAGATTTCATCTCTAATTGTTGTCAGTAAACTCAGTAAACTTTGTGAATAATACTAAGTCGTCATAATAACAAATACAAACAAATTCTCAAAACATTGCCAAACTTTGCGAGTATAATTACACTAAACCATAAGAGTATTTGAGAAGCATATTTAAAATTGAATTAAAGAGATAAGTTTAATCCAAAATAATTGGAATATTATCGTTATAATGTATAAAAGAAAAACGTGTTTATTTTAGTGGTTATAATAAGAATAAGAAAATTATTTGATTGGAATGATTAATTTAGGTAGAGTTCGAATACTCAAATGTAACAAAATGTGACTCTTGAATTTTATTTTTTCATTTAAATTCTTGAAAACATTGATGATTCATAATTTAAAACGTATGCATAAGATAAACTGAAATAAAATCTACATGATTTTGATGTTTTTAGGGTTTATATTTATTTTCACTTTCTTTTTGAAAATTAGCAAATGTAAAAACTGTATGTGTTGATCTTGAGAACTCTGTCTGAAGTAATGAAATAAAATTTTTGCATTCAGTTCTTTTACGAATCATAAACTTACTTTAGATACAACAGTATCCATTTCTTTAAAAATTACTAATTATTAAAATCAGACAAACAACTTCATTGCATAAATTTGCACTCAAATATGTCACAAACAGAAAAAAGAACTCTATTGTGTTTGTCTGAAAAAGTTTTAACTTAGATCTTAAAAGGCTCCAAGCTATTAAATTCATGACACCTATTTTTTTAAAGAACTAATTGTACCATGCTAATGATAGTTTTTCTCTATTTTTAGCTCTGATCATATGCTAATTTATATCTCATGCAAACAAATCTTTGAATTGCAATTTTTTTCTTATATGTAAATTGAGGAGTCGATATCAAACAATCAGTTAAAAATCATCCAATAAAACCACAGGTTCTCACATAGAAAAGGAAGATGTCAGAATAAATGTAAATCATCAAAGGTGCAGAAGCTCTTGGAACTTAATATTTGAAATACATTTTCATTGATCGAAATTTAAGTACATTCAAAATATAACAGAAAAGACTGTTATGAAGAATATAGATAGAAAAAAAAAGGGAAATCACTTAGAGATAGGCGAGTTGTGTTGCTTCCTAATAAATTTATAAATTCAAATGAATCGTAAGCGTTACCAACAGTTAAATGAACTTCATAATTGAAATATAATGTGCTTTAAACTGATCCCGATAACACTTAAATTAATAATTTAACAAAGTCACGCGCGCGCGAAATAATCATTTAAAGAATGCAATACTTCTCTGGATTTAAATAGCATGTTTGAAACATTGCTGTATAATGAACAAAGTTCATATTAAACAGAAGTTCCATTTAAAATACTGTTTAGTATAAAAATTAATTATTTTTATATTTATTTAATTATTCTATTATATTAAATAATTTTAAAAACACAGTTAAATTATATTTTATTGTGTTCAACAAGCTGTTTTATAGAGGGAAAATAAAATAATGTTAAAGTGAGGGAGTTGTACTTTTTCATTCAAAACTGCAGAATATAAATACGTATTCCAAATTTTGTGTTTAACTTAGGCATATTTTAAAATATTAAATTATAAATATTAGAAGTAAAAATGTTCTAAATATTTAGAAATGTTGTTTTAACTTCTGTCAGCAGTGTTATTTGTTTGGAAATACAATGTCAATAAGTGAAATAATTTTTGTAAATTAGAGCAAGCAAAACTAAAAATTCAGTTTTATTCGAGTTTCAGTGTCCTAGAGAATTTGTAAACTTCAGGAACCAAGATAAGCGAACTATATAAAACTCTTGGTTTGACAGCTGAGACATGAAAATTTTCTGAATAGTTCAAGTACATTCACAACAACGATTCAGTTCCTATCAAATAAGTCACAACAGATCTCACATACTTTTGGAAAAAAAATAGCGGCTTTTTTGAATGGCAAAAAGCAAAAGAATAAACAAAGTCTAATAATAGAAGTAATTTTATCTTCCCGTTTGGTAGTGTCTAGGCTAGATCGTGACACGCGGGTGAGGTTCAAGATACAAAACATAACCTCTTTGGTACTCATGACACGTTTTGGGTGAGTCACTCACTGTTCCTCCGTGAATGGAAGTTGTAAACACTTATGTTATCGGCACAGAACAATGAGAAAAAAAAAAAGACTGCCTCGAAACTTCCTCGCATTCAACCTGAGAATTAGCAGTTTACAGTTGTCTCCCAAATTAGAAAGTATTGTACTTATTTTATCATATGCTACAGGCGTAGGACTGATTATTCTGAGGTGCTTATTAAGTATTTTCTTCACGACATTCTCTTGATTTGGAATTAGAACTCTCTTTTGAAAGGATGAGCATAATCTGTTGATTGCTGTTTTTTATTCACTCGGTGTTGATATAATGGTATCTGTGTTTCTTAATCAGTACGGAACAACACATATGTCTATGTGTTCCAAAACCTTTTAATATGTCTAAAGATATTTTAAAATCAGACATACTTAAAATTTAAGTTAGCTTCTCATCCTTTTATCTTTGAGCGCATAAAATCAAACGGATTCAATGGCCTTTTTTCTTGGAAAAAGATTAAACTTCAGTGAAAATGATACCAAGTTTTTATCACTCTCCAAAAAATTAGAATAAATACAGATGAAAATATAATTATGAAACTAACCACATATATCTTCCCTACTTAAAGGTTTTTTGGAAAAATATTGCATTTTACAATTATACTGGAGACACTTTTGATTGATGTACTATTACTGTCGAATATACAGTATTATTGTTATTAGAAATTTACTATTATATATAATTGAGAAATAATATATAATAGTAAATTTCTAATAACAATAATACTGTATATTCATACTGTATATTGTATATTTTACTCGATTATTGGAAAATACATGCTGATGTTTTCGATAGAAATATAGTGCTTAAGAAGCTCTAGAAAGTCTACAACTTTTAACAACTTTAAGACGCATAATATTTTTTACTACTTTAGTAAAAAATGGTGTCTAACATTAAAAAAAAATGATATAAATTGCTTTACATAGTCTTATAAAAAGATGGAATCAAAAAACAAAATGAAATTAATATTAGCATATTAAAAACATATTTTCTAAGTAAAAAAAATAAATATATATATTTTATGTAAGAAATTATGTAAATGAAGACATGAAAAATAGGAAACTGCAATCTGATATTTTGCTGTTTACGTATACACAGATTTTATGTCATAGACAGTTTACTGAAATCAAAATATAAGCTTCAAAACTAAAAAGCTTGAATAACAGAATCTGGAGTAAGTGTTATTATTTTTTAAATACTCCTGTTTTTCTTTACTTAATGTTTAATGAATATTTTTGCTTCACAGCAATTATAATTTTAATAGAGATAAAATTTTTTTTTTTAGAGTTACTGGTATTTTGCTGAAATCTCTTATTTGTATAATATCTATAGTTTTTATTTTAAACTCATATTACTCAAGTAAATAATATTTATTTAATATCATACTGTTTTATAATAGAGATTATTAACACACCAATAATGCTTACAAGTGATATTGCAGTTTTACAATCATCAGTATTTGTGATAATGGATATTGCTGTTTTCGTGTGAAGACCATACATTTCAATAATGTCTAAATATGCTCGCAGCGCTAACACCATGTAAAATAAATGATAAAAAATGTATTTATTTAGGTTTATATCAAATGCATCTCGTTAATATTGCTTAAAATAGTTAATCTCTTAGAATATTAAAGTGTAAGGTAACAGTGATATGAAATGTTTTTCATCGCATTAATTTGAATAATTTTGCAATGGCACTAGAAAAATGAGATATAATAAACTAGTAGAGCTAAAAGAGAATCACAACTATAAAGCACAATTGCCACATAAATTTAGAAATCCTTTTAACCTGAAATCAAGAGATAAAAATAATTTAATAAGCGTCAGAATGATTATGATTACTTTTAAGCCAACCAAAACATGTCCTATAAATAGGAAGAATAAGCCGGCCTATTTTTTTATAATGATCATTTTATGTTTTGAAAGGAAAGTTTCCATCTTTTATGGAATGATTAAAATAGACGGAAAGATTACAGAATGATCACGTGTTTACAATGAACTTATCACACTTTGAAGCACCCTAATCATATATACTAAGCGCCTAATCTTAGGGGTAACCTTTTCTTTGGAAGGAGAAAAAATCCATTAAAGAAATAAAAGTAAATTGATAATTCGTGACTAGCACCTTTCGTATGCGGAAATCCCTCCTATTATGCAACATGCTGTTTTATTAGTTGTACAGTTTTTTTCTTTCTATTATACAAGGATACCCGATGCTTTCTTTGAGTGTGCAGTCTTCCTACGGGAATATTTATGCTTACCGTATTAAAAGGACAATGATAATTAATAAACTAAGGAAAGAACTTGAATCTAACAAACCAGAACCTCCCGAGAATCAACCGGGTCAGCGGCCGGTATCACAAGGCCCAGCCGCAGCCATCAATAAACAAATTGAAGGGAGTAGAGATGGCCTGATAAGTTGTTTTTGCTCATTCTCCACTCGTGGGAATTAAATTTCAGCCCGGTTTGCTTGCACTGAATTTCTGACGGAACATGTATGCAGGCAGTTATATGGAATGGGAATATCAAGTTTTACTTTTTTTTTATTATTATTTTACTTTCAGAACTTCAATGAATTGAAAATTTTTTTCCAAATCAAACAAAAGAAATAAATATAATTATTAATAACAAAACGAAGAATTTAATTTCTTATAATTTTTTTTGTGTAATTTATAAATCTTCCTGGAATTTAAGCTTTTTTATTTTCAGAAATTTTTGTTTTTCCTGGTATTGGAATTTGCAAATAGAGTGAAAATAGTAAAGAAATTCTGTGATTATAATTCATTGAATTCGCTGAATGTATTTTAGTAATACATTATCAAATTGTGAAGTATATTAAAAAAAGTCATATGAATAGAATAATAAAACTGCAAAATTGTAAATTTTATAAATAGTGTAAAAATTTATATAGTTTTTATTAAAATCTATGCATTTGTATCAATTGTATATCATTCAATATCTTCACATATAATGTAGGAAATGTACTCTTCTTGATATAGAGCAATTTAAATGCAGTCGTCAAATAAATGGAGCAGTAAAATGTTTTAATTATATAAGACGTCCTAATGAAAAGATTAATTATTGTTAAATTGCTTTTCTGCATTAAAGATCACATCTTCAGGCAAGTTACATTTAAGGACCACAAAGTTACTCATTTTATGCTAGAGCGCTATTTAATGATATTTTATATTTACCAGTATCAGTAACTAGCAACTAGCATTTCATTATTCTTAAGTAAGTATTATTTCAAAAAGTGAATGATGTATATATATGTATATATATATATATATATATATATATATATATATATATATATATATATATATATATATATATATATATATATATATATATATATATATATATATATATATATATATATATATATATATATATATGAGTTTTTTACTTATTTAAAACTATTCAACTAAGTAACAAACTTCTGTTTGTAAGATAAAATTAAAAATTTCTGTGTCTAATATTCAAAAATTCTCAATAATATTGAGAATGTGATAACAGAGAATTGTATATACACTAATGAGTATTCTGATTATTAAGAAACTCTTAATAATGAGATTACCCATTGATAAAGTTTGCAAGAGTGAACTTTAAGACTTCTAAGATATCCCATACTAAAAATTATCATTAATCTAATATTAGAGGAAATAAACTTTGTCACATGATTATTACATGATAAAGATATCATTATTGGAAATTTTAAATTCTAAAAGATCAAAAGTTTTCAATATGTCATTTGAAAATTTATTATTATCGCAAGAGTATTTTATTCATCCGAAACAGTAAAGAATATATTACAAACATTAAATACTTTGCACTAAAGACAGAAATGTTTTTTACTAGTTATTCTTGGGTACAAAATTATTTACATAAAAATAGAAATTATATGAATTCTAAATTGTATTCGAATATTACTTTTTTGAGAGTTCCTAAATCTTGAAAATCTTTTGAATAAGTATGTTATATTAAAAATATTCATATTTAAAATTCGTAATTGATATAGAATTTATGCAGGAGAGGGTTATTCAGAAACTAGTTGTGGAATGACCAACTGGTTGAAAGCAGATCTTATATAGATATTTTCAAATGAGAAAATGTATATAAAGTGTGTGTGTTCGCTTTCATTTAGCATACTATCCAAAATTCCTCTAGAGGATGTCAATAATTATATAATTGAAAAATCGAAAGTGATTTAAAATTTGAAGATTTAGTCGGTTGATTGGGTTATGTGATACAAGGTCCAATAAAAATCAAGTAGGACCAAATTTAAAGATTTAATTACTTTTATATTGATGAAAACAACGTGTCTCAAACTTTTAATTAACAGTATTTTCTTTTAAAAATTTCAGCTAAAAAATTTAACTTAAGATTGAAGCATTTATTTAAATTTCGAATTTTTAAAGATGCATTTATGGGCTTCGACATTTAATTTGAAAGAGATTAATTTGAGATTTTTGGAAATAAAAGTTCCAAAAATGTTTTATTATTTTCTATATTCCTTAAGAAAACAGCAATTCATATTTTAAAACGAAAAAATTACTCAATATGGTGATAGAGGTATTTCTTAAAAATTGAGTGGAATTCCACTCATACGGTGTAAGTGACTATATTATTTCCCAAAATACAATCTCTCGTAAATTTAATGATTAAAATTGATTTTATAAAAAAAAAGACCGAAGTAAATGCAATCTTATCAGAATTGAATATTTTTTCTTTCAGTTAAATACAAAGAAGTATTTACTATTTAAGATGATAAACAAGTTAAGCACACCAGGCACCCTTCAAATGATGAAACATACTCTCTCAATTTATAAGTGTAAAAAAATTTAATATTATACCCGGGTTTAAATATTTCCAATAAAATGAAAATATTTTAAATCAAAAAGACATTTGTCCGAAAAGACACTAAACTAAACTTTGTTACACGACAGTCCATTTTGACTTAGGCCTACAGTGCCCATCTCTTATTTTTCGACCTGGGGTCGGAAGCATATGTCCCGATTAGGAGGTCAGTATAACGCAAAACCCCCATTGTTTAGTTCCCAAGCATGTTTGGTACTCAGTTTATCATCCCACTGACAAAATGGAAGCTTGAATCGACCTTGCACAGCCCGAGTATCGAACCGCGGACCTTGGGAGCGTGAAACGGTACCACTAAACCAGCCGGCCTGCCAAAAAAGACAAAGTACATTTAAATGCAAGAGAGAATAATGTTGTACAAATTTGCTACTCATATTAGAAAATTCAATCAATGAAATCTTCCCTAAGCATGTAATATTAAATTTAATTAATGAAGAAAAGAATATTGTGTGATTGTTTTAGTTAGTAAAATTTCTTATTGAAAATTATTTATACAATTTTTCAGAATGAAAAATATTCTCTAAACAAATAATTTTCATAAATGCCCAACAAGTGAAGCGTATTTCTAAAATTTGCTCAAATTTTATTTAATGTGATCATTTTAAGGTTAATCTATTAAAATTTTTCAAAAATGGAATAACTATCAATATTCATGATTAGCTTGTTTCGTGATTTGGTTTCTCTTTATCGGATCATTTTCTACTCACGAAATCTAATATGGCTTCACATGCTTACCCTAAAAAATAGATAAATTATCTTTAGAACTAAATTAATTTTTTTGGAGAGGTATATTTTTTAGCATTATGCAATAGGTTGTTAATAATTGAAATATCTTCCATTCATCTTATCTATGACTTTTATAATGATCTTTCTCTACAACTAGGAATTTTCCATTGTCTCGCCAAACAAATTAAAGCGTGAAAGCGTATTAGTATCTAGGCACAGCAAGAGTATGCCTTTCTCTTTCCTCTAGCTCGGGAGGGATGAAAACATGTATTGTAAAAGATATCTCAAATCAAAGTTTCCTTAATTTTTTTCACGAGATATTCACGTGATTTCCCATGCGGATTACTCATGCAAGCGGCAGAACAAAAATACTGAATGAGAATGTTCTCACAATTTGATTAATTTGTTTAAGCATTAGGGTTTTATAAGAAAGTATAAAAAACTTAATTCTGAATGACGTCAATGGAGTCCTCATAATCTCGTTTAAAATGTTCTTAGATGCACACCTGCATATTAAAGACACCGATAGGCGTTTATGAGTTTGATGACAGAGGTGAAACGAAGTCGACATTTTGTAAGAAACTTCCAGATAAATCCGGTGCAGGTGATAGCTCTCATTCGTTTCATTAATTTTATACTAAGAAAATTAGCAATGTTATGTTTCTTTTGTTGTATAAAAAATACAGCTTATACTTTTTAAATGGGATGTAAAGACCATGGTTTCACATTGACAAATCTAAGCAATAATATATTATAAGAACATTTATATTTATACATATTTCTTTAGCTTAATGGAAATATTTTGAAACGTACAATTTATTATTGTGCTTATTAAACAGATCTTCAATGAAATAGATTTCGATTCAATTTCAGAAAAGAAATGATTACTCAGAAGTTAACCACTATTTCTAAAATTAACTGATAAAAAAAGTTTAGTTTTGTTGGTGTATGACAGTTTTCTTTTATGCTGATGCGGCTATGGACAGGCAATGGAAAACTCTACTTGATGGGAACAATAAAATTTCTGGTTCCTTACCACGAGTTATTGGTTTCACTTGTTCCAGGGTGACAACTGGACATGACTATCAACAAAACCATCTGCATCGAATAGGTGTAATGGGGTCTGCTCGTTGTCCATTGTGCAATCATGATGATATGGATGTTGCTCATCTGAAGAATTGCCTTGAAGTTTTAAAGTTTATGACTGGCAACTCTTTTGAAGACACTAAAGAACTTTATTCTTGTTTTTATACTTGTTCATATTTTTATTGGGCTGCTCTTCAATCCATGGCAGAAATTAATTACAAGTGTAGGATAAAAAATATGTTGGGCTTTTATTTATTCAATAAAGGAGAATCGTAATAATCGGGACAATATACGTCAAATGGTAATGTTAAATAACATGGTGTTTATTCACTTATATGGGCATACAAAATAGTTTAAAGTAATTCCCAAATCACCTTTAAATAAAAAAATCATATAACTTGAACCGTAGCCTTCTGAACTGGATCTTTTACCTTGAATGTTTAATTCACTGTATTGGAGGAACCTGCATGAATTTTTAACCTATGAGTTTGTTGAGTGATTATAGGCAACTTACGTCAAATATCTCAAAGTCTTGAATTACCCTTAAGACTATGTCGAGACATGAGTTGTACACCTTTTTACAGTTGACATCACATCAGCGCGGAAAGTAATAAGATTTTATAAATAGTCAACGTGCACACATTTCGCTGCCATGGCGCTTTTTAAAATCGGATACTCAATTAATCTTAAATTTACACTATAGTTCTGAAAGTCATAATTACATTCAAGTGATTATGTCGACACAAGTTTTATTCTTTTTCCTAGGTCACGCTATATAAGCAGAACGTAATGTGATCGAATCATATAAATCGTTAATATTCACAAATTTCTTAACCACGGAGTTCTTAAGTTTGGTTGAAGAAGATCAAACAAAATTGATTTTTAACACTTGGGTATCTGTTAAACTAAATTATGTATCTCATTGTATGGATGGATGTAGACATTCTCCCAAATGGTATTTACATGGAGTAAAACTAGATTAATTCATAAAAAGCAAGGTTTTATTAATTACACAATATATTACTACAACTTTCCCCCTCCCTCTATATATTATATAGATATATTGAGAGAAAGAAAATCAGTATCAAATAGTATATGATAGGAGTTATCAGAATATAGGCAGCTGGTGAACATATTGAGTCAAAATTTTATTAATTCCAATATAACTTTTTATTATCTAGAGAGGAGAGTAGAGCTCCGATACATTAGGGCACTAAATTCCAATAATGTCATTGAAAGGATTTCTTGCTATGTTTTTAAAATATTAATTTTAACACGAAGAAAGCTGGAAGTATCGTTTCGAAATTTCAAATTAGTGTTATAAGAGTTTATAGCTTATATTAGTATTATAAAGGCATACTATACAAAAAAACACTTTTTTAACCATATCAAATGGAATTGGTTTGTAGGTACATTCAGTGAGAATGGTTACATTTTTTTATATTCAAGATTGTAAATATTAACATCTTAGCAAATTAATTTGATACGTTTTTATTGTGTTTATTGCAACTATCTCTATTAAAGTCTCTTATTTCATTAGAAATTTTATCATTAGACTTCTTTTTATAAAATGTCAAATATTTTTGTCCTAAAATTAATCTTACAATAATAAAAATGGAAACAAATTTTAATCATAAAAGTAATGTCTCATGGAACTATTCGAAAAGTTTTTTGATTATTTACTTCGTTAATTACTTTTAAATACTTTTTTATTAGTATGACAAAAAGATAAAATTTGTTATTTTATAATCATATTTACAGGAAATAACATGCATGTATGTTACAATATTGAGCATGTGGAATATGGCATAGTATTGAGTAAATTTATGTAGTAAAGCAATACAAGGAAGAAAAATATGTGTGTACATATGAATGTAGTTCTCTTTCTCTTTACAAGAAATTATTGTGATAGTAATTCAGGTTGGAAAATTCAACATATTTTTAAATTTGGACAATCACACTTGCTGAAATAAAAAAAAGTTATTCATGAATAGTTTATTCAACGAAATTTATGTTGAGCATTATAAATTAAAAGTATAATAATGAAATTATATAAACATCGATTAAAGAGTAAATTGTTTTAAGAGTTTATAAACTTATTTCCTGTGATTATAGAATTGCTATTTTCTAAGTTTGTTCATAAGATTTCATAATAATTATAATACTACATGTTGGTTAATTCTAAAAGCTTAATATAAAATGTATTATTTTAAGTTAATTAAAATTATTAGTAATATAAAATTATTAGAAAAATATTTAAATTGTTAATTAGTATTATGTTTCTGATGTAGGTATAAAAGTTGAATTTCACTAAAATTGTTGAAAATATTGTTATTTTTTAGACGTATTTTTGCAACACTGTATATATATATCATTTTTATGATTTAAATTTCAAAACTGTCAAAAATATGTAGTAAAAGATTATAAAATAATTGTTCAAAGCAACAAGGATACCGTCAAAATTAGGAAAAAGATAACTTAAAAATATTTTTGATTCGTGATACTGTGAAAATAATCATTGTCATAATTTAAAAAATGCTTAACTAGCGAAATGTGCTTTTATCTTTTGTAAAAAATATGTAAAATTTTTTTTTCGCAATTCATTCTTCCGATAAATTAATAATAATTTGACAGTTAACTTTCACCATAAATTCATTGCATTTTTCATAGGCAAAATAAAATTTGTTTTATATATTATGTATGTATAGTTATATTATATTTAAGTCTGTATTTTTTGTTGTTCCTTACATTCAAAAATGAATATTTGTACGAAAGTTTGTAACCCAAATTTTATAACTTTCATTGTATAACAATCACGAAATATTGGAAAAATAGAAATAAAAATTCATCAAGAATTTAGAAAATGACGAAATTGATGAAAAAACTCTGATAATCCACAAATCACGAGAAAAATATCAAAAATCAATTTCTCAATAATCTCATTTATTACGAGAACTTATGCTATAATAAATACAGTTTTTAAATTGGCGTTATTTTTTTTCTTCCTATAAACTCAATGTATAATGCAATAAAAGTTTCCTATCAAAGAATTAGTTGTAATCAACTTAAGGTAGTTGGAAGAAAATACCAAAGTGACCTATTTTCTTAAAAAAATAGATTAAATGTAGAGGAACACTGCTTTATTGATGATAAAATATGAGTGGATTTCTCTAATTCCCTAATAATTTCATGGATTTTATTCCATAACTTCCTACCTTTTTTTAAAAATTATAAAAAGATTTTTTCTCAATAGTCTCCAAAATGTATTACATTATATCATATGTAGTATTAATTAGATATGCTGTATTTTTTTTTTAGAGTTATGAAGAATTGTGATATACTTCAAGGTAGGATTTTGCACAATATACATCTCCAAGAAAAAGGCGACACCTGGTGGGGAACGATGTAATCACTTATGTATTAAAATACATCATACAATTTTGTCCCCTCAAGATGAAATTTAGTTCTGAATGCATAGCGGCTTATTTAAATGTCCCTTCTCAAAATACTTATTTTTAACTATTCAAAATGATTATGTTAATGCAAAATAATTTGCATTTACCGTTTTCCGATTTTTAAGCAAAGCGCATCAATAAAAATGCACTTATAAAATAAATTTCATGATAACTGATTTTGAATTTTAGAAATGATCTATGAAATTCTAGCTCTATGCCCAACATATATCAAGAGATTTAGATTACACAATTCCGTTATTCAAAATTAACCTCTTGATTATAAGATCATTTATTTCTTCTTAGGATTAAGATGACAAAGACACCTTATTCTTAGTAACGTTAATCAGAAGACGTAACTTCCTTCAGTACTTTCATGAAGAATGAGGATTGTCGTGCAAATTTTATCTTGAGTGATAATAGATGATAGGATAAGTGGAAAAGGGACCTCATTTGTTGATGAATGATTGAATTTCGTGCAAAGTTTCATTATTTCTTTGCGTCATACATCTAAGCTTAAAAATCTGTAGACATCATTTGAATTTACGTTTTTTCCATTTACGTATTTCCTATATTTCGGCAAGGATTTGAAAGATAAATTTTTTCTTTCACTTTAAGAAAAAGGTATTTCCAAAAGAATTGTTTTAAAAAATGCATTTCCAAACGAACCTTAATAATGCATTCAGGTATTTTTATTAAAATTTTTTTCATGTGAAATTTCGGAAAAAGAAATCAAACAAAAATTGAGAAAATTATTTATATTCTTTCTAATTGTTTAAATTTTATTGAATTTCATATGATCACAAAACAACGAATTTTATATTTACGTGTGTGTAAAATAAACAACAAGTATTCTATCGATTGTTTTCAACCTGTATTTATGTATCGATTTATCTATTTTTATATTAGTTAACAGATAAAACAAATAAAAATCAATATTATATATACACTTATGATTAGTCAGTAATTCCCTGCTTCCCCACTATTTTAATTATTTAACTCTAAAAAAGAGAAATAATTTTTTTTATAGAAAAAGAATATTTTTTGCCAGGAAATTTCATAAATATTCTGCAGATAACTATAACCCATCAATAATAGTTCTATGTGGATCTCTGAAAACATTGAATGTTTATGCATGGAATTTCAATTTGTTTTTTATAAAATCTTTTGCAAACTTTTGGCAATAAGAATTATGTACTTCAATTATTTTACAACTAAGGAAGCTGATACAATAATTTTACAATTAAGGAAGCTGAAAATTATCATTGGAATTATTTATATAATTCCAAATATCACTTATAATTACGAGTATATAATTTTATATAAGAGATTTTTTGATCAGAAATAATTTCTTACTCTAAAGGCACATGTATTCACTTTTGAAAAACTTAGGAAATCCATTTTTGTATCTTTGACTTATAATGCGGAGCTTATAAATGCATTCTTTTGATTACAATCTAAATAGTGGAAGTATTATGAAATGAGGAAAAAATTTATTTTAAAAAATAAACAAAGGAGGCTATACAAAGACTAAAAAAAATTCGAAATTTCATTGAAATATTTTGTCTTAGACTACATCAATCTAATACAACATACAATAATAAAAAAGGTCTTCAGCACAAAATTCAAATAATAAACTAGGTGAAAATCTAAATATATACTATTTGATGGCTTTATTCACAAGAAAAAAAATTATGAAGGTCACTTATGAATTTTAATTCCCATATAACTCATAAAGTTTAAAAGTAAATTCAAATAATAATAATAATAATAATTTTAAGCATATTTTTAAGAAGTAATATTTTAATTATCTATAAAAGTTAATACAAT
The DNA here is from genome assembly GCA_030067965.1 of Latrodectus elegans. Taxonomy (NCBI): domain Eukaryota; kingdom Metazoa; phylum Arthropoda; class Arachnida; order Araneae; family Theridiidae; genus Latrodectus; species Latrodectus elegans. Next base: position 60,623,858 of record CM057814.1, on the reverse strand, counting down.
AAATTTGCTTATAAAAATCGTACAAGCTATTTATACTAAAATCTAATGTAATTTTGATGATATATTTCATAAATATATTTCTTTTCACTTTTCAAAAGTTTTCAGATAAAAATCTTTCGTTTCATTTTATTATATATAACTATTTCATTGCTTACATTTTTACATATTTTCAAATTTCTACATAAAATTTGGACAAGAGTGTCTGGGGTATGTACGCTTTCATGCATTCATCAGCAATTCAAACAGAGAATTCCATTTCTTATATTAAATAAGAACGGAATCATTTTGTTATTTTGTTTTTTCGCCCACTATTTTATTACTTCACCAACCACATTTTTCGTAATTCCGTAAAACTATCAGCATAAAGAGCAGACACAAATATGAATGTTTCATTACGACTTCTATTGTAAGCTTTGAAATGATGAATGTTAGAGGTTAAATGAATGATGATCAAGATAAAAAAAAAAAAAAAAAACAGTTGAGTGATCAAGTTGACATTGCACAAAAGTTCTTGATCTTATGATTCTTTCTTTTGTTAGGATGCTCACAAAAAGATTTCAGTTATTTATAGCCTGAGGGATTCTCAGAAAAATTATGTTTTTATTCAAAAAATGTGGTGAACATAATTCAGGCTAAACAATGTTTTATTACGTTTAGTTTTCGTTAAAATGCTATTGCAAAATTATTAATTCATAAAATATAATATATTTATACGGAATTCGGTTGATTGCTAATAAATTTACTGAAATTGATATTTATTTTATGTAATTTAGGACAAAATGCAAAACTAATAAATTAATTGCTGATAAATTTAATGAAATTGATATTTATTTTATGTAATTGTATTTTATTAGTTTTGTACATTTCTTTTCATTGTTTTTTGATTTAGGACAAAATGCAAAACTAATTTCGCCAAATTTAATGGAATCTCATATATAGTATTATATTTTTTCAAAAACATAATTTATCGCTTAATATTTTAGTACTTTCATAGAATTAAAATGGTTAAATGTAGGGAAACACAATGATATGCATATATTTCCTAATTTAAACTTCATTATATAAAAATCTGTAATTGATTTAAAAAAGTTCATAAATCTAAAAATAACTGCTATTAAGAAAGAAAAGTAGTTAGGAAGGTTCATAACTAATAGAAATGAAAACAAATTTTAACGTTTTTCTATATTTTTTAAAATAAAAATTTCAAATAATAATAATAATGCAATAATAATAATGGTGCAAAAAATAATAATTAATGTCTAAATAAAAATATTTTGATTTTTACACGCATTTTTTTTATATATAATTTAATGTAAAAGTAATTTAAATGCAATAATTTTATTTTTACAATAATAAAAGATGTTAATATTAAAATTATTTAACAGTCATTATATTTTTTCATTAATATTCGCATCATTTTACAAATTAAACAAAAAATAAGCAATTTTATTTTTTATTTCTAATTGCTTTATCAAAATTTTTTATAGCTATTTTTATCTTCATATCAGATTTTTACAAATATCAATATTTGAAATATAAAAGGTACCAATATTTAAATGTATTTTTTCATTGGTTGGATATTTAATAAGAATGTGTTTCATTTAAGCAATAATTAATCTGAACAAGCCAATTTCAACAAATTTCCCTTTATAAATGGATAATTATTAAGTAAAAAAATAATTCCCATTATTTATATTTCAATAAGCATTCAATTGCGATGTGTATATATCTTCTTTTGTTTTCAAAATTAATTATTTCTGGCTTTAATATAATTAACAGCGAAAAACTTTTGCTTTATTACTATTTCATTACATATTTGACAGCATTAATGCTTCAATGACACTTTACAGAAATATTACGAAATACTTACGATAAGTAACTTTAAAATGAAGCCTCATATTTAAGTTACTACACGGAGATTTAGTAATATATTTGAAGTGTGTTTCGTATAACAATTTCCAACATCATCGAACGTGTATGAAGAAAATCAATAAGAATATTTCACCAACAAAAACACCAATGATTTATGAAGGACTAATTTATTTTAAATAGATGGAAGTACATTGTTCTCATTTTCTTTTAGGGAAATTAATGAGAAAGAGGATCCATTATACTGTCTTTATTTTCCCTATTTTTATTAATTGAGCAAACTTTTTACGAACTCAATACTTGAATAATTTTTAAAAATGTAAATATTTTATATTTAAAAGCAACATGTCATGTCATGAAAATTGAATTTGCAAGAAGATTATTAGAAACAATCTTCGATTTTGCAAATATACGCCTTCATCATTTTGTAACTAATTTAATATTTGCTCAAATTGTGCATGATTATAACAATAGAATTTTTTTGTGGAATCATTTATAATAATCACCTAAGATCATCAATTTTATAAGAAGGAAATATTTAGATTTCTTTAACCGCAAATGTGAAAATTGAATTTTTTTGATAAATAACATTGTTCTAAATGAAATGAATATTGAAATGAAATCTTATGAGAAGGAAAAACTATTTTCTTATTTGACAACTATAAATCAAAGTTAAAATTGTTAAAAAAAAGTTAATAAATAAGTTCCGTAGACATTTATATTTCATCTTTCCTGATGATACCTGATGATATGAATAATAGAAAGAACACACACACACACACACACACACACACACACACACACACACACACACACACACACACACACACACACACACACACACACACACACACACACACACACACACACACACACACACACACACACACACACACACACACACACACACACACACACACATGTTCCGAGGAGTTATGATGAATGCTTTTATATATATTAGTTTCAAGAAATATTCAGATTTTTTGAAGTCTTGTTTTAAAGGACATATCAAATTAATTAAGTTCTCGGAATGATTAATAATAAAACATTCAGTGGCTAAATATATGACGTTATTCATTGTTAAAAAATAGCGTCTCGGATAAATATGAAATTATTTATGTTGTAGAAAAACAATTATATAGTCTTTCTAATGTTAATGTTGACGTTCCAGCTTTAATACAATAAATTTAACATAATGATTAAAATTTCCATTGTTTGTTATTATAGGTACTACAGAGCTCCAGCGGCTCAGTAGCATCACGTTGTTCCCTCCAGATCACCAAAATGAAGCCTCCTCCCAATCACTTCAGAGGCAAGTCATTGGGAAGATGATCTAATAATCCACCACAGAACTGTCGGAATGCTGTGGGTTGCGTGCGTGTCAACGTTAATGTGTGACGTCCAAAGACCTTTATTTGATGTTGGATGTAAGTGGGGAAAAGAGCGTTCAGATGGAACTTAATCACCTAACCATGGATCTCAAAATATGAGGCGCTTGGTTACAGTCAAATATTCCAATCCAGTTTTTTTTATATTTTTATACATTTTTTAACTTTAATTAAAATTATAATCCGGTACTCGTCTACACAACTATGTGTGTACACTTGTTATACGTGTATGCGTTGATAGGCTTACTATTTTCCACGAAGAGCTGTAACAACTAATAGGAGATACAAAACATTCGAGATAAGACTTGTATAGAAAAAATTATACATTTCATAGAAACAGGTTACTTAAATTTCTATTATATATATATATATATATATATATATATATATATATATATATATATATATATATATATATATATATATATATATATAATTTACTTTGTAACTTCAAAAATTATATTTAATTTTAATTACAATTAAACATAATTATTGAAATTGCAAAGATCAAATTTTGAAAATGCTCTGAAACTTATCCAGAAATTTTGAAATATGCAAAATTCTTTATCTATTTTTATAAGATTTGTAATATGCGCATGACTTGTAAAATATTGCGCATAATTCAAACAAAATTCCCTTCAGCAGCTGAATTTCTTAACTTCTCGCATAAGAAATCAATCATAAACGTTAAACGTTCGATGCAGTATATACAGGTGTACTACCTCGTTCTTGTTCTAACTGGTATTTAAATTCTACTTCCATGAATAGCAGGGAATTAGTATTGTAATAAGCCGTTTTTTGCATTTCTAGAGCTTAAAAGTGCTTGATTTAGTATTTTTGAGTTTGCAAAAGAATTTTATAAGATTTAACTCATATTTCTGCAGAAATTATTAATCCTTAACCCTTGCTTCTGTACAAGCTATGCATGGAATTAAAAATTTCAAAAAGTTGCATAAGATATACAAAGTAACAGATAAAAATGAAGTTCTGAATAAAATTGAGTGGTTTATAAAATATTTAATATATATATATATATATATATATATATATATATATATATATATATATATATATATATATATATATATATATATATATATATATATATATATATATATATATATATATATATATATATATATATAATTTTATTGCTTAATTTAGGATGTAATAATGAAGAATGAAAATACTTTCTGTATGTTCATAATGTTTTGAAATTATTAAACAAACCATTATTTGAATGAAGACGAAATAGAAATTATTTATATTCAAAAAAGATATATTTACACAATAAAAAATTTTGATTTGATGTCCTGCATTATTTATTGCATAAAACTTTATTTGCGTTTATAATTATTTTTATTAGTATTTAAAAATATCATTATTCAAATTTATAAATAAGAATTTTATAGTAAAATAATCTGTGGAATAAATTAAAAAGTTTTAGTTTTTAGATGAAAAATAATGCATCTTTATTGGTTATATTTAGTAAGGAAATTGAAAGAACATTTTAAGATTAAACAAATTTGATACATAAGAAATAATATAATTTTTTTGAAAATTTTTAGGAAATTTTATTTGATGGTTCTTAATTTCTTTAAAATATCAAGTTTTAAAACCAAACTTTTCTGTGCTAATTGATAAATAATTGTTTGAGGCTGACGGCTATAAAATGCTTAAAAAATTTTATCTTTTTAAATAATGTTTTTAAAAATTAGTAAATTATCCTTATACTTGCAAAAACAATCTGCATTTTATCTTTACAATTTACAATAATTCATAATCCCAGTTAAAAATGTAATAACTAAATAATTTTGTTATAAAATATAAATCAAAATGATTTACGTTGAAAATAGAATTTTTCATTAAAAAACAAGGAAAAATTTTTAATTTATATCATTTTTCATAAATTACTTATAATTAATTATAAGCCTTTAATAAGTAAAAAAATGAATAGAAAAACTTATTTTTGCTTATAAATCATTATGCAAAAGTATACAAATCGTTTACAAAAAGCAACATTGCTTTTTAACCCAATTCTCTTATTCTAATTTAATTCCATTCCATTATTCTTAATTTCCTTAAAATTCATAAAAATAACATTGGTTGCATCGGGGTAATCGCTAAATAAAGTTATTAAAGAAAATAATTATATTTTTAAAAATAAATAACAAAAATAGGTAAAGTTTGGAAATTAAACTTCATTGATTTATTCAAAAAACTTTTTAATGAGATTTCAAAAAACAGTCCCCTTAATTAATTTTAATGAAAAATGTATACAAAGCATTGCAAAAATAATTTAAAATTACATAAATAAAGAATAATATTACAATGGATATGAATTGGAACTCTATTCATAATTAACAAAATTAAAATGCGATATCTTGTCATCTATTTCCCATTATCATTAATAAATGGAATCGAATTATATGTAAACAAATACATAAATGAAAAATGAACAGTTTTTTTTATTTTATAAAGATAGGATTTCTTCTCACAGCGTAGTGAAAATAAAGAATAACACATGTTCGCGTGCTGATATATATATATATATATATATATATATATATATATATATATATATATATATATATATATATATATCTATATATATATATATATATATATAAACAGTAAAATGCTCAGTACTTGTCAAAATAATGAAAATGAAGTTGAAGTCTTAATCATAATAGTAAAAGATTCGAAATCAAGAGATCTTATATTAAAAAATAAATCTGCTTCAAAGATAAAAGTAGAAGTATTTTCCAGGTTGTTTTAAACTATGTTTTAAAATATTTCAAGGTAAAAATTTTTATATAAAATGAGTTGAGAAAATCAACAATCTTATGATGCTCTTGCACGTTATGTAGACATTAAGTGCTTAGGGGGAAATATAAATCATTATTTAACTGATAGTTAATGTCTCACTAATGTGATATTTTAATCTTAAACTTGTGTGAGACCATGCTTTGATTATGAAATATGATAAATATATTGATTATGCTAAGCATTGAATGTTTCTGTACTCTGAATTAATGCATCATATAAAATAACAGTTATATAAGGTGTTTTCATGTTTTTGTGCTTATATGCAAACAATTTTTTTAAATTTATTTGTAAACATGATGTTTTCTATACATGTTTTCCTATATCCACATATTTAAATACTCAAAAAACAGCAATTATCTATATTCATTATTTACATATACTAAATAAATGGAACATAATCGCTTAAAGAGTTTTGTATAATTTTTCTCAAATACCGAAAACAAATTAGAAAACTTCGAAATTCAGTTTCAAAAATTGTAATTTTTCTCTTACTATCAACTAGATAGAAAAAGAATTGTAACTTTCTGAAAATAAGCTTTATTTTTATCCTAACATAACAACAAGGAATAACTATTGTTTTTATTTATAATTGAAATATAAGCAATACAACTTTTTTAAAATGTAAGCATATTAGTTTTTTTATTTTTTTATTTTATTATTTTTTTATTGTAATGAAAAATAATCATATGGTTCAAATTCGAAAAGTCTTTTGTAAATAATTTGTCGTCTTCACCATGTCTGTATTTAGCTCTAATATCATTTTACGATTTTCAGTTATCCATTATATAACAAAACAGATAATTATGTAATGTGCCTAATTATAATTCATTATAATAAGGCAATGTGCTGTAATTACCTACTGTTATTTATAAAATTCCCTGATAATACAATCTAAACTGCATTATATATATATTGAATACCAATAAGAAATCAAGCGTTATTTTACATAATTTACCATACAAATTAATTTCATTTAAGTGAATATGATAAATTTTACAAATTTAGAAAACTTTATTTTAATAAGTTTGCTTTAGTGTATAATCATTATTATTCAATTAACATTTCTTAAGGACATTTAAAACTAGCACCTTACTCATTAATGATAAATAAAAAAGTAAATTAAACGTATTAAGTATATATTTAATATATATATATATATATATATATATATATATATATATATATATATATATATATATATATATATATATATATATATATATATATATATATTAAATATATAGAATTTGTTCTATGATAATTATAGTTGAACTTCAATTAATGATGCATGCAACTTCTTTAAAGTGATTGTACACTCTTTAATATTTAAAATTTTTGTACACTCTTTAATATTGTTTTCTTTAAAGAGTATATATTAACAAATTATATTTCAGGGTTCTTACTGTAGAGTTCTATGCTTGCCTTGTAACAAAAATTAAGTGTTATTATAATTTTCATTACTATAAAAATAAATTATGTGCCAAACCATTGCCATTCCTTATAATAGCTTGGTTCAATCTAAATTGTAATGAAATCTATAATATAAGTGCAGTAACTATAGTTTCAGTGCACAGTCAGGAATTCAATTATACTGTTAAATAGATAATGCTGAAATGTTTATTATTGTCTAATCTATAAAAATGTAGATTCTTAAGACAAAACCAAAAGGATCTTTGGGCTTTGTGAAGCTTTTGTCTTGTTACTAATGGCTGATATATATGCACATTTTGAAAAATATCTGTATGGAAAAAGTTATGTAGATTTGTTTTTCTTTTGAGGAAATAAATCTGTATATATTTCAAACGCATTGAAATATTTGTCTAACATTATGTTATTAAATACGTCATGTATAATAATATATACAATGAATTACTATCAATATATATTAAGAATCTTCACATTTGAATAGTACTCTAGAAATAGATATATTAAAAGTTGAGAGAACATCATTAAAGTACAAATGAAATTGAAATGCAAATTTAATAATGAGAGCGAAATGAATATAAAATGGAATGAAATTCCAAACTGGTCAGATTCATTTAATTCTACTTTTAACTGTCTTTACGTTGAATGAATCGCTAATTTTTTACAATATTTGTGTATTTATCATTCTTCCATGTAGTCTTGTAATGTTTTGATAATTTTACACTCCTGACATTTCACCCCACACACATTGTAATGATCAATTAACTTTTAAATTGTAATGCTGAATTTTGGTTTTAAAACAAATTCAAGCTGTTAATAATTTATGATATGAATCTGATATTCAGTTATTTCGCAAGTACGTGATCTCAATGGCATGAAAAATTACCAAAATTTTTGTTTTTAAAGTTTAATAAATAATCTCAATTGAACTTAGCTATTCAGAATTTATACTTCTACTCATTTTTTTGTATCATATTCGCTTGAAATAAATGTATACGAATTTACGACGTATTAATCTTCAAGCATATAAGGGGAATTACTAAATATACTGACTATGCATTGAATAATAACGTATTAACCTTCAAAGTTTGCTTCCTGAAACGTTTTTGGCAGCTGAGCTGACCTTTTGTGGTTCTTAAATATTCATACACAGTCTATAAACGTCAGCCTAAGTCACGATTCAAACTCTGAGTGGGTTGCATTGGTAAAATTTAGATTCCCAGTCTTCGGTTTCCAAATAATGTTATCAGCAGTTCGATCTCGTTGTCAGAAATTCCACCTACGCACGTAATCCGTGCAAGAATCTAAACACTAATTCACTTCGAAAATCAAATGTTCTAAAATTTGAGGACTTAAAATATTTTGTACCACACTCTTTAAGAAATATACATATGAGAAACTTATTTTTTTAAATGATAAGTTGCTTTAACTTTAATGAAATTAATAGCTGACAGTCAAATTTCTTAAGATTATAATATGTGTTTGCTAATCTGTGAATAAGAAATCCCATTTTCAAGGCAATGTTTTCCACAATTCCCATGCATAACTTACGACACCAGAAGATTAAATGCTTTTACTTGTACTTGAGCAATTTTAATCCATTATGAAGATGGATAACAATTTCTCATCAACGAGAATATTGAGAATTATAAACCAGAACTATCATTCAACTTATGATGTGATCAACTAGAACTATCATTCAACTTATGATGTGATCAACTAGAACTATCATTCAACTTATGATGTGATCAACTAGAACTATCATTCAACTTATGATGTGATCAACTAGAACTATCATTCAACTTATGATGTGATCAACTAGAACTATCATTCAAATAAGTCACATAAATGGACGTAAACTTTGGTTAAATGCTCAATATTAAAAAAGATAACAGAAGCCAAAAGTAGATTTTTATAAGTTGCTTTCAAATTGACAGATATATTTCAGTTTGAATCTAGTTTGCTTTGAGCAAATTATCTCTAAAATTATAAAAATGATTGATGGAAAATTTAATTTACAGTACTTTTTTGAAAATTTTATTTTATGAGTTACTTGGAAATTTTTAATTATATGCCTAAATTATTTATTTTATACAGCCATAGTCTTTCCAATGCTATTTAAAGTTTAACTTTTTAGTTTCATTCATTTTCCCTTAGAATTATTTTTACGTAGACGAAATTACTTGAATGCCCTTTTTAATTCATGCTACACGCAAGACGCAAATAAGGGAAATTGTAAGTAATATTAATTTAATTTCTATTACCTAACCGCTATTTTCTACAATAAAAATGTATTTTGATCTCAAATATATGATTTATATCGAAGTTATCATACAAGACAAATTTTTTTTCTGATATTATATTTTTCTGATATTTAAATTATTTATGTCATAATGTTTTACTAAGAAATTATTGGACAAAAAATTTTTAAAATGTTAAATTGCTTAACATTAAATTAAATACCAATCAAAAATAAATTCTTCACTCTAAAAATAACCAAGGATTTCTAATCCGTAAATAGTTATTAATTTAGTTCATATAAATAAACTGACCACTATCTAAATTAAGACTAAAACTAACACCTTAATCTAATGGTTGTAAAAAGCGATCTGTTGAATATTAATCGTGATTTTTAATCACTCCATTTTATAGTTTCTAAATTTCATATATTTTTCTCATCTCTACAGACCTCGTTTAAATTAAGCTTTGATATGAGAAATTTTTATTTAATAAAAATGTTAATTTAGTTACTTAGATTTGACTGAAGGGTCAAACAAAATATTTCAAATTTATATATTAATATAATTAGCATTTATGGTCCTTATAATTTAATTAAATGTTTCCTGATGTATAGCCCTCTCTTTTATATCTTAACAGATTGCTGAAAAGAAGTTATTAATTCTACGTCGCAAGACTAAATTAACAATCAATGAATTAATATGTAAACAAATATTTAGTAAATTAAACAATAGAATTGAGGAGAAATGATACCTTACATCCTTATAATGCTTCTTGCTTTTTCGCTTTAAGTTACGTAAAAGATATTCGCATTTAGCGAATCATTTTTTAAATGTAAATCATGAATTATAATTTATCTAATGGATATTGTGCTGCACAATAAATAATTCTGATAATGAAACTGCATTTTTGAAAGAAAACAATTTAAACAGTTATAGGAATTTCGAATTATTTACTTTAGAATAATTTGAAGGCAGTAGTCTTATAATGAGATTCACTTCTTTTGAAATAAATAATTTAAATTTTTGATAGACATTAATATTCCTATATTGTATTATCAAAAACTTTAAAGAAATTTTATACATAGATAAGTTTATATTGTTTACGAAAAATTATGAAATATTTTTGATTTAAGGACAACAACTACACGCAGCAGAATAAAATCGAAAAATAATTCACACATGTTCTATTAAAATTTATTACATATGTATTTGTATTATGTACATATGTATAAAATTTATTACACATGTATGGTGATTTTACATATGTACCTGTTACTTTGACAAATCGGACACACGAATGAGCTATCTTTGAGAAAGCTTTTATAAATGTTTTATGAAACGATTTCATAAAAGCAACTGGAGATCTTATTATTCATTATTAAGATACCTCAAATTGTAAAGAATATATGAAAGCAATGATTTTTTTCCCCTTCAGAAGTATTTTCAAATTGCAAATTTCTTTTTTTTTTTTTCTTCCAAAGATGGAGGAGAAAAATAAACGTGGTCTTTTCGCATAATTCCAGGAACTTATTTAGATAGTATTAGCACATATATGCGTGTTACTTGAAAAACCATACATTCGATGAATTATTAATTTTTTTAATAAGAACTTTTTTCTTTCGTATAAATAAATTTTGATTAAAAGGAAATTATGTACTTGAATTTTTATAATCTAATACTCGTCTTCTTTATAATTATTACGACATGTGTATTTGTGTTTTTATAGTAAAATTTATATATATATATATTGCAATAGAATGTAAATTTTATAATAAAATATAATAAAGTTTTTATATAATTACTGCACGAAAGAGCCGAGCTGGCAGCCGAATGTTTAGCGCTCTTGCTTTCGGTTCAACAGTTCATGGGTTCGAATCCCACCTTAGGCATGGATGTTTGTAGTTGTTCGGAATCCACTTTAAGCCGTAGGTCCCGGTCTAATTAGCTCTAGTGTGCAAAAAATGACCGTTGAGCGACAAACAAACCAACACGAAACAAATATTTTCAGAAAATCCCTTTAATTCACAAAATTAAATGAAAAATTCCATCTTAAATTAGGAAATAAAATTCGAATTTTAAAATTAATAATAAATTGAACTGATATGTGTGTTTTCTAAATACATAACAAATCAATGCCAGTAAATATGCATATTTTTACTTGATAAAAATAAAGTTACTTGAAAATATGTGAAACGAAAATTGGAAAAGAAGTTTAAGTTGTCTATTAATCCTGGATGTACTGAAATCTCTACTTCGAAATCGATCATAAATCTAACACATAAAATATCACTAGTTGAGATTTATTTGATAATTTCTTCTCGGCATTGACACGTTTATTAAATATTTTACTACATTACAAGAAAATTTTCAAAAAAACAAGCATTTCATCTAAAACGAGTGTCATTATGTCTCTTTTAAAAATTAAGAATTATGAGCGCTTTTTAAATGATTGTTGCATTATTAATTTTTACCAATCTTATTTCAACCGTATAAAATAATATGATATTAATAAATATAAAGTTATTTAATTTACTTATAAACAATTAATTTAGGGAAATTTACATATAAAAGCTTTCACAATATCATAAATTTCGCTTTCTAAGAAAAATAGGTATTAAATTTTTAGTACATTACATACATGTAAGTATTTAATAGGTTGCAAATATACTACAGAACTTTAATGTATCTATACACAATACTTTTTTTTACAAATAGAGTATGTATATTTTAATTAATGTTGAATACTTATTCTAATCGAGATATGCATCCAAAGTTGAGTTGATGCATATAAATGATATGTAAAGAATGTATAACAAACACGATATAAATATATCTTATGATGTTTATAACATATGAAAATAAAATATGTGCTTTCAAAGACCTAATTTTAAAGTAATTTTTTTCAAATTTCTCACCTGTTTTCACCAACATGCCAATAAATAGCCATATTGTAACTTGCAATGCAGGATTCAAATGAACAATATTGTCCAAAGAAATTAATTTAAATCTGTGGTCTGGAACGTGATGTGGTATATCATAAGATTCATCAGTAAGTATGGGTTCATGAGGAACAGGAATTTTGTTCACTTCATCATCTTCTGTATAATCCAAAGGATTTCCATCGTCTTCCACACTGAGACTTTCCGTACGTAATATACCAGATACATGCTCAACAGAGTCTTCTAAATATGCTACTACAGGAAATTGAGTGGATGTTTCAAATGATTGTATTCTGATACAAAAATTAGGAAGCAGGAAGTAGAATATAAATAAGTAAAAATTAAATGGCATGATATATAGCAGATTTAATCCAACCAAAGAGTTACATCGAACATTTCGATGTTTCACACATATACTTTTTGCTCGAATTGGAAAAAAAAATACAATTGAAAGACAAGAAACGTAGTTTGGTGCTGTGACATTCAAGTATAAGCTAAGTATCCAACTTTAATCTGAGAGGAAATACTTAACAATCTCGCACTGAATAAAGTGAAATAACGGAACCATAAATAGTTTGCAAAATGGCATCCTGATTGACTATGTGCATAGAGTTAAGCCCCAAATCATGATTTTTGAGCCTCTGCCTTAGCTGCGATTTGTTGTTGTTCATTCTTGACACACCTGATGTCTAGTTCTATACATTCGAATCATGACATTTCTTGATACAGGAATATCTTTATCTTGTTTGCTTTGAAATATTTTTTATCCAACGTTCTCAAGGACTGTTTTTTTTTTCAATATCTTCCACTATAATGAAGTTGATGTAGTCATTTGATAATGAATATCATATCAAGAAGGCAATCCATCATCTCCGTCTTGGTAAATCGAAGAAAGAAATTCGAACAACCATAAAACTTACTAAGAAGGAGGACAACGTGCCGTAGTGATCCGTATTCTTATTTATGCACACGAGCAAACACGCGTTTTGTGACGTCGTAACCGTACTAACTTCTCAGAACGAAATTATTTTTCTTTCAGCACGAGCACAGTTAAAGAATGAAAGGAGAAAGTAAATGTGATTAAAATACCATACAGTGGGGCATTCTGCAATCAAACAAAAGCTCTCGGATTGATGAATTTTTTGGCTTGAGGTGGATTTTAATGCAAGAGCAATGAGAGCTGTCACAGTGGTTATTTGAAATATCATATCACCTGTAATTCTTATAAAACAAATACACCTGTTCAGCGGCATTTACTGTTTTTGGCGACAAGATTTCAGGAGTATTTTCTCTTATTGGAGGAAAACTTTCCCGTCTCTAGAAATCCTTGTTAAAGGTGACGCAACTGAGCCTTTTCACTATGATTTGGTTGGGTGATTCTCATAACTGGGCTCTTATTTTTGCTTAAAAGCTTTTTTCCTCTTCTGTTTTAAAGTTATGTTTATTATTCTTCATTACTCATAAATTACAATTTTGAGAAGGTAGAAAGAAAGACGTTAATGAGGGAATGTATCATTATGATAATTTTCACTCAACTGATGACAATGAAAACATTTTACTGAATTTAGAAATACAATAATACATCTCTCCGATAATTCTCATCCATAAACTTAATATAGGTGCACTAAATATTTTAAATTTTTATATTTTACTATACATTAATGTATTTATGTAAATGAATATATTTCCTATGAAAAATTTATATATAAAATCCTATTTTAGAAACTAATGGTATTCTTTGTGAATGTATTTGTTATTTATAAATTGTTAATTGCTGTTGCTTATAAGAAACATCAAGTGTAATTGTAATTATTAATTTGCATGTAAGTATATACCATAATTTTCAGTAATAGAGAAAAATACGTGTCGAGTACTTTTTATTTGTTTCACTAATTTAGAAGAAAGCTAATAGCAAAATATAAAAAGAATTAAACAATTTAAGAATCACTTATTATGAAATACTTTATTTATTTTAATGAGACATGAAATTATAATTTTTTTAAAAACAGTAACCAAGAAACACTAAATATTCGAGTTATAAATATGAAATAGCCTCTGAAAATCAAAGACTTTATAAGCGATAATAATTTTTCAAATTATTATAAATTCTATAATTATTAAACATGTAAAAGCATATCATTTTCAACTTTTACAATTATAAATAATATTATTTAGAAGTAATTTTAAATCCCCTTTATTTCCTTTTAGAATTTAATGATTTCAGTCATAGATTCTTCCTTTTGCTTATTTAGATGTTTAAAGTTTATTAGAGAGAACATTTTCATCAAAAAGGCTTTGTATGCTAACAATAATTGCAATCAAATTAGCTAAAGGTTATGAATCTTTTGCCATATTTTTAATTTAATTTTTTAAAATTATAATAATTTTTCTATAAATAATAATATGATGTAGACTATTAGATATCAGCTTAAGAAATTCCTAATCCTAGAAAGCTTCGTAAGTCTCAGAATTATGTTGTACGAAATATATTTAATAAAATAGCACTGTTTCATGAATCTATTTCCATTTGCTTGGAAAGTTTTATCATTTCTTATAAACAGTTTAAAAATAAAACAGAAATACTAAGGACTTTTTAGTTCATTATGGCATGAAAATAAGATTAATATTGTTCAAGACATTCCTGTTCATATAATACATTAACTAATGAGCAATACTAGAATGAAAACTTTCAAAGATTAATTGATGTAAAATATCATGTCCAGGATATTATTTAAAAAATAAAAGTTAAAACATTTTTTTTTCTTACCCAAGTCAATATTTGATAATTTTTTCATGAAAAATTCTAAAAAAAATGAGAAGTCTACATTAGTAATACGAGTTGAATAGAATTATTATATACACTTATCTATCAAGTCAAACTCTTGAAGACATGTAAAGATGATTAACTCATCGATCACCGTTGAGTATATAATGAAAATTGTAAGAAATGCAAAAGTAAGAATAAGAAAAGGAATACGAAAAAGAGTGCCAATGTAAAGCCAGCTGTTTAAATAAATATTTCGTTGAGTGAGCTGGAAATGACATGTTTATGTCTGAGCAGTTTAACAAACGATGAAACTATAAACTGAAGTTAGGGTAAATGACATATTATTCCCAAGTACTGCATTTCAGATTAAAAATTTCGACATCCTTACTAATTTGATGAGCGTATCCAAAAATGTATGATGACTAATGCACGCGAGTCATCTAACTCTGCATACGGAAGAACATGTTTATGTTTAGATATAATTTTTTTTGTTTAATGTATGAAATACATTAAATGTTCCCTGAACTCAACTATTTTCCAAGCATTGCTATGAATGTTTTCTATTTGAATCAAAGCCAATATTTAAACTTCAGTAAAATAAAAGAAGCGTGATAAGGAGCTTTTAATCAAAACACAAATCGATATAGTATCAAAACTATAGTATAAAAATATTTGCAAATTTTGGAAATTTCGAGATGAATAACAATTATAACAAGTTCATGATAAATTGTATACTTGCATTATAAATTACTTTCTCAAATCTATTCATTAAATTAGAAGTTACAAAAGGAATGCAAAAAATGAATAAAAGTTCATTAGTATACTAAAAATATTATACATTTGAATTTATTTCTTATTTTATGAAATAAATATGAATAAGATATTGTCTTCAATGAACGAGGGTCACTCTGAAATTCTTAAGATGCAACTAGGTTTTTAAATTTATACTTACAAAATTTTAGGTGTGTTCAAAGTAGTCTCCTCCAGCATCAATGCACTTTTATAAACGAATTTTTCCCAGATTAAATGACTGAAGCCATTCGTTTCTTGGAATAGATGAAAAAATGCATTTATAACCACATCAATCTCTTCTTCTGAATGAAAGCGACGTCCACGTAAGTATTTTTTTAGATTAAAGAATAACCAAAAGTCGCACATAGCTATATCAGATGAATACGGCGGATGTTCGATCACTTTAATTTGTTTTTGTTTAAGAAACTCAACTGCTAATCCGGCTGTATGTGAAGATGCATTGTCATTGTGAAGCATTAGTCCCCTAATATTCAGTTCTTGCAGAATTTCTGGAAGACATTTAGTGGTATACCAGTTTGCTGTTACTGTCTTCTGTCCTTCCAGCTTGGTGGCTTTGACCAATCCCGTACTTTTGAAGAAAATGGCATACATCACTTTTTTCAGTGAACGTTGTTTTTTAACCATTGTCGGCGTAGTATCATTTTCAAAGATCCATACTTTGCTTTCTTGACGTGTTGGAACGTCAAAAAACGGTATGTACGTTTCATCACCTGTTGCAATTTTAGAAATAATGTGGTGGCCACCATCATTTAGCAATTTAAGAGTTTCTTTACTGATACTGACACGCTCCTCTTTTTGGTGCTCAGTTAGATTTTAGGGAACCCAACGCCAAACTACTTTTTTCATATGTAATTCTTCATGCATTATTTTGTGTATGGCTGCGGATCCAATGTTAAGTTCCTTCTGTATCATTTGATAGGTAAAGCGATTGTCATCCATTAACATTTTTCATATGGCAGACACATTATCCGGGATTACTTAAAACGGCATCCTTCCTATGTATTCTTCATCCTAAAGAACATCGCGACCTCTTCTAAATTCTCTAAACCATTTGAATACAGTAGCACAAGCTGTAGATTCATCACCAAATGCTAATTGCAAACGTTGAACGCATTCTTCTTGATTTAATCCTGCTTTAAAATCGCAGAAAATCATAGTGCGAAAATGTTCCCGCGTCAACTCCATTTTCTCTTCTGTTTAAAATTTATTCCACGTTAAACAAGTTGAAGTAAGTCAGTACAAATTCGTCTTCTGTGTTAAAATACTTTGTATTTTAAAATTAAACCGTTATTTTTATTTTGTAAATTCTCGTCTACGCGTACCTCAAAAATTTCAGAGTAACCCTCGTATGTATATATATATATATATATATATATATATATATATATATATATATATATATATATATATATATATATATATAGATAGATATAGATATAGATATAGATAGATAGATAGATAAGATAGGTAGATAGATAAACCGTAGCAAATCATCGATCATTAACAGATTGATAGTAGATTATACTGATCGCATTGGCTTAACTATTCTTTGATATAAGCTTCTAGTTTTAAGAACTTGGCTTTTTGTAGTAGGATATTTTACTTGCGATCATTATTGATATCGAAAGAAGCAAATGGATGTTAAAACATAACTTTCGTCCCCTATTTTCTTAGACTTGACGCCGACTCTTATCAAGTTCAATTTTGGTGAATATGCTTCATAATACTCATGACTTTCTCTCTGGAAAGCGATTTAATCAGATATTCGAAAATGCTTTCATTTCGTGGAGTACAACCCTCATAAACACCTCCCATTATCGTCATTTAATCATATTTCAAAATTGACTTCTTTAACAGTCATCTTATCGATGTAGTAAATGGAGGCAAAAATATGGTATTAGTATAATATACGTTTATATGAAGTACATTATAGTTTGATTTTAAACTTTACTTATTTCTCCATATTATGATACTGTCCAAGTGATTGTAAAATTTTATGAGTATTTTAAGAAATATCAATAAATAACAATATTTTTTCAAGAAATATTTTCAAAGCTTATCTCAGTTTACTGTCAAGAATAGCATTATTATCTTGTGGTAATTAGTATTGTTTAATGTTTTTTTGAAATTTTTGAATTTTTCGTTATTTAGAATAAATTATTATTTATTTAATGAATTAAATTTATTTTAAATAAATTTTTAATGCTTAAATTTTTTGAAAGAATATTTATTGTGTAAAACTAAAGATACGCATTGCAGAAAATGATTTTGTAATATCAAAGCTAAAATTTCTCATTTAACTATTATCATTAAAATACTCAATTTTGCTGCACACATTATTAAAGCATTACTAAAAAGTAGATATAAGTACAAATTAAGACAAAGCATAAGTTTTATTTTATGAAAATTAAAAATTAAAAAATATCTCCACCTGAATTATAATAAATCAAACAATTTATGAGAAAATCCATTATAAAAACATTATATTTTTAATAATAAAACGTTTTCCAACAATATTGCCAGAATATATAAAAAAAAATAAAAACAAAGGATGCAATAAAACTCATTTCAAAATGTCAGTTCCCATGAAAAAATTTATTTCAACGCGGATGTAATCCAGACCACAAAAATTGCATTTTTTCATTTCTTCCGTTCCATTTTTCCATTATTTTTTCTAAGCTGATCATCATGATAATTCATGTGGCCATTAAGAATTTGTCATATTTTATTCATTTTATAATCGGGACAACATCTATTTTCAATAGCTGATGTTTAAATTGAAAGGTTTTTGGTATTATTTTAATTAGAACCAATATACGAGATTTATTGATTCGCAAATCTTGTGGTGTCTTACTTGTATTCAGTGAATGAAATATTGCGTTTTTTTTTTTCAAAACTAAATTTATTTACGTTACCCATGATTTTATATAAATGCTACAATTGAATTTCCTAACTTCGGTTTATTCCTTTTATCAAGATGTGCAATATATAGCATAATTATGTGAACACATAATATATTACACATAACTAACTAATTTCTAATGATCAAATTCAAATAAATAAGATTATCTTATCATTGGATTTAAAATTTAATTCATAGTTTAGAAAGAAAAAAAATAATTATTTTAACAGGCTTAAATTAACTGTATTAATGAATGTTTTATAACAATGATATACACAAAAATGATGATTATATCGCGAAATTTGAAATTAGTTTCTTCATTTTTAAATTACCATAAAAATAAAATAATTCAAATTAGGTCTAAGAGGAACAAAAATATTAATCTTACAGTAAACCAGGCATTGAAAACATTTATTAAAAGAGCTTGTTTTACCTTTGTCGTTTCAAGGTAAATAATGAAATAAAAACGATTGATAACTGGTACACAAAGATTTAATGCATGGCACTCTTATGAAATGAGTTCTAATAAGAAACAAACATTTAGTAATTTATTCACTTCTTTAATTGCTAATGTATAGATAAAGAAATGAATTAAATTACGTAAGTTTAAATGTGGAACAAATAAATAAAACAAAACAAGAGAAAATCTATTTACAAATGAAGTAAATATTGAGCTTAGCCTTGAATTTTTGAGCAATATTTTTAAACTTTACATCAATTAAATAAAGTTCTCACAATGTGTTCCGCGTGAATTAAAAAGAAATTTATTTCTTGAAGATAAATTTATATTTCAAAATAGTTATGCCGTGTCAATTTAAATCTCCTTGAATAAATTCATTTTTCATTATATTTTATTTCATATTTATTTTCTTTTTAAGAAATTTCAAAGAAATGTAGCAAAAATTTAATATGTGTATAAAAGAAAATTGAGAGAATAGGTTTTCTTCAAAAATATAATTACTTCCTAATTTGTGCTCTAACAATGATTTCATAATGCAATAAAAATTGTCAGAACACATTGTCACAACATGTTTACCAGAACATGTTTTTGAAATACCAATGCATATAAGAACTATTCCTATAGGAAATACTGGATTAAGATTTAATGTATTCTTTTTTGATGTATTATTAAGTTGTTGTAATTTAAAAAGGTTTAACTTTTGCATTCTGTAAATAAAGAAAGTATCTTGTGATAACTATTTATAATTCAAGAATATATTCTAAACCAAAAGTACTTAGTTCAATCCCCAGTGTCTTTTTTTGAGTCACATAAAATTTACGTCTGTATAATAGTGGTTGTATCCGATGCTAGCTTTATCATATAATTGCATAAGATGAATATTTTTAAACAGTTATTGACTCTTGCTAAAACGTCAATATTAGTGCTATTGAAAGGATCATAATTGAATTCTGTTATTTTTGATTATTAATGGCTAATTTTGAGTTATTATCAAAAAACTATTTATTTTAACATATTTATTCTAATATTTCAGACAAAGATTTCATTCATTAATATTTATGGGGTTGTTCAAAATTTTAACTGAATTCCTGAGATTTAACGTCGTTATATATATATATATATATATATATATATATATATATATATATATATATATATATATATATATATATATATATATAATCCTATAATCATTCATTTCAATATTTAAATGCATTTGGTATTAAATACCTTTTATAAAGATTGCATTAAAAATTTATTGTTGAAAAATAATTTACCAGTGCATAAAAGTGTTGTTATTAGCTTTAAAATTGAGAAATATATTTATTAGTAAAAGAGTTCCTTTATTTATCACTTTCATTTAATTGTTATTAATACATAAGCAATTATTTGAAATTAACTGATCTTTGAACTAAATTCTACATAAAAATGAAAATAAATGAGCAATTAAATTAAAATCACAACGACAAATCTCTCTCTCTCATATATATATATACGTACAAACATACAAACACACAGTCCAGTGTCATATTAATATGACCATCACATACTTTCCATATCAACGTTAAGTATATATAAAAGGTATCAAGAGAATTCGAAAAATGCTTCAATAGTTGGCGTAGAACAGAAATGTAGCGATTTATTCGAGGTGCATAAGAACTTCATCAATGATTTTCGGAAAAGGGGAAGGGGAGGCATTAAAATATATATGTAAGCTCTTTTATGCTGTCTTATAGTGTTATTGTACAGTTTATTGCAGGTGCAAAAATTAAAATGAACCCATTTTTCAATGGTATCAAATAATACTTCTTTGCTGAAAATATTTTGAAATTTGAAAAAATAGTTATAAATAAAAATCATTTAAAAGAAGAAAAAAGAAACGATCAGAATTTTTACAAATATGTATATATGTTCTCTGCTTATTCTGTAATAACGAGAAATAAACAGCAGGATAAAAACAAAATATTCAATTATTTTAAATATCTTTTAAAATTTTAATAGACAAGAAAAAGCCTTCTCCAAATGTGAGCGCCATCTATTATTTCTTTTTCATACTGACTTCTTTTTTTTTATCAGGATTGTTAACTGAAAAATCCTGATAAATATCAAGGAAGAAAGTTGTCCCCGATATTATGAGGGAAAACGAAATCAAGTTGACTTGGATCAGGCAGAACCTGACAATACATGGAAACAAGCTAATAAGAAAAGACGAAGTAACATAGAAATACGTCACTAATAATACAAGTTTGTCACCAATAATGGCTGTCCCCAATCTCTGGTTGCTAATCAGTGCTTTGTCAAAATTTTGTGTTAGATGATATATATACATATAAAAAAAGGCAGATTAATGGATTATTTTCCCCTTCTGCATTGAAATATCAAAATTTGTATTTTTCCTTTTTTGTAAAATTGATTAGATAATGTTCGAATACGATGCAATTAATTAATTCAAAACAAATTAACTGTTATTCTTTTAGCTATTTTATATTATTTTTTAATTTAACTTTTTTAAATACCATCACTTGTTATTTTAAAATCAATTCATAATTTTCAAGCCATACTAAATCAAAGAGATTACAATCAGAATCTATATTTAATAATAATTTTATTTGAAACAAGGAAGACTTTAGAAGGTTGAGTAGCAACCACTTGCTATCATTGAGAATGTAAAATAATTTTCCCTTTGGTAATTATATGAAGTAAATTTGTTTACTTTATTCACAAATATTCTATATAATTTATTATCTTTGAAATATTTTCTCTGTGTATTAATATTTTTAATTTACTTCTATAAAACGGTTAAAAGTTTTTTTTTTATCAAAGTAAATTTCGATTTGAAATAAGTCATGTTATATATCACAAATTAATTTTATAAATGTTTTATATTTGAACAATTTACTTTTAAAATTACCGATTAAACGATGTTTCATCAAGATATGTATTTAATGTTGACGTGAAAATATCTAATCATAGATACGCATGATAATTAAAAAAACGAGTAACTCTTTTATTTGCTATAAATCCATTGATGCATAGAGGACTTTACAACGAAGCAAAAACACATTTCCTAAAATAAGTTTATATAAAAATTATTTATAAAATACACCGTAATATACTTTAAAATACATATGTGTGAAATTAAGTTAATTAATATTATTATAATATTTTTTTCTAATTGTTACGTTAGTTCATAATTTTTTCGAAAATTACTTATATCTAGAGAAAACAAATTTAAAGTTTAATCTTTTGTTTTTCATTAAAAGAAATAAAAATTGCTTAATATATATATAAAAAGGTGTTAGATTCTAAACATAGATTAAAAACAATTAAAACTGAACGTTATGAGAATGTATATTTGATTTGATATTTTTAAAAGATATTTGTTTGTTTCTCAACAAAAATCTACTCATAAAATGTAATGACATCTGATATTCAATTACGAATGAGAAATATCCGTTACAGACATATGGATGAAGGATATAAACATAAAGTTACAAAAAGCATAAAGTAATGCAGCATTCAATTCGTAAACTCTTACATTTTCTCGAGAAATGAAATCCTTTTGGAGGAAATTCTACGTGGGTCAATTCATGGAATATTAATCAATATCGCTTGGCACCTATGAGATGTTACAAAGTAACAAATTCACCATATACGATTTCTGAAAATGTTGCGCTCAATATGTTGTATATAAAATCTTGATTTTTATTTCAGAATCTTTCTCTTTTAAATTGAGTTATTTTTTATCTTAACTTTTGATGACATTTCCATGTTAAGTAATATAGTTATAACTTCAATTTTCTAATGCGGTAAAATTAAATCATGAATATAGTATTTTAAATAAACTTCGATATATTCTACAAATTTTCATGTTAACATTGGTTATTAACAATGTTTAAATTTTATAAGTAAATCTTGGTAGGGAAGAGCTCAATGGTATGCGATACAAGTTAATTACGATAGAAAGTAGCGCCACATACCGATCAATATTCATCTCTTCCTAGCTGGGATTCGAGCACATATCGTCAGTTAGAAAAGTAAAATACTCAATGTTATCAATTTAGAAGCAAGTTATTTATACTGTTTATAGACAGAGAAAATGAAAAATTATGTATAATCAAATCTTTGTAGGTTTGTAGAAATTAAGATAAATTTAAATTTTAAATGCATTGAAATTTCCAAAATCAAAGTCCTCATCAATTTTATATCAAAGACATTTGTACGTCAGCTTTCAAAGTCTTTTACTTTGGTAATTACTTGTAAGATTTTTCCTCGTTTAGAAACGTTTAGGCGCCAAATTTCTTAGACATGAGGTTTGAGAATTAGAAAACTAAATATTATATATAAAATACATGCCACTTTATAAAGTGATGTAATAATTTTATATTATAAATCTTAGAAACATAAAATCCACGGTTATTAGTTAAATTCTAATAAAATAACTGACTGTGATTAAAAATTCTTATCATTATTTATGGTGAGTTTTTGGGTCTAATTAATTGCACAATTTTTGAAAGACTATATTTTATTTCAACGTTCTAAGCAAATGGCTATAAGTTAGAACTTACAATGTAACAAATTAATTTAAGAGGATTTTACAAATGATGAATCATTTTCCTATTCTTTCACATAATGGATATTTTACAATCTTTACCATTTTTATGTTAATCCTTTAAAAGCGCAATGGAAGAATATTATCTTAAAATTTTTCTTTACAAAAAAGACAAATAATATCTAAATTACAAGATTCAGATATCGATAATTTTATATAAATATTTATCTAAATAAATCAAAATCTTAAACACCAATAACAATATAACCAGATTAAAAAAGTGAGACAATTTAAATCATTGAAACAATCTTTAATGTGAATACTGATTGGTAATATTATTTTAGAAATGTTTTATTGTCACAATTTTTAGTCAGTTTAAGGATTTTTATAATAACGAAACAATGCTCATTTGAATTCACAAGGAATTTTATTTTTCAAGTATTTTAACAAAAATTTTGTTTGTTTTAGGCTTAAAAAAAGATAATTTAAAGAATCTCAATCAGTATTTTTATAAATAGGTATGAAATAATGAACTCCGATATAATTCTACAAGTGAAAAATACTCGTATTAAGCTGATCATTAGCGTTAAAAACAGTATTTCACTATTAATATGAAGTGGATCAAAAGAAGACAATTTTCAGTCTTTATTGAGCTATGTGATGATGTGACGTAAATAAATATAAAGTTGATTCCAAAATTTTATTTGAATGGGGTAATGTATAAAACCGAACAAAACTAGAAATTTTCAAATTATTATATTTATTTAAAATAAGATAAATTTACAAATTTTTAACAAAATTAACAGTTAATTACATATATTTGTTAAATGGTGAAATCGCTTACATGATTACAATATAAAAATTAAGGACACCAAATAAGTTTCAATTATTTATTTTGTACAATTTAATATCAATTTGACATCTTTTAATTTTAAATAATAACGATACAAGTATTAACACAAGCATAGTTGATATATTTAAAATTACTTTGTAAAGTAATTTTAAATGTATCAAAATAATGTTTGTGTTAAGAAAATAATGAAGAAAAATTAATATTAAACACTGATAAGGAAACTTAGAATAAAATAAAAGTTGTTTCGACCTTTATTTTAAATTATACATGTTATAGTACTATGATTTAATACTTTAAGTATAGCATAAATGTGCTTTTTCTCTCTATCTATCCTTTTTCCTTTCCTTGTAGGAATGTGTTGTGAATGGTTGCCTACCTTATAAATGGGTACCTATGGCATGAGTGTACTGAGAAAGTCGGACTCCACACCTAAATATGGTTCAGTTGGAAAAGTGGATCAGCGCACCCCATATTGCCCGCCTAGCTGGCACACGACAACAGCAACACTTTATATATTACATTTCGAATTTTTACAACAATCTAAAAAAATCAATAATAATTCTATAAATATAAAAACAGTTTTTATTTTTCTATATTGTTTTTGTTTCGACTACAAAAAAAGTAATTGATTTTTTTTATGTAGTTGTGTCTTCGAAACAAAAACACATTTCTTTACATTCACAACTACATTTCTTTAAATTTAGCTGGGAGCTCAGTTATCTTATAGATTATTCTACATAAGACGATTATTTTTATAATCTTAGAAAATACAATTTTGCAAAATTATCTATTATGTAATTTGTTCCCCGTGCAATGTTTTCTTTTGTACGTTAAACCTATATTTTTGAGGCGACGTGTAAGTGGATAAAGTATTGTGTTCCTTGAAAATTCATCATAGAAACTATTATTTTCGAGAAGAAAACTGCATTTAAATTCTTATTATCACTATTATTTTTTCTAAATATTTTAAAGATACTTCCCGAAATGATCTCAATGAATATTTATCGTAATTATGGGAGAATAGCCACGTAAACATAAGAATCTGAAATGCATCAAGGAGAATATTCCCTATCAGAAAATCATCTTTTATTGATTATCGATAAGGCTTATTTTTCTGAAAAAGATGGTATATTCTGTAACGGGTGGAGCACCTCAAACTCGAGCCAAGGTCGCGATTCATTTATGTTTAATATCCAATATTCGACGGCTGCCAAGTGATATTTTTATGGTGTATAAAATAACCTGCACGTTAGAAAGAGATCCTGCAGTGACGTGCACAGTTGGTTTGAAGGTTACCTGCAATCTATTAACCATGGGAGAACTCAGGGGACTAATTAAGTGTTATCATTTTATTGCTGAAAGAGTTACTGTTTCATAAATTGAGAGAAAAAAGTAGGTAATTTCGGGTATTAAAGTAATTAATTTTCTAGATGTTCTGAAGAAATTAATTATTTTTAATACCAGAATGTAAAAAATAATAATACAATGGAATTGATAAATTAGGGTATTACAATGGAATTGATAAATTCGAGAGTATTGGCAAAATCTTCAGGTAGAAATTCTAATTAAAATAAGAAACTTTTTGTATCTAGAAATTTTTTCAATTAATAAAAATATCTAGATTGATAGATATAATAATCTCTTCAGTTTATATATTTTTCTCATTTAAGTTTTTATGTATTTAAATAATTCTTGAGCTGGCTTTCATACGATTGTTGTATTCACTGGCTGGATGATTTTTATAAATTAAACTACCCATTTTCTTAACACTAAGTTCCGAAAATTTATAAAAAAAAAAAAAAAAAAAAAAAAAAAAGCCTTCACTGAAATTACAATTTTTGCTCATAATAAATAATAAATATTTGCATTTTATGAGAAAATTAGGTAAGTTATAATATTTCATTTCCATGTAATTTAAAACATCAAAACAATTGCATATCTTCATGCACAGTGACGACATAATAGGTTTGTTAGGGATTTGGTACGTATATAGTTTTTGTTTCTGTGCATTGTTTTACAAGCTATCGTTGGCAACACAATGCTCTCTTCATATAATATTTATGCCCTGCTGAAATGGGGCTACAATGCAAACTCCTCGACTGGGAGTATAAACAAATGCAAAACACTAAAAGTGAGCGAATTCCTTGGAACATTTTTCTGTTGATGATATGCGCTGTGCCTCTTCTTCATAATGATCAAAATTTCTTGTGTTCCCAGGTTCTTTAAATTTTGGAATGAAAGGAGCTTCTACCTTCTTTTGGAATATTGTAATCCAGTCAGTAGTAGCAAACCATTTATGGTTTTTGATATCATTCACACCATTTTCCCTATTTAAATTTTTTTTTTTTTTTTTTTTTTGTTAAATCGACTTGTAGTAAATTTTTCCGAATATCCTGTTTTTTTATCCTGCCCATGAGAGTCAAACTGTATGTGTCCGTGAATTTTGAAAATTTCCTCTGCGACTTGCTTGATGTTGTCTCCATACGGATTTATCATAGTCGGCAGCACTTCAATCTTTCTTAGACTGGCGCTCATAGCCGGACACTCATAGATGTGAGTAGGCGTAAGATTTGTATCAGGACAATGATCACAACTTCTATAGATTTTTTTGCCCTCTCCATCGATTTTCATACCCCTGTGGTGTCCGGTTCTCAACCTTGTTATGGTTTTAATAGTAGATATGTTCGCAGTTATTTCAGAGAGAAGATGTTTGGTCTGAATGGATTTTTCTCTAAGTTTGTATAAAGCCACTACATTCGCATCCTGAAGAGAAACATCATTGCAGCTAGTGTTGAGGTCTCTGCCCTCCTTGGCTAATTTATCCGCAGTTTCATTATCTTCTATGTCGACGTGTGCAGGAATCCACGGGAGGATACAGGTCTTGTTTATAGTCTGAAGATCCTGAAGACCTGAGATGATTTCTTGGGTGGTAGACGAATATCCTTTTAGAATTGCTTGGAAGGCGGTCTTAGAGAAGATCTTTAAAATCAGAAGTAAGAGGAGATGGAAAAGGAACTTTTTCAAGTACAATCTTTTCATAAATTTGTGTAGGTTGATCAGCAAAGAAAGGAGGACATTCAGCTGCCATTTCACATACCAGAATATCCATAGGCAATCAGTCTACGGTTTTATTATAACCTTTGCTGAGAATAATCTCTGGTGCAAGGTATTCAGGAGTATTACAAAGGGTCCAGGCACGGCCTTTAACTCGTTTGGCAAAACCAAAATCAGTTACTTTTATGTAACCTTATTGATCAATTAACAAGTTTTCTGGTTTTAAGTCAAGATAGATCAGATTCAAATAGTGTCAATATTTAAAAGCAAGAACTATTTGTGCAGCATTAAATCTAGAATTCGGCTTACTGAAACGACCTAATCTCCGAAGATGAGAAAACATTTCTGCACCTCGTACATATTCAAGAACCATGTATAAATTTGAAGTGTCCTTGAAATGATACTTTAACTTAACAAGGAATGGAAAGAGCTAACTGCCTGCAGGATTTTTTTTCATTTAAAGTGTGCTCTACTTGTTTTAGTTTCACTACCTTTTGCTTGTCTAAAATATTCATTGCATAATAGTCTTTAGATGACTTATACTGCACAAACATAACCCGCCCAGAGGAGCCAGTTCCCAATGATTCTACTCGATCAAAATCATTTAGACTAGCAGTATTTTTACTGGGATTATTCCATTTTTCTGCAAAATCCTCTTTTGGTTCTTCCAGAAACATTTGTACATTTTCAGCTGGATCTCCTTTTTTAGCAGTCACCGTGTTTTCCATATTTGTAATATGAACAGATATCTCCAAGTTAGTAAAAAAATCTAATATAGTTTTAATTGTAGGGTGAGTAAGTAATAAAATGTGTCACAAATAAATACATTAGGGCACAAAGCATTCTCTCACAACCATCTCCTCAGAATAAACTTCAAAACCATGGTACAGAAACGCCAGAGCTTGGATTCGTGTATTCTTCCGCACTACACTAAATGCAATTTTTGACAAAAGTTTTCTTGTGGAAAATATAGTACGCTTGTATGTGATAAACACATCTATGAAAGTCTAACTTATATCGAGACAACAAATTTTAATATACTCTTATATTTTCTATCCTTTAGTATACTGGGGGTACTCTTTGACAATCGTATATACAAGGATCTGATAAAATGGCTGCCATTTATCTGACCTATTATGGGACGAGAAGAAGAGCTTGCGCGCCAGCCCAACTTATGATATTCGCTTGTATTATATGCTCTCACCCGCTGAATTGATGAAGCAAAATAATCATCCTTCTACGTTCGTCCGCGGCTCGACTATTATTAATGTATTTATGATTTTCGAAAACCTGATATTTTCTGTCTAATAAAACTCACATTACTTTAATATTTGTTAAAATATAATTTTTGAATAATGATATTATTAAATCAATTGAAATAAAAATAAATAGTAAAAATTTCCCTCCAAGACTATTTAGAATTACAATAAAAATGACGTACGGAGAGAATTTTTGTCTCTGTATTAACTATTATTTTAAATTAGTGAGAATTTTTTGGAAAATATTGATCAATTTTATTCAGAATTTAGCTTTCATGGCATTTAAATTCCCTAATGTAAATTCAAAGAAAACATTAATAGCTTTAAATGTGTGTGTTTATAGAAATTCTGAGAATTTGTTTTAATTTCTATATTTGTTGGTTAGATAAAAAGCACAGGAGTCTAATTTTTAATACGAAATGTTGATGAGTGAATTTAAAGATTTTATTCCTATCTATTTTTCCTTTAGTTTGTTTCATGGAGTCAGTTAGTACTTGATATATTGCATTATAAAGTTGTTCTAATTGGGAACTAAAAATTTATACAATATTTTGCTATAATATTCTATAAAAAGGTAAAAAATAATGAGGTCAATCCTCTAAAAGCTTTTAAGCTATATCATCGAGCCCCATAAACTTATTTATGCTCTACAAACATAATATAGCACTAAAGTTTATTTATAAGCTGAAAAAATAATGTATTTATATATTTCACATAAGAAATATAGGTATGAATTCTTAAAATGCGAATTGATAATTTTTGCACTAAAAATCAGTGAGATGGTTTTCAGGTAGAAGAATTCATTGTTTGATTATTTTTGTCAAGAGTGAAAATTTCCTTTAAAATCAACTAATTTAATCTGTATTTGAATTCTTCTTTCGAAATGTTTTATGATTTGGATAAAAAATACTATTAATCAAAATCATAAAACATTTCGAAACAGAACATACACTACTGAAATCAATGGGAATTTGAAATTTCCACTGAAAAGAATGTGGAATACATTAAAATTATTTCTAATGATCAAAATATTTTAAGTTTAGAATTTCAAATAAATATTTATTCCAAATTTTTTCAACAATACAGTAAATTCTTTCTGAAAGCTTATCGAGATGCTCCTAAATAAAAATTGAAGGGAAAAGTGAAGTTAATGCCTTTGGTATCATTATTCTTCCATAAATCTACAGAGATTAGATTAAAACTATAATTTGGTATTCAAAAACAATTTTATTATTCTTATTTCTCATGTACAATTACTCATAGCGGGTTGTATATTCCCTAGTAAGCAAAATGATATTATTAAAATTATAGTTGAAAAGAATGATACATTGTTAATTTTTAAACATTTTAAATATATTCCTAAAATTCTTCCTGTAATTATATCCTTTCATCTTTATGAAAGATATTACCAACTGTTTTAACCCTTCCTGCTCTAAATAGGTTGTAAGAAGAAGGATATGTGCATAGTCTTTTCAGCAACAAATGTTTGCAAAATTGGTTTGTAAAAATCGCAATTAACATAATTTGCAATTAACATAATTGCATATTAACATATGACATGTTATTCTACTATACCCTTCCTTACCCATTATTGTTTCCCTACTGACAAGCTGTTTTGTTTGCAACGTTTGTGTAACACTGAATAATTCCATATTTCCAAACAGATTACAATCATGATTAATCAAATTATTAACTTCATGTCCTAAAGTGTTCCGGGGTGAGATGCTGCATTTATTTGGAACATTTGTTGTGATGGCCTTCATAAAATTAATATACCTTGAATTTGGCATCAGATTTCCTTACTTCTGTATTTTATATTATACTTCGCATGAGTATTTATGTACATAATATTATCTTTCAGAGTAAAGCTTCAAATTCATCAAATTTTAAATTTCATATTAGATCAGCATCTGCGCCATGCCTCCTTCCATGATGAAAGATTTTGGTGCTCCTCAAGTGATTTCAATCTATTTAGAAATTTATTTTTAAACATAATTTGTGAAGCTTTTCATGAGAGCATTAAGTACACGAAATAGTGATGTTATAAGCATGCCCACATATAAATGCATGTAGTAAACATTATGAATTCTTTGCGTTTAGCTAACGTGATAAGAATGTGAAAACATTCCCTTTATATATTGATCTGAATATTGATATTATAATCGAGAGTTTTGTGTTGTGGTAGACTATAAACGAAGCATTTTGTATGAGAAAGTTTAAAATTTATTAATAACATGTAGCAGCTTAGTTTGCAATTAACAATAAAAATAAGTTGATGTGATCATTCATTCATGTTTAAAGGAAAG
The DNA here is from genome assembly GCA_030067965.1 of Latrodectus elegans. NCBI lineage: Eukaryota > Metazoa > Arthropoda > Arachnida > Araneae > Theridiidae > Latrodectus > Latrodectus elegans. The sequence continues at coordinate 60,592,202 of CM057814.1, read as the reverse complement.
TAAGAAAACATATCAGCTTAAAAGAATGTATACTTATAAAAATTCTCTTAAGCTATTTTTACACAATATTACTCATTCTATTGTTTATGAAAATCTTTTAACGTTATTAATGATTTCTCAATGAAGCAGCATTTGTTTTCCTTTCTAATACTTCCTTATTTTGTTCTTTTTCGTCTTCAAAAGCCATAAAAACAGCAATGTTATTTGTTGAAGACATTAAATGCGGTATTTAGGACGCTGTTTATATAATCTATGCCAGTGACACTTTTCATTGCCAAGGTCAAAACAAATTTGTGACAGTTGTTTGCTTAAAAGTATGTACTGATGGTAATTTTCCCAAGGAAATTCATAGAAATAATCATAACTCGGGTATTTTAGTTCTTTGTCATTTCTTACGCTTAGTATTTCTTTTTTTTTAGCATTTATTGAATGAATAGTAAATGTTTTGTAACAAAAAGAAAGGCTTTTGACAGTTTGAACTATTAGTTAAACTTAAATTGATGAAAAAGCTTTACACGTATGTTATATTTTTACCATGCAAGACCTGATTAGAAACAAAAGAATGATACATTTTACAGTAATCAGGAAACATTTTTTAAAATTTAATTTTCTATTTCCTGTGAATAATTATAGTCATTTTAGTTTGTAACAGTATGAGGATGAACAACGCTTCGTGATACTTTTACATTATTTTCTCCTTTTTAAATCTGGTTAAGAAAATTCTTTCAGAAATATCTAACAAGTTAACAATAATTAATGAAATATGTAAAACACGTTTTCTATGCCAATTAAATATGTTAAAAAAACAAAACCATAAATTGCAACAGAGTCCACTTCTTTTTGCAATACACACACGATTTGAAATTCAAAATACATTTCTCAGTGTAGAAAAGGCTTTTGTTTTAAAATCTGAATTATAAATTCTTTTGTTTCAAAATATAAATTTTAAATTAATCATATTAAAAAGCATCATATACAAAATAAATTTTGGAAATAAAACTATTTTAGCAGTAGATAAATCAAGTTGATTTTATTAAATATTTAAAATTTATATTTGATAATTTAGGTTTTAAATACATAAATTCAGGAAAGAAAATGGAAAAATCTTAAGTCCATACGAGTAATTAATGACTCCTAAAAATGTATTTTATACATTAAAATATTTTTTACATTTTAAATTATTTATTAAAAACAAAATAAGTTAAATTCATGCACTATATATTTGGATGTACTATTTATGAGCACGAATAAATATTTTTTTAAATATAAATAATTGTTAAATTCAATAATCTTCAATTCTTAGTTGAAATTTTATTATTATCAGTTTTAAAGAAAAAATTGCACTTATTGATCATTGTATTGTGTGCAAAATGTGTTATTGTTAACTAAACATATATGAAAAAAATGCAAACGCCTTTTAGAATGGATCAAAATGAATTATCTTTTATTTATGGGGATAGATACTTTATCATAAAATTAAATAAAATGTGAAATAATAAAAAAAACTAAAGAGGTTAATAGAACGTATTATAGAGGAAAAATTAAACCAAATGAATAAAATTATAACTATGAAATGATACTTTGAATAGTATTTTTAAAACATCTCTTGAATAAGGTATAATATAAAATAAAAATGAAAACTGAAACTAGTAAAATGAATTAAGTAAAATGTATGATGTTTGTCTACCATAATTTTTAATTCAGTTTCTATTTATTACATAATAATATTTTAGAGGCAAATCCCATGGGTAGAGAAAAAAATTAGTATAACATTTTAATGCTTATATAAAATGTGTAACAAAATCTTTTCATTGAAAACAATACATAACATGAAAATCTAGGCATTTGTAAAATTTGTCAAGATAAGATTTTAAATTAAGAAGCTATATATATATAGTGAATTTCCATTGCTAGTTAACTCTATTTAATTGTAATTTCGAATTTTATCAAAAGAATTAAGATAAATCGCAACATTTAATTAATTTTCGGAAATTCTGTTGATCGATCAATGAGGAATAATCGAAGAGCAAATGGCTATCATGAAATGTGATGAATATATAAAATTTTAAAACTTAAACAGTTGCTATGCCTGCTAAATTAGAATTGATTGGTATTTTACCTACTGTAAATTTTTAAATAAACCATCAGTGTTTGGTTTAGTAATTCAATTGGAATATTCAGAATTAAAGATTTAGAGGATTGGTAGGAAGAGAAAGGAATTTCAAATCAACCAAATTAATGCTTATGATCTAAAAAGTGGTTGTTTTTCTCCGATTTGATTAACAAATGTTTTTTTAAAAAAATTCAAATTTTAATTAGTATGTCTTTTAAAGTAAAAGCAAAGTTTTTAGGAATCGCATATTCCCAAACTGTTTATCAGAATAATACATTCGATAACAAGTATTTTACAATGCTCTGTTCTGAATATATCTATGGTTTACATTTCTTTATCAAAAACCATATTTTTATCTGTAACACATAATATTTTGGTGAAGAAGAAAAACTTGAAACAATTTACTTACAAAACATTTTGGCTATATATAGTATTCATTAAGCACATTAACAAAATTTTAACAAACTAACATTGATATACCTGATAATCTTATACGTCATTTGTGACAAATATTGAATAAGCACATACATTATTTTTCGTTTATCTTCTTGTCATCATTAGTTATTTCCGTAAATTATTATATTTTAATCTTAATTTCCTAAAATTCTGAAATATATATGACGTCATTGCTGAATATTATAAGCTACTTTTGATAACATTTTAATAAGTTGCTATTTAACATGACATAAGAGAAATGTTTGATATGAAGTAAATCAGAATTAATGACATTGCTAAGCTATTTTGCTATCCTTGACTATTTTATGAAAGCCGGTGTATACCGGTTAAAGCGATTCAACAACACATATTATGGAATTATAAAAAAAATATTTTTATCTTCTCAGAATGTATGCATCAAAATCATTATTCTTTCATTGATAATATGTAACATCATCAATTAATCAATGACAAGGAATCTAGAACATTTACCTGTGATTTACCATTTCCCATTGCCATAATATTTACAGGTACTCTCTTTTACGCGGAATTATACAAATCGTGATTTGCATAACATAAAAGTTATATAATGTTTCTAGAACCATTACTTTATCTGCCAATGAATTCTATTTGTGAATAACTTCTAGAGTTACCTAACCGCAAGTTGCATAAATAACCTTGACCACAAAAAAATTCCGAAGGAGGAAATCCACTAATTCTAAATTATAAGGGACTTTGTGTTCGCATGATATGTATTATATAGACAATTTAGAATCTTGTAAATGACATTTAACATTTTTATGAATATTGAGAAAAAACCTTTTTGTCTAACAATATAATTTAATCTAACGTTTATGTTTATTCACAATTAGGGAATAGAATTATTTAAATTATTTTATATACTGTGGTAAATTTAAAAGTTAATCTTGAAGTTATTTTAAAAATGTATGTTATGGCTTTTATAAAATATAAAATTCTCACGATAAAAAACAAATCTATTTTATTTTAAAAAATGCTAATTGATTTTTTATGCAGGCTCAAATTTTGTTGTTATAATTAATTTACTGATAATTTGTCTCAGATTTTAAATTTTTACTTCCAAATCTTTTGAGGGTTTCTTTTAGCTTGCCTAATAAAAAAAAGTAAATGAACGTTTTTCCTATCTATTTAGAGATAATATATGTAGAACATAGATTTTTTTCTTAGTTCTACAATGCATGTTTATAGTTTTTCTAGAGAGCAGTTTAGTCCTAGAACACATCAAGTTAACAAATTTTGGCAATTCCTTTGTAATTCATGAGTGCCATTCATTTACAATGAAATGAAATTTTTTTTATTTATTTATTTATTTTTTTGCTTTTTTCATTCTTAGTCATTTAATATAGTCCTCTCTTTCTTTCTGTTTTCATCTTTCTTTAAACTCTTATTTAAGGAATATACAATTTCTAAGATTATTAACCTAATCTGTTTTACGTATTATTTAATTCAGTAAAACATAATTAGTTTTAGTTTCTATGTTTTTCTTATTTAATACTTATTTCTTAAGTGAAAATATTTTTAATAGCAAGATTAATAAAAGCAAAATAAATGTTTAACGAGAATTTCGTCTTCAAATCGTTGCCATTTCTGGGTATATTTTTCATTACTTATGAATACATGAAGAATAGTATCTCAATTTCTATAGAAAAATGCTGATGATAATTTGGATTTTAAGAGATTAAGTTTAAAAATCTGCCAAACATTCACTGAAGTAGTTAAAAAATATAAAAGAATCGAGACGTTTTTAGTCAAGAATTGCTTGGCCATTATATAGAAAAAATAACTGGCAACCAATTAAAAGGTTGTCACTTAAACGTCTACAAAGAGAAAAAGCACGCCTTTCTTGCGTGGGGAAGTATTTCACTGAATATGTACCAAAGAGGATTATTTATGGGATTGTTACTAAACGTAAAGCAACTAGATGAAAACTTAAAAGAGGAACAATTACGGCCATGATTAAAGAAACAAAATGAACAGCAGGAAATTTTCTAGAACAAGGATAACATTAGTCAAAATGGTTTTGTACAAACTTTTGACTGTTAGCAAGAAAATGAGGATAAAACTTTGTTATAGGTTCAAGTCAAACAAAGAGTCATTATATGCCAAACAGTGCATTATACAAATAAGTCAAATTGAACCTCGAAGAATAATTAAAAAAAAATTGGATCAAGCCATTTACTTTCAAAGATTAAAAAAATATATGAAATTTTAAATCTTAGATATTTGTTTGTAAAATGCTTATTACTTTTTTAAGAAATAAGATGTAGGTTATAATTAATGTAAAATAAATATTTAAGAAGATTATAACGCGTGATGATGCATTGAAAGTAAAATAATTACTAATACAAATGGAATCGAAGTGTTGATTGCTTTCTTTTAAAGTTAAAACTTTAACGAAGTTAGATCCGTTAAAAATATTTCCCTTTGTGTGACGAATGCGTGATGATACCATACTTTATTTCATAAAATATACCTTGCATGTCATGTTTAATCAGAATTCCAATTCATTTGTTCCATAAAAATTGACACTCAGAAGCGTTTTCAAGAGTTTGCAAAAAATATTTTTGCATATTTTTTGGTTGTACATGTCCATCAAGTTCAGTTATTAAATGATAAAAATTTTAATAATGTTATTAAACAGAAAATTTCACTTCATATAAAAGAAGTTGATGAAAACGTTGATCTTTAATTTCTCATAAATCAAGAATCTATTTAATTTCTTTCTAATTAATTTGAATAATTTGATAGTGTTTCATCTTCGTGAAAAGAAAGAACAGCAGCATAAGTTGTCACATTCTTAAGTCAGAAATATATATTAACTAAAAATTTCCACATTGTGCCTTGAATACAGAAATTTGAAAATAATTTTACTGTTGAAAATTTCTATTGTTGCCTTTTTTCAAAGAATTTTTATGGCATCAGATTTAACTTTAAAACTTGACCAAGTTTAGAAAAAATGGATTCAAATTGTGTTAACTTTAAACTGATATTTCCAGCATTTTTATCCTATAACGTAAAATGTATTAAAAATTATTTTTCCAATTAAAACGCGGGAGTATACTCATTAAATGCACTTACAGGCAATGATGAAATAAAATAGGCTATAAAGAGGTAACCAAATTTTCCAGACAGTAACAATTGTTTCACAGAGGAGATGTTGTTATTAAGTTTAACAGCAAGATATAGTTGTCCAATTTGTCTAGTGGTCAGCGTGTCTGACTGCTGATCGGTAGGTCCAGGATTCGAATCCCAGTTCGGGCATGGATCTAAATTTGGTATCTTCTTTGTCCTTCTCTTGTATGAATAGGTTGTGAATGCTTGCCTACCTAATAAACGAATATATATGGCATGTGTGAACTGACGAAATCTTACTCCACACCAAATTGTGATTCAGTTGGAAAAGTGGAGCAGCGCTCCCCAAATTACCAGCGTAGCTGGTACAAAACAACAAACTAAAATCATTCAATGAATTCAGATCACATAGGCAAAACACACTCCTAATATTTGGTTTTGATTAATATTTTCCTTTAAATTACCATTCAATTACAGTAATCAGATCAATAGTTCCATTAAAATATTAAGTAAACAGTATAATAAATTTCAAAGCGATCATTTCAAATTATGTATTTTGGTATTATGTTTTTAAATTAAACGATTTTATAAAACAATATTTTTATAAAGCAAGTAAAGCTGACATGGAAGCCGTTATTGAAGATTTTATTTCTTTGAATATATTTTTTTCCAGAATGAAATTGTTAAATTTTGATTTTTTATTACTTAAAAAATTAATATTCTTATCCTGTAAAATATTTCAATAAGAAATTTTTATTGTTCTTTATTATTCAAAATCTTGGTCTGAGAAAATTACTCTTTCGCAATAAAAGCATTCAAACCAATGTTTTTTCTTCTTTAAAGTTTAAATTATTCATCCTCCATCATTTCACTTCAGCACCAATTCTAATACAAAGAAAATTGTTGTAAATGAAATTCTTCATGTCTTCTAAAATTTAAAAAACTCTCAAACCAGACTAATTAATTACTCTGTTATACTGAAAGGAAGATATTTTAAGATTTCTCAGAATCAGCTTGGATGCACTCCATTCAATCTTAAGGCATTATAAGTTCTACGAACTATTTTTACTTCTTGAACATTCGAAATCTGTTCTTTACACAAACAGACGAGATTAATTTATTTCAATCAATATTTAAATGTAATTTTAATATAAATAGCGAGATATTACTTTACAGTCATTATTATGCATATCCAAGGTTAGCTTTTCTAATTACATAAATAGTTTTTCAAACACAAATAAAAACTGTATAATTCTTAAGCATTCATTTTTATTGACATTAAATCATGTTTTTAGGTTTTACAAAAGCTAGATATTTTGATTAAACTTTTTAAGCAAAACTTTTAATATAAACAAACAAGGGAGAGAGAATCATAAATCGTACTTTAACATGCGTCTTTCAAATTTAAATTCTTAGCAGTGATTACTTTTTGCATACATATAAGAAATTATTTTTGTGAAAAAACATAATAAAACTGTAAAAAGCGTATTTTTAATCTAATTTCAAATGATAATGGAATCAATACATTTTATGAAATATTTCATATTTAAGACTGATAAATTCTATTTTATTCTATCCAATTTTGTGCTTATTTGAAAAAATTATTATACAATACAATTCTTAAATAACTTTAAGATTAATAAATTTTATACCTAGCTCACAAAATGAGCTTATCGATCTGAATTTTCGGATGAGGATACCTTGAAATTGACAATAACCAATTCAAAATGAAAGAGAATATCCTATAGATTATTAAAATAGATTTTATAAAACAGATTTCATAAAATAATTTTGTAAAAATTCTTAGCTATAATTTAATTTTAAAACTGTTATCATTGGATATACTTATTTTAAAATTTTCAAATAGTATTTACATTTAGGTATTAAAAGACAAAATACATGTATATAAATACGTGATATGCATTAAATTTTCCTCAACTTGCGGTAGATTTTTCAAATGTATGGTATTTGTTCAAATAAAATGTCATCTTATTATTCAAAATAATTAAAACAAATATATGTTTTTTTGTAATTGCTTCATAAATATTATTTAAATTTTTTTAGCTTTTTTATTTAAATATTATTTATTATTTTTAAAAAAGGATTAAACTACATTTTTTTTATTTTAAGAATTTATTATGTGAAATACATAAAAAATAAATAAAATTTAAAAAAAATTAAAAATATTTTTAACATTTAAGGAAATTGAAATATTTTTACTTTCATAAATAACAATCAGTATCACCATTTCATTTTCAGATTATTATTTAAATTACATTTATATCAGTACCATAATATTCTCTGATTAGTATTAAAGTAGATTTTCAGTAATCATTTCAAAACATGGTTTCTTTTGTGTTATATAAATAAAATATTAAATATTTAAAAAAAAACGTATACAGATTATTGTTATAGATTCCCATTTTATATTTATCCAAGTTCCAATTAACATTTTACACCAGTTCTAACTATTTTTATTATAATAAAAAAGTAGAGGAAAAACAAATTAATAATAAACTGATGGAAATTACATAGAAATTATTTGGTGTTCCCTTTCGATATAAAATGAACTGATTCTTGGGAAAGAAAGAAGTCCCCCAAAACAGTTATTGGTTGGTTAAACTCAGGGAGCATCCGGACACGAATATCCGGCACGCAATCTGCGAAAGCTCTAAAGAATCTAGTCAACAATCCGGCACAGCAAATGTCAAGGCAATCTAGTGGTACGGGAGGAGGAACAGTGGGGGGAAGGAAGGGTTTGCGGAGGGATGTGCCTCATTTTTTTTTCCGTACTTATATTTATTTTCCCACCAGTATGGGCATAACTTTGGGATAAAGGGAAATTCCTATTGATTGGGCGAGCTTGTGAATAAATGATGATCGTGCGCGACTAGAAAGTATGCCAGTAGTTTTATGGCTGCAATAATAGTTACGAAGTTAGCTCTTTACAGCTTAATCTTTTAATCGTTCGAATTGCATCAGTATCGTTTAAAGCCTTTTATCATGTAATCAACGATTTAAATTACGATTTTTAAAACCATGCGAATTAAAAAACATCAGATGTCTTGCAAATTCTCTAAAATTTTAGTGCTGTAGTATAAAATAATAAAATTAAGCCCTTATATAAGATATCTTTTATACATCCAGGTTTAAAATTAATGTTTAAATATATTAAATTGTATTTTGTTATAAATTTTAGAATATATTATATGATAAAATAAGATAACATTATGTTAATATTACATGCGCAAATTTTGAATCAAGCATTTTAAAAATACATTAGAATTTACTTAAAATGCTTAAAAACAGAAAATAAATTCTAGAGTTTTAATGATTTAGTAAACAACAGTATTTGTTAATTATTAATTCAATTTAAATATAAAACTAATATCAATTAAATGAAGTTATTTTCACATGCCGTTTGCTTATAACATATTGGTGCAAGTTATTTAAATATGGACATTTTTTACACTGAAATCTACAGATTTCGATTTTTACAACAAACCTAATTTTGAGATTTTGTTTGGAAAGACAACGATAAATATCAAAAAAAAAAAAAAAAAAAAAAAAAAAAAAAATTAAAATAATTGTTTAATTCAATAGTCACATTAGATTTATGATTTTATCATTGCATAAAATATCTCTTAATTTTGTATAAAATTGTTTTGAAAAATTGTAGCATCACAATGGTTAAAAAGTTAGTTCATTTAAATCATACTGGACCGATATATTGGCCAATTAAAAGAATAGGTTGTTTAGATTGCGATTCTAAGAATGTAACAGAGAGGAAAAACTTGACTTTATATCACATTTAAAAATTGTTTATTCCGAAATCAGAAGAGTAGTATCTTCTACAATATGAACCAACAGATCAATTGAAAATGAAAAACCGTATTTCATAAATAACTATAAACTCAAGGATATCAAGATTATTCCAATTAATTCCTCAAAGTTAATAAAGAGTAATGCAAATTAAGTGGTTGATACACAATTTTAATAGGATGACTGACACATTAGAATTGCTTATCCTTATTTTGATGTATTTTTGTTCTAAATAAAAATACATGTGAATAGATACTGTACAAAAATATTTAAAATAAAGGTTATTGCGATAAATAAATCAATTTAAATTTTAAATAGCATAAATCATGGTTCGTATGTGCAAGGAGTTCTAAAAATAATTTCAGAGAAATTAAAGGAGAAGATTAAATTCAATTAAAGGAGCATTATATCCTAAGGAATCTAATATTACTTTCTACTCTAAATAGAAATGTAGACTTGTCCTTCTCTGAAGAGCTTACTGATTGAATTTTAATCATTGTGACTCGATTTAATTGTGTGAAATTAATTCTTTAGATTAGAAGAAAAAATTTGCAATAACTTGCTTTAGTATTATTCACTTATAACATTTCGTTAGCTAAATGCATTTTGAAATTATGTAAATAAGGAGTAATTTTTTAATAATATATTTTTGCATTTCATTATATATATATATATTTGAAAATTTAAGCTTACTGCTTGAAGCTTGTGAACTTAAACAACATTTTCTGGAAGCTATTTTCCTTTCTTCCCAAAATGCATATAAATATAAAAACTGCATTTGAGAAATTCTGCGTTATCATTTTCTATTCTTTGCATACATAATATTAAAAAAATTAATTCAATTGATTAATATAAATTATTCGCTTATTATCGTTTATATATATATATATATATATGTGTGTGCGTGTGTGTGCGTGTGTGTGTGTGTGTGTGTGCGTGTGCGTGTGTGTGCGTGTGTGTGTGTGTGTGTGTGCGTGTGTGTGTGTGTACATAACAATATTCAAATCTAATAAAATAGTCTATTTCTTAAAATGTACGTGTATTTGTGTCTCTTGTAGTACAATTAATTCTTTACTACCAGTAAATGAGATTGTTAAAACTGGTGAATTTTTAACTGTACCCTGTGAGAATAGATTATAATTTTGAACCAAGATTGAGCAACAAAATAGAAATTAGATTTGGCCACTTTCTCTTCAGTGTTTTTTACCGAATACTATATTAAATTTATAAAAAAAATAAAGATATATCAATGTTAAAAACACAAAAAAAAGGTAAGGTACATAAAAAAAGATAAAATAAACTGATCAATTTCACTAAAATATTTGCAATTCTAATTTTCTGTCAATCCTCAATTACATAAACACATAGCACACCTTTGAAGAATTTAAATATATAAATTATTACAATTGCTTTTCTATTCATTAACTTGATGGCACAATTAGTTGTGTGATATTTATTATAAAAACCGGATGTGCCTTTTTTAAATTTCTATAGATTTCATTTAATGAATTCATAATACATAAAAAAATTTTACTGTGCCATAATTTAAGTCAAAATGAATGCAATTTATAAAGTTTAGTGATAAAGAGGACATTTTATATAGATGCAGGAAATAAAGTTTTATTTCTCTTATAAAATCGAGCAAAAGCTTAGCTTTTAGTAATAATAAAATAAAACTTTATCGCCCTAAAATGAAAGACAATAAGAAAACTGTCAATGGAAGAAAATAAAAGTCTCGTGTATATAAGAATATACAATATAAACATATTTTGAAAACTAATACGTGAAAACAATAATACTCAAAAATGTTTCATCGGAATAAATCGTTGAGTTATAACAGAAGGCTTAAAATTCTTGCGTTACAATTTGAATGTTTGCTATTTGAGAAACACCACTGCAGTAAAAGCAAATATATTCCACTTTAATATTTGTTTATCATTCTAGCGTTCTTATTCTTGAAATATTTACTCATGGTGTTCCCAGATTAGCGCAACATCCGCAGAATGAAAGTGGGTCAACATTTGCATATCTTTTGTTAAAAGTGACTTTTTAAAATTTTATTTTTAATAGATCAATAAATGTTTACATCTTATTATTTTTTTTTAAAAAGAAAACAGGCAATCAATATTTTCTTCATATTTTCTTGTGTGAAGTATGTTAATATATATCTAAAGAATACGTATTGAAATTAAAAAGCGAAATATTACTAAGCACTATTGCTGTAAATTGAAATCAAATAAGTAAATTGAGAAATATAAATTGTTTAGATATTAAAATTAAGGACTAATAAATTAATAGCTGGTTTTAGAATTTATTCTCTTAGTGTAGCAATATTATATTTTATGTCTCAAAAATAATCGTTAATATAAAAAATGAATAATTTTAATAAGATGAAATGAATTTTTTACATTGTATTTAATACAGTATATGCAAATGTTTCTCCACCACCAAAATACAATTGTTTACCCTTAATTTTTGTGTAATATGTAACAATTATTACAAATAATATTTATCATATTATTTGTAATAATTGTATTATATTACACAAAAATTAAGGTGTAATAATGAATTGAATTTTTTACATTGTATTTAATTCAGTAAATGCAAATGTTTCTCCACCACCAAAATACAAATGTTTACACTTTAATGTTTGTGTAAGATATAACAATTATTACAAATAATATTTATCGTATTATGAGACTTATGATACTTGTGTAATCTCTTTAGAAAATTGCAGTTCATTTAAATTTCTAATAACTCCCTTCTTTACTAAATCCATATTTACTAATTAATAAAAGGAATTATGATGCAACTTGTAAATCAAGAAAAAGTAATCATACAACTATGTTTTTAGTAGTCAACAATTTTTTTTCTTAAGTATGATTAGGAGCTATATCAAATAGCAAAATACGATAGAAATATCTATCTTATCTAAGAATGTATTTGATATGATGTTTTGGGAAAATCTGTGGGAATCATTCAAGCACAAATTTTTAACTAAAAATAATTGACTCGCTAAAAGTATTCTCAAATGAATTATTAAATTTCTTTATTAATAAAAATTTTAGGAACAATTGCAATGATAAAATACTTTCGACAAATGATTTAACATCAAAGAAGATTTTTATATTTATCCCATTTGTCATGTTGTTGTACACCATCCTGCTTCCCTGTATCTAACTCTAAGCTAGGCTCTACCAATTAAAAGCCGCCGGGTGGAGTTTTCAGGATTTTGAAGCAAGGACCAAGTAGAAGACATCCAACGCTTAGCCTGCTAATTTCAGAGGTGTCATTGCACTTGGAGGACACTTATGACAAATTTAACGTGCTCCAACCACTTTTAGCGCATACGACGGATCTTCGGTATGCTGGGATTCAAACTCACTTCCTCCCGATAACGAGAGACTACCTAATCAAGTAGGCCACCGCGTCTTTGCACATATGTCATGTACTAAGAGAATACACACATACACATATATATATGTGTGTGCGCGTGCGCATAAAAGTAATATCTTTCTTAAAATTATAATTTAGTGTTTAAATTTCCCATTCTGTATTAAATTTGTTTCAAGCTTTTTAACTTAACAAGCATTATATAATATCTTTAAATCGCAGCACTACGGTAAATGTCAGTCACGAAGTAAAACGGTGAAAGATGACGTATATCAAACACACGTTAATTGACAATCATGATTTTGTTCATTCTTTTGGTAACGTGATGTTTTGGTTATTGAAAAGCTAATTTGCATACCTGTATTCTTTTTCATCGCTGAAGCTAACGTCACATCAATCCAGAGAATCAACATGATAGCATTTTTTTTATTACAAGGACATTTTACATTGCTATCACATGATTATATCTCTTCTAGTTTAAATAATCAGTTAATACTAGGTAAGATTGTAACACAGAGATTTTGATTTTAATAATCGACTAACAAATCAAGAATTTTCTTTTAAGTAATTCTACTTAAGAACATAAAACAGTTTGAATATGGAAATAAATTATTAATGTTTTTTATCATAAATCTTATTAAAATATTTAAGTTTAAATTACTGCTAAAATAATATTACAATATCATTACAAGATATCATTTATGATAGAGAAACAAGGAGAAAATAACCTTATTATCTTATAGTTTTTTCATAGTTTTAAAATAACCTTTAAGTTTAGTAATGTAATTCTTAATATTAAATATAAAAAATTACATAAATAATGAATGTTAATTTGAAAACAGTGTGAACTCTAACTATGCAGAACTAAATTAAAGCTTTCATACATATCGATTTAAATTTCACTTATGGTGTGTAGTTTCATTTTCCTATCTTTTGTATATGGTTCACAAATGCTAATAGACATGGATTTTACAAGACATTACATTCTTTACATTATTTTCGATAGTATGTTCTCGTTAGACGTTATCAGGAATACGTTATAAAAAATTTATATGAGTCACTGATTAACATTTTATAAAATTTATCATTTCTTTGAATGAAAATATTGCAGTTTTTCCTAAACAATTTAGTTTTATGTGACCAATATTTTACCGCAACCCATTAATACACGTAAAAGAGAAATTGAATATAAAAACAAATCTGTGCACCTGTTAGGGCTGGTTTAATATAAATTGAAATAAGCTCTTCAAAGAACTTGTACAAACTCCAACAGTAATAAATAATTATCTCACAAAGTATTAACTAAATGAAGTCATTTTTTTTTCAAGCATAAAGTAAAATGATAATGCTAATAATTATACTGGTATTAATTATTCATAATATTATACATCATATTAATTAAAGTCCTTGTTAGATGGTTTTTTTTTCAATAACCAGGAATGCGCTTACTTGACATTCTATATTTATGTCTTTCTCAGGAAGAATGAATAAAAAATTGTTTCAGTGTTGAAATGAAACAGACGCGTGTGTTATTTTTAGATCAACAGAGTAAACTAAAGAAACCGCTCATAAAAATTTTTCATCCTTCTATAATAGGAGGAACTTCAAACAAACCAGAGTAAACAATTAAGTAAAAACTGCTTGAGTTGACATCTTATTTTGTAAGAGATATTTTACTTTTTTGTGTTTACCTAGTTACATTGAATCAAAACATAAAAACAAATATTTTCTACAAAGGGACAATATATTTTCATTTTCTCTGAATGTTTTCCTTTTGATCATAATATTAAAAAAAATTGTTATTCATAAAATAAATTTAATTTTTTACTACGTTTATATAACTGATGTTTATTTATAACTTTCTATTCTCATTTTAAAAATAATCCATTATTAACCATTATAGTTCTCTCGAAAAACATATAAATTCTTTAAATAAAAATTATAATTCGTTAATATTACATTAGTTGCTTTAAATTATGCTGATGAGCTAAGATTAAAAACATTTTGACAATGGAAGTATTATTATATTAATGACATTCGTTTTCTAAATGTGCCACTGACTTATTTCTTTTAAAATGAAATGTCATAAAAATAAAATAATAGTTTGTATATTTTCTCACATAAATATGTTAATTTCTCATTTAATATTATTTATATAGTCTCTTAATTTTATTTTTATGAAAATTACAAAGCATTTTGTGAATTGATGGTTTTCCAAACTACAAGTCTATTAATTTTATGGGAGTAAAAGATATATGTATATTAATGCATACACACATAAATTTTCATTTTAAAACAATGATGGAATTGATAAAGACGTGAACATTTAATTTTAAATTATTATTAATTATAAAGTAATAAATGAATGGTAAAATTGAAAAAAAGAACTATTTTTAAATTATTTTTAAAAGTAATCATCTAGTAAAATTCTAAACTCTGATAAAAGAAAAATTAATTTTTCATATTTTTGATTAAATTACAAAAAATTAATTGCAAAAATTTCAATTAAAATCACATGAACAGTTAATGACTAAAAACAGAAAAAAAAATCGATAAATGTTGTTCATGCAATGTAGTTTCAAATCAAAGTATAGAAAAAATATTCATGTAACTTAAATAAGTTATCAGCAAGTTTGAACCTTCTCAAGGTTAAAATGGCAGTTAAAATCAAGATTATTAAAATTAATTACTTCCATGTACTAATAAGCCAAGTCCAGGACGTGTATAATGAGATGTTCTTATCTTTCATGTTCTTATTTTTATGAAATATTTTAGAAAGTCTAAGAAATCCTGGGTATGAAAAAGAAAACGCGAGGAGTAATCTTAACGAAGGAGAAAAATGAGAGGTTAAATTGAAGTGAGAGGTTAATGCATGGTAAATAATTAATATTTTTATATTGCTTAATATTTTCTAGTAAATAGGTCACAGGAATAATTGCTATTGTAGTATTTATCAAAGCAAATAAAATCTTGCTTATAATAACACATTAAAAACATAATATTATGACAAAAAACATTCATTTAATTTAAAATTTATTGTTTTAATTTTCTCATCAATATAGTTCTAAATTTTATGTTATTTTTAAATATTATTTTTTGTGCGTAATTGAATATAAAAAAGACCACAAATCTTAGATTATTTGTGCGTGAATGTGTAATCAATCGATAAGAGAGTGTGGTAAAATTTTGCTTATGATAAAGTCTTCTCAAAATATATTTTCACTATTAATAATTTTGGCCATTTTTCACCAAATAATGAGGGTAATTAATGAAGATGCATAATCTTTAACATTAATAATATAAATTGTTTAATAATTTGAAACATGTAAAAAGAGTAAAATAAAAATTATAAATATATCAAAAATATTGAAACACATAAAGTAAGTGATCAAAGCATTATTAAAAGTATATTAAGTTAGAGTGGTTTGCTCTGAAAAATAATATCAGTTCATACATCTGTAATAAATTTTAAGTTAATAAGAAATATACATCTTGTTCAATTCATTTCTTATTTTTAATGATACATGAATAAGCAAAAAGGAAAATTTCCTAAAGAAAATAAATAATTATTTTGAAATTTTTTTATAAGTACCTTCTTTCCTCAAAGGTAACTAGAAAAAGACTTTATTTATTCTCAAAATCGCAGCGTTAAAATAAAAACTTATATATTGAAAGTTAATACTTCATTTTTTTCCTGGATGTTTCGGAAAATATTTTTATAGATTATGAATAAAAGGAAAAATAAAAGTGTGTGTGTGTATTATTATAGGTTTCAATATCTTAAAATATCCTTTTAGTCTTCTTATTAGTTTCTACGTAAGAGAAGACTGCATTGAAAATATGACATTACATTTACGTTCGATGCGAACCATAAAAGGAAATAGCACTTGATAAAAAGTTAAACATAAAAAATATTCACATGCTTCATCGTTTTCTTTATTTTATTTAGCTGCCCAATAACTTGAAAATTGTAGTATTAATATTTTCTTAAATTTCAATGCATTAAGCATGATGTTTGCTCTCAAATAATGTTTCTAGTTAAACATTTGGAGACAATTGTTATGGAAAAAAATAGTATGTAAAATAGTATGTTATGCAAAAAATAATAATTCTTAAAATGGTTATTTTTATTTTTACGTTATCATACATTACTACATATCGCATAATTAATAAAAATTTTAATATAACAGTTTTATTAAATATTTAATATTTTCTTAGTATTAGCAAATTGATTATAATCTTACTGCTATATAATAATATACAATTTTTATTAATATTGAAAATAAAGGGATTACACGGTTTTAGTATCTACATAATTTTTCAATGTAGTTAAACAGCAATATATATAAAAACGATTTATTAAAACTGTTAATCAATCGTTACTTTTAATTTTCGGCTTATGCTGATATTTTGGAAGTCTATATTCGAATACCAAAAATATGTGCAAATAAGGTTCCTTTGGCAAAGCAAAACATATTTATGTAAAGTGATCGAAGAAACTCTGCTAATAAATATAAAAAATTTCCTTATATCGAAATAAAAACCATTCACAAACTCCGATAAATGCAGTTCATCTATGCATTAATATAATAGTGATTTTTTTGCAATTCTTAGTAATTTCATAGGAAATTTTGCCTTATAAAAATAAATTATTTGATGTTAGAATATAACTCTTAAACTAAAATCGGTTTTATTTTTAAAGGGAAGAAAATTTTTTGATAGATTTCTAAATTCTTTTAAATTTTAAGATGTTAAATGCCTAAAAATTGAAATGGAAAATTTTAAACATGTGAACCTAAAAAATAATAATTTAGATTTGCTACAAATATCAGACATTTATATTAATATGAAAATGAATGTGATATAAAATCCTTTTCATTTAGTGTGATAGTCTTAATTATATTCTTCAATTATATATCGAATGAAAACCACAATTAGTGGTAATAATTCAAATATGCGATTTTTTGTCAGCCAGATTTCATTACATTTAAAATTGTTGAGAAAAATGATTTGTTTTTACACTGAATAAAAGAATATTGGATGATTTCCATGTGCTATTAGAATCTATAATGAGATACTAAGAAATATATGATTTTAGTTTTCCATTGGTATATCAAAATTAGTAAGCGACAATAGACCCTACATCAACTAATCTTTCTAACAAGGAAGCGTTGACCATGCATCATGTAAAAGAGATGCTCTTACGTTAATAAGATATAAAAGAAAATATGAAAATTCCAAAAACAGAACTGTAAATAGTATAATAACTCACTGTAAACAATGCAATATTATAAACAAGGTCTAACTAAACCACAGTTTCTTCATAACATATTTAAAACCACCTGCAAGTAGTTTCGTAATATGTAGAAATAATGGCGACAGATCTCTTTAACTATTAGCTTAAAAGTGAAATAAATTGCTTCACTAAGTGTTTTATTCAAAGAGATATAATTTTAGTAACGCCAAGCATTTTCTCGTGACTATTTGGCCTTTTATCAATTGTATTATGCAAGCGTTTCGGAGTGTAAATGGAAAAACAATTTACAGTCACACAAAAAGGAAGTCTTGAAATCTTATTGTTTTGTCAGCGTTACTTTCATCACCGTTCCACGTATATTATATTGCTACTCAAAATTAAATAATACATATTTATCAGGAAATAACATCTTTGTCAAATAAATTTATACAGGTTTTAACCTAAATGCTTAGAATATTAAATCAGCAGGTTCTAAAACTAATGCGATTGGATTTATTTTCTTACATTTTTTTTTTTAATTTTATTTTGAACGCGTACAATCTCCCTGTGTACCACAGATATACAACAAAGAAGTAAGTAATTAGAACATTAAATATTTGTTACCATTCTTTAAAATCCAAATTTAAAAATGATCCTTAGTTTGCTTTATTTAACTGTTTGTCCCTTTACAAAATGTGCTCTGGAAGAAGCATTATTTTAGTAAAATGCTGCAAGCATATTGTTATTAAAATGTAAATTTTTTGTCAGTATTTTACTCTTTCAACTCACTTCTTTATAAGTTATACCAAGAATCGATTTGTACATCAAACTAACTAAATCAAAATATTATGAAATCATCTCAAAAATAATACGACAAATCATTTCCTTCTTATTTTAAAAAGACACATCGGAGATTATTCTAGGAAATGCATTATATTTAAAGGTAATATTAAAAATTATTTTTAAAACGGAGAGAATTAAATTAATGACTTCCATATTTTGATCAAAATAAACTTTCCATTTAAATTAGAAATTATAATTCCCTACGAATGCTAAGCAACTTAGATTAAAATTAAAATGACAAAATACGATATTACATTGGTTTGGATCACATTGTTTTTAATTGCTTAGACAAACTGGATTAATTTCAAATTCAAATTATAATTCGGATATCAATACAGATAACAAGTTCAATTTGGAATGGATACAACTCATAAAAATTTGCTGTGATGTTATCGACATTACATGAATCATTAAGGAATAAATATTACAGTTTCTTAGTATAAAAATACTTTCTTATTGAATAAGTTTTTCTTATGTAAAAATATTTGTAAAGTTATTTTAGAAGTAAAATTTTTTGCTAAATTTATTTTACGACGGAGAAGTGGGTGAAAATCTTACTTTTAATGAATATTTTATATTAAAGTATAAATTACGATCATAATGAAGAACAATAACAAACATTAATATATTCTCTGATGTACACATTCTGTTCATATTTTATTAACCGTAACTTAAATCATAAAATAATATTAAAGAAAACAAATTTAACAAGCTTGCTATAAGAATCCAATCCCCCTTTTGTTTTCGAAAATAATTTAATTCAATTTATTCAATGCAACCAAATAATATGTTTTGTTTCCATCACTTTTTATTGCATAGTTAAAACCTTCTAGAGAGCTATATTGGTTAGAAGTAGTGAGAAAATTTACATGCTACTTAAAATTCCTAACTTTATTGATCCGGGGTTTTATTGTTTACGATGAAATTATGTATCCGAATGGCTGATCCTAAAAACTGTTTTTATTACTGAGAATATAAAAAAATGAAAACCTATAAATATTTGATTACGATCTATGAATAAGCAAGATAATCAAATTTTAGAATTTTACTGAATAATTTTTACATTAAACATACGTGAAGTAGGTAATATATTGCTATCTCATTAGTTGTTTTTTTATTTTATATATATATATATATATATATATATATATATATATATATATATATATATATATATATATATATATATATATATATATATATATATATATATATGTATATATATATATATATATATATATATATATATATATATATATATATATGTACACAACTATATTAACTCATTCATAGTGTAAAAAATTACTTTAATTTACTATAGAAAGAAGAATGAATTTATTTTTTTAAATATTTATTTTATGAATGAGTTGTGTGTGTGAATTATGCTTTACTTGCTTTTAATTTATTCATAATGAAAACATTTTTACCTAAAGTATATTTAAATTAAATTAGCATTTTTCAAAAGTATTATATCCTTATATTAGCATTTTTCAAAAGTACTTAATTAAATTGCTTTGTTTCATAAAATTTATTGAAACCGCAGAGTTGTTACGCCACGTCAGTTAATACAATTGTTAAAATTGCTTTCATAATGACATAAGAAATTATTTTCTTTATATTAATTTAAATACTTATTTACTTATGCGATTCTATGAAGCTTTGAAATTTATTAAATTAGAAATAGATTATTTCTATTAAATACGCTTAATCACTTTGCAAATGCATGTTAATATTTTCAGCTTAACATGCTGCAAATATTAATTTCTTGTTCCCACTTATATTATAAATAAATGTCTCGCTAGAATTAAATATTAATTTAGAATTATTAAATTTTAATAATAATTGTTCTTAAATTAATAGTAATTGTCTTCAAAGAATTATCGAAGACAATTTTAAATGGTATCTAAAAAAGGCTATTCTGAACAAAACTGACGTAGATCTCTCAAAAGGCTATTCCTAAATAACCGAATAAAATCCAATCTGTGTAAAATGGTCATAATACGAAAGAGTAAGTATATAAATATTTTTCATTGGAAATTTTTTTTTGGTAACTCATTAAATTTTATATTTTTAAATTATTCCAAGCAAATTATTCTATTTTAAATATTGATAATTTTTTTTAAAATTCATAAAAGAAATTCAAAAATTTTGTAAAAATTGCTTGTTTATTGTTTATAACTAGAGGGTTGAGTTCGAATCTCGACTTAACCGAAGATCCCTCGTGCTTACTCAAGGTGGCTGGGACACGAAAAATATTTTCTGCTTGCAATGGCTTCTATGTGAAATGATACCTCTTAGGGTGGCCGGCAAAGTCTTGAGGTCTTGAGCTTGCTGCCTATTTCTAAATTACGAAGACCCTACTGGGAACCTCACTATATAAGTTGCCATCTCTTTCAAACTTCTAAGTGCTAAATAGGTGAAATATCCTAAATAGCTGGGCTTTAGAAATAAATAAAGAGTGTTCCACTAAAAAAACATACTTTTATTACATATACTAACTTAAAATATTTGTTTCTTATTAGCGGCACTTTAAAGTAGCTATGTATCATCTTGCAATTTCATATTTTACTTTGAAAAAAAGGGGAAACGTTTTAAGCAAAACTGTTTACTCTAATCTCTCCTTCGAAATTCGCTACCTACATTTAGTCAAATAAAACCATCCTTTAGTCAATACAAGCACTTACGAAAAGGAAAATGTGTTTCTCAAACGAAAAGAGGAAACTCATTTAGGATACAGAAGTTCTCCAGAAGTCGATCTTCTTTATGAGAGGCTAATGGACTTCAGGCAAAAAGCTTTCATAATCTAGAATGCATCCTTTTAGCTGATTTTCTATGACATGCATTTCAGCAATTATCAGAGAGAGTTAAATAACATAAATTACTTTTATTTCATGGTATTTTATATTGCATTTAAGCTTACAGATTTTAACGAGACTGCAAAACTATGAATAGTTGCTTGGTTATATTATTTATATTATAAGCATTTATTTACCTTTTCAATCGAATAAGTTAGGATTGGTTTCATTATAGAATAGTTATTGTCTACGTTACTTATTCATAATAAGTGCATTAAAATGATGCATGGAACAAAACAAACTGTATTAAAGCCAGAATTTATTAACAGAAATGTAAATTTATATATATATATAAATGATGTTCACTTTTAAAAAATATTAATGAAGGATACGACTATATATATATATATATATATATATATATATATATATATATATATATATATATATATATATATATATATATATATATATATATATATATATATATATATATATATAGTTAAAAATACAAATGCTATTCATGTCAAATACATGAGAATAATCTGTGAATATTAAATTGCAGATGGGTTTTGAAAAGTCATTAAGTTTTTGGAAGAAAAACCAAGATAACTATTTGATAAATTTCAGTTTTTTAAAATAGAATTCTTGTTTGAACTTTAAAAGATATTTCCTTCTTCTTTAAAGTTTATCTGCTTTTCAAATAAAAAATAGACTCTATAATAAAAAATAAATTCTAGAAGAAATCTTTTTGAAATATTTTAAATACAGAAATAAAAGAATGGAAATTTTTAATTTAAATTTCAAAGACTTTTGATTTATTTGGTCAACATAAGCATATTTAAAAAAATATAAACGTCTTGCAATAAATAACCATTTGTACTTTCGACGGGAAACTTCTAATTCAAATTAACATTTCTAATTGTAATCGCATTGAAAAAATTACAAGTTTTATAACAATGTTACTTATAAAAGAAATTATGCTTCTCGTAAAAACATGTTGTTATTAATGACATAATTTTTATACCCAAAATTATGGTATTTCATAAAATGCAGATACTAAACTTAATCGATTTCATGTGTCTAGTTTAAATATAAATTCATCAAAATATCTCTTATGAATGTAAACATTTTTACTCAGAAAGCTCCCATTTTTTCATTAATAATGATACGACAAACATGTTTTCAAAAGTAAATAAATTAAAAATTTAGAATATATTTTTTTTAAAGAATATTATGGATTATAAAGAGGTGTTTCATAATTTTTGTACAGAATTATACACACACTAACATTTTTATGCATGCCCTAATTTTTATGTTTTTTAAAATTTTTATGCATGCCGTGAATTATTTATATTTTTGATAGTAAAAACTTTTAATATAGATTTTTATTTAATATGTTTTCTTTATATCAGAATATGATAATTTTATAATTCCTATTCAGATACAAAAAGTGAATAAAATATAACTTTCTGCTTTTAAATATTTCGAGTGACCACCTTTAAATTATTAAATAGAATTCTTTATTCAAAATGTAGAATTTCTAGAATGCTTTAGTAAATATATTATTGTGCTGTTATCTAATTTTATAATTCAAATTCCGATATAAAAATTTATATATATATATATATATATATATATATATATATATATATATATATACATATATATATATATATATATATATATATATATATATATATATATATATATATACACATACATATATATATATATATACATATATATATATATATACAGACATATATATATATACATATATTTATATATATGTATATATATATATATATATATATATATATATATATATATATATATATATATATATATATATATATATATATATATATATATATATATATATATATATATATATATATATATATATATATATATATATATATATATATTCGAAGTTTGAAGAAATAATGCATATTTTAAATTTAGTTGAGTATATAATAATTTAATAAGGTCATAAAAATTAAAATATTCTAAATTTTATAACATTTAAATATGTTTTTAGGTAAATCATTTTTAGAACAGAGCATAATTTAATTAAAACATTTGAGAAAATTTATAAATTATTCGGTTTTATCAAGCATAAAAAGTAGTCCCACACTTACCTATTTTTGCTAAACCAGCTATAGCAATCCATAGAGATATGATAAAAGGCGTCGATATATGAGAGAAATCCACTACAAAAATATCCAGTTTCTTTCTTTTCCACTGTTCTGTTATGTTCGCTTCACTGTGTTCTGCAGATACTTCGTTCGAATGGGACGAGGAATAAATCGTTTGTTTCGAAGAATCACTGTCAGCTGCAATCGTTTGGCTCGAACAAATAATTATTACATTTATGATGAGAAATATTTGCATTAGATTCATTCTGGTGAATAAATTTGTCACTCCAATTTATAATTCGAATTTATGAGTCTAAATTCTGTTTACATTGTAAGGTCCACGTGTCATTATGAAAAAAATGGTTATATGAAAGATTTCGAAAAGTAAAAATGGTCCCTTTATTTTGATAATTTACTATCATACTTCATTACTGTTAAATTATATTTTATAGTAATAAAATATACTTCTGGTGAATAAATGACAGTTGGTTTTGTGATTGATTTCTGGCGAATAAAAACGATGTATTAATTGCTAATTGCATAAAATAAGTTCCTTTTCTGAATTAATAATGGCCAAATATATGAATAAGCCGATTATTAAGGCATTTAGTTAGGAATTAAAGCTCTTTCTTAATAATAAAAAGCATCGCTGCTTTATAAAATACATTTTGATTAGCACAGCTTACATATCATTAAATTATTGTTTTCAGGAATTTATCGAAGATTACAGCATATTAATAGGGACGTAATAGGAAGGAAGTTTAGAAATTTAATTTTAATCTCGAAAGTAACCAATATTTGTAATATTTTTGGATCTCTTCACAACATTAATTATTTTATTGTTTATGGGCAACAATTTATATTCATTTCACAAGACATTATTTCAATGTCATTTTGTGCATCCATTGCTTTTTGGTATAATAATGAAAATATTGCACATGGTCAGAATATTTAACAAATTAAACTATTCAGTAAAAAAATTGAATTAAAAATTTAGACTCCAACACTTTACACACTTTATTGTTAATGATCATTATATCTCAAGGTCAGTAAGAGTAATCAATCTCCCTGAAAATGTCGAGGTAAGGACTAGCTGGATACCTCACGTGTGTTAGAAAATTCAGTCACTCGCTCCCGAATCTGCGGAGAGACTTTGTGGCTGAGATGGCAGCACTGACGGCTTTCGTTACGTCATAGCTGATGTCAAGATGGGCTGCGCCAAGCTGTGATATTTCTTTGCATTAGTAGAGAAAAGTGGGATCCAAAAAGCCTGGGAGGGATAATTTTTGTTTCTCTCGTACTCCTTTTTGAAGAGTAATTTTATAGAAAAGTGACGAGAAATGTCATGAAATATAAATAATTTTGAAGTATATCGATTTATCGATTCAGTTGGTTTTACGCTAGTTAGCAATTGATCGATGCATTTACTGCGTTTTGTAACTTTTCTTTATCATCAATAATGATAAAAGTTTCTGGTAGTGACCCATTATCTGAGTAACATCAAACTTTAATAAAAAGTAAAATCTAAAATTCAATAATTCAGATTTTTATTATGCGTTGTAAAGAAGTATTTCAGTTGTGTACAACATAAATACTACGAATGTTTTATAGCAGCGAATATTTTTAAAAGAGACACAAAGTGACTTGTTATTTTTATTATTATCAATTTTATATTTGCCTCATAAAGAGCATTTTATTGAATTTTTCAGTTCTAAGATGTTCTTATGTTAATAAATAAAGTATATAATTTGTCATATTCACCCAATTCTTTATTTAGTTAAAATTAAATTATAAATTTCAAAACGTAATATGTTGATTTTCACATCAGCGACACGGTTACAGGACAGAAAATTTGGTTTACTTATACAAGTAAAATGACTTAGATTTTTATTTTTATTATTGCATTGATTTTTTTTTTGCTTTATTAACAATTGCATAAAAATTATCAAATTTCACTAAAATACTTATAAAATTGAATTCGATCATGTTATTTGCTCTATAATTTATAAGGAATTCCAAAACAATATTTTAGGTTATTTTAATTTCATATTAATATTTGTCTTTTTTATATTAAATTATATTACTTTTTATATTAAATAATATTCCTCAGTATAAAATATTACATTTAAAGAAATTTTATCAAAAACTTTTTTTAACGAATTTTCTCAATTTTAGCACATATGTGAATTTTGCCACTGAAACCATCTGATTGAGACAGAAACAGTTGCGATGTGCCTATCTATGAAATATAGCAGATACAATTCAGAGATTCTAAAAATTTGATTTATGTAAGATGTAAAATGCTTACTGCATTATTTGATTTTATTTTCATTTAATCTACATTGTTTATTTAATGTACTTAAACATTTCTTGTCACTAAAGTGACAAATATATACTCATCAAAAATTTATTCTTTTACTATTAACATCAAAAATTTTCTTAAAAGACAAAATATTGTTATTCAGAAACATTATTTTGAATTGGATTCGCTGAATCTGATACTGTATAATGTTGGTAGTAATGTTTGGTGTTATACAATTCTTATTGAAAACAAAAAATGCTGAATCAATATTTAATACATGGTTTATCGATAAATTACAATCAGATTTTAAAATATATTATCTTATTAAAGAGTAAGGATTTTTTATCTAGTTAATATTTATTAAAAGAATAATAAGTCCATTTCTTTAAACATGTTTTTTTTATTTTTGAGACAATGGAATCAATAAAGAAGCAATATAATATATGATTGCTATCATAATCTTAATCTTCTGACAAATCATTTTATAACATATTTAATTTTGAAAGAATTTTTCGTAATTATTTTTTTTTTAACAAACAGTAGATTTTACATTATTAGAAATTCACAAATTTAATTTTTATGCAAAAAGGTCAAAAAGTTATTTATTCCGTTAAATTTTATTGGAAATACGACTGTCATCTTATTCAATCTTATTACCATTTCTGGGTTTATTGTAGTATTTTATCAATATTCATTTATAATAAAAATAATAAATGTTTGAATAAATTCCCAAAATAAACAATAATTTTTCAATGTATAATCATAAATTAATCAATAATTTCCCTTCATGTAAAAAACTATAAGGTATAATTTAATTAAACATGTTAACTTTCTCTAATTACAGCTAAAAAGATCACACACACATACACACACACGCACGCACGCACACGCACACACATATACACACACACATCTTTCTTACATACATGTATTTAATCATTTTAAAAATATCTTACATAGAAATCGAAAAGTATTAAAAAATTTCGATTTTCTTCTCAATCGATACACAATAAATAAGTCATATATTTGTTTATTATGTATCGATCATTATTTTAAATACTTATTTGTTTTTTATCATTATTTTAAATACTTTAGAGAGAGAGACATCAAAAAACTTAATTTCCTATTATACACTACTGGTCATTAAAATTGCTACACCAGGAAGAAATGCAGATACCAAAATGATATTTATTGGACAAATATATTACACTAGAAATAACAAGTGATTAAAATTTCAAAACATTTGGCTGGATAGATCCTGAGAAATCAGTACCCAGAACAACCACCTCCAGCAGTAATAACAACAGTTATACGCCTGGGCATTGAGTTAAACAGAGATTGGATTGCATGTACAGGTACAGATGCCCATGAAACTTCAATACGATGGCACAGTTCATCAACCGTAGTGACTGGCGTTTGGTGATGGGCCAGTATGACGATGATGGCGTTTGGTGACGAGCCAGTCACTCGGCAACCATTGACCAGACGTTTTCTATTGGTGAAAGATCTGGAGAACGTGCTGGCCAGAGCAACAGCCGAACATGTTCCGTATCAAGGAAGGTCCGTACAATACCGGCAACATGTGGTCAGGCATTATCCTGCTGAAACGTAGGGTTTCGCAGGGCTCGAATAAAGGGTAGAGCCACGGGTCGTAACACACCAGAAATGTAACGTGCACTGTTCAAAGCACCGTCAATGCGAACAAGAGGTGACCGAGACGTGTATCCAATGGCACCCCATACCATCACGCCAGGTGATGACGATGACGAATGCACGCTGCCAGTGTGCGTTCACCACCACGATGCCGCCAAACACGGATGCGACCATCATGATACTGTACACAGAACCTGGATTCATCTGAAAAAATGACGTCTCGCCATTCGTGCATCCAGGTTCGTAGTTGATCACACCATTGAAGGCGCTCTTGTCTATGACGCAGCGTCAAGGGAAGCCGCAGCCATGGTCTCCGAGCTGAGAGTCCATGCTGCTGCAAACGTCGTCGAACTATTCGTGCAGACACTTGTAGTCTTCCAAACGACCCCGTTTCTTGACTCACGGCTCGTGACGTGGTTGCACGATCCATTACGGCCATGCGGATAAAATGCTGTCTTCTCGGCTGTTAGTGATAGGTGGCCGTTGAGATCCCGCATGGCGTTCCGTATTACCGTCCTGAACCCATCGATTCCATATTCTACTAACAGTCATTGGATCTCGACCGACGCGAACAGCAATACTGCGATAAGATAAACCGCAATCCCGGTACGCTACAATTCGACCTTTTTCAAAGTCAGAAACGTGCTGGGACGCATTTCTTCTTCTTACACGAGACATTACAACAACTTTTCACCATTCAACAACGTTCAAATGCAATTTGTATATGAGGAACCGGCTGAACAATTTCCTCATTTAAACACAATGTAGGTGTCGCTACTGGCGCCTGCTTTGTCTGATTGCGCTGAAAAGTAAATCATTTACATATCACAGCACCTTCTTCCTTTCGTATAAATTTCACGTCCGTAGCATGTCGCCTTCTTGGTGTAGCAATTTTAATGGCCAGTAGTGTATAATCCGATTTATGTAAGACACTATCCCCTATTATGACGTATTATGTCTTATAAGATTATTTCTCTATTATGTCAGACAAAATGCATTCTACAAAACAAATATAACTTATATCTTTGTATATTAATATCAACCCTTCTGTAATGATAACCAAAATAATATGATTAACATGGGACAATAATAAATAAGGTTTTAGATTTAAGAAACGAAATTTCAGTTATAATTTAACAAATTTTAAAGAATTTGTATGATCTTTTTAAATTATAGCTACTAAAAATTCATAAAATGTTAACAGTGTCAAATATGCTAAATTATAAGTTATTTTCATCAAAAATTATTCAAAATAAATCTATAAAAATGATTATTGAAATATAATATTATTATTGTAAACAAAAAGCATATTTTCGTATAATATGAAATTCTTATTTATAATATGTTACTGAAATATATTTGATAAATTGGAAAAAATAATATTCAAATACAAACTATTAATAGATTATGCTTATATTTTGAAAATGGGATTGGAGAAACTAGTGAAATTTGAAGAAAAACACATTTTGAAAATATACAGTTAAAAACAAATATTAAATATTTTACCCTCATTCAAGCTATATGCCAGCTATATCTTTTAATCCTGTAAAAGAATTCCGAGCATATAATAATAAAAAGAGTAGCTAAATATTTAACCGAAATGTGACAAAAGTGCCAATCAATATTTTCCTGATCACTTAATATCATATCGACAACACAACCTTTTTCCACCAACCAGTCATTAACTTTGATTGGCTCACTGAATATATTGGAAAGTGACACTAATCAAATAAAAAGAGAAAATCCTTCCTATACAGATGGGCCCTGAATTCATCGATTACAACATGTCTGAGATAAAATACTCTGCATGCAGTTTATTCAAAGAAAATGTCGGAATATAAAAATACCTTCTGGGAAAAAAAAAGGTTTTATCTAAGCATATATAAATATGTCTGCTGGAATAAATTAATGTTGTTACGATAAAATAAGGATGTCAAATATCTCTAAAGCAGTCAGAATTTTTTACAGAGAAAACTGCTTATTTAAATGATCATATATTTCCTGTATATAAAAATATCTATTTAAATTGTTCTAATACAATTTTGTAGAGATTTCACTAAATATATGCAATGTATTTAGCACTACAGATATTATATGTTATTTCTTTTGCTGATATGTAGTTAAAAAAATTATATTCTTATGAAATAGGTAAAATATTGCAAATCTCTCAAGAAGAACAGGATATCCGGGAATATCATTTGAAAGGTACATTTATTACATTTTAGAAAATCTGAACTTTCATCATTGAATGTTTTGGTTTGGTGTAGAATTAATTACCTGTATGAATAAAAATTTTCTTCTAATATCTTTATGTAAACAAAATTTGCTTTTTAGATATTATATTAAAGTTTGTGAGTACATTTTATTTAACAGTATATTCTATTTAAGGTAAAATAACTGGAAAATTTTGCATAAACTGACTCATTGCTTATTATTCTTTCATGTGTTTATGTATATAAGTTTGTACTTAAATAAACCTTGTGTAAATTGAAATAAGCATAATATTTATTTTCGGTATATACTAGTATAAGAAATAATTTGCATTTTTTACTATTTTTAATTTTTAAAATTATGATGTTATAGATATTTGTAAAGGTATCTTCATTATATTATTTGTTACTTGTGTACATATTTACTATGTAATAGATGTATCACATAATATCATAAATGTAATGATAAAATGCATATTTATAATCGAATTACTTCAGTGTAAATATTTACTTAAGCAATTTATTAGTTAAATAAAATTTAAAAAATTAAGTAATATTTATAAAAAAAAATGTTTATCGCGTATATTTTTCTTATAATTTTGATTATATATTGTTAGATTTAATGAAAAATGTAATTAATTAAATTTTTTTTTTTTTTTTTTTTTTTTTTTTTGCTAAGAATGTTTGTAACGCAAGAATATTGAAGATTTATACTTGTCCGTAAATACTATGTGTTTATAAAAGGAAAAGTGATAAATTAAATTGCATGGAAATTTTTTGACTGTTAAATCAAATCAAATAAATATAATATAAATAAATTTCCACAGAAAAATTAATTAAATTATTAAATATTATTAATAATATGAACTTAAAAATAATTACTAAGCACAAAGAATTTCATTTCTGTTCCCAGAATAACTCTCCAAGATATTTTCCTTTTAAGAAAACACAATTTCCTTTCATTTAATTCTTGTATAAATATGTAGTAAAAATATGTGAACAACACAAAATCCCTAAAAAATTACACTGTATCATTTCTATCTACGAGCTCTCGTTATTCTTTAAGAAAATAATGGTTTATATATGAAAAATTATGAAATTTCCGAAACTGAAGCTTGTGGTGCATTTTTTATATTAACAAAATCATCAAAATTTTTCAGTTGTATCTGTTGTTAACACAAGGAATGAATGAAATTTGATAAATGCCAAACAAAGAAAACAGAGAATACAAATTTTTAAATGATCACGCTAAAATGCTTTTAAAATAACAACAACAATATGAAGCTTATGAAAATGCGAGGAAACATGCCAATTGAGGAAGATAGTCATCTTGGCGGCCAATAGCGAAAACAGACTAAAAACAACACACACAGAAAATCAGTTCTTTGCATAGGATACAAGTTCACATATAATTCTTCTTTGAATAATTAACTTGTCAAATGATAACAAGTTATCTGTGTACTAGAGCTTTGCGACTGGTTCAAAAAAGCCTTTGATCACACATTCTAGTACATAATATCAATTCCTTGTTTTCTAAACATTTGTGCCAAAAGCTCATTTTTCGTTGTTCTATTGTTAAATTGCATATATTCGACGTATATAACTTAAATAGTTCAAAGTAGAAACGAAACATAAAAGTCTTTAAATATTCTTTGGACTGTGAATGATTAATACTGAATAATTTGAATTATTCTGACATGAATGAGTTAAGGATGCTTTTATGGAACTTGATCAAAAGCATTTCTTCCAAGGCGAAATAATATGAGTTTATTATTTTTCATGTTATTTTCCACATTAAATTTTATCAATTCAAAGAAGCATTTTAAATTTTATCAATTCAAAAATATATATAATAGATAATTAAAATAACTTACACTAAATTTATATTTGGAAACGAAAATAAATTTCCCAAGAGAAAAGATGTTAGTGAGCATCAACTGCGAAATTTTATCCTTTCCAATTTCCGGTTCAATTTCAATTTCCCCCAGAGTGGCTTGTTTAGGATAAAAAACGGAAATCAACCATTAAAAATATTGATTAAATACTATTTTTGAAATTAACGCTAAATAACTAAAAGAATATCATATTTATATCTGTAAGAAGTCTTTTCCAAAGGCACAGAAAACATTTTACTAACAAGATAATTCCAACGTTTTATCAATAATTAGAACATAACCTTAAAAGTCCCTTAATCCAGTGTAATAACTTATATAAAAATATTGCAATATAATCCTTATTTTTAAATTTAAACTAATCAATAAAATTTAATGTAAAATTTTTTAAAATTGAAATGGAGTTCGAAATTTGATTTAAATGAAATAAAAATATGCAATTTTCAGAAATTTTACATCAATAGAACATACAAAAACTCAAATAAAGTTCGTAAACGAAGATAAGTATTGTTGCTAATGTTAAATATTGCCAATGTTAAACTATTTTTACCGAAAAATATTGTTAAAGATATTAGTTGTAAGCTCAAATCATTTTTCTATTTTAATGCTGGGAAAAATTAGAAATTATGACTATAAATTTGCAGAAAATTCACGCATCTTGAGGTAAATAATGAATAATATATTAATATATATTGTTATGAACACTTAACCTTCATATAGTAATTGTATGATACTTCAATAAATTGATAAATATAATAAGGACCTTTAAATAAGTGTAAAAATAGGCTTTGTGAAA
The DNA here is from genome assembly GCA_030067965.1 of Latrodectus elegans. Classification (NCBI taxonomy): domain Eukaryota; kingdom Metazoa; phylum Arthropoda; class Arachnida; order Araneae; family Theridiidae; genus Latrodectus; species Latrodectus elegans. Next base: position 60,559,460 of record CM057814.1, on the reverse strand, counting down.
AATGTTAATTAAAATAATATTATCATTCTCAACAAATAATGCTTGTAAATTTTTTTTGCATAGATTTAATGTTTAAATAGAGAACAACTGCTCCAGAGAGAGAGAAGGAGAGAGATGAATGAAATGGAAATTTAATATTCTTTTCAATAAGTCAAGGATGGTGTGAAAGATTCTCCCCCCCCCCCCTACAAACACATCTTATTAAATCTTAAAAATCTTATTAATCAAAATATAATTAAACTTATCAATAATTTACTTCATTATTCATTATTAAATCAATATTCTTAAAGAAAAATGAATTTTACTCCTAAGTTTTTTCATAAGCCAAACGATAAGAGATTTTAATCATGTAATTTAGTCATTTTTCAGCTGTTAGAATCAGCAAATTTAGAAATTCCTACATGGTTAAAAAAATAATGATGGTCAAAAAAAAAAAAAAAAAAAGTAAAATAACTGCACATTGTGTGCTTAAAATTAAAAAAGGAGTACATAAAAATTGGTGTTATAATTTTGCGGAAAATTTGTATTTCTCATTGTGAAGAATTTGAAATTTTATACTTGAACTCCAATGACTTATAATAAGAAAAATATTTTAGCTCCTTTGATTAAATTCATATTTTTTTATATAAAATACCATAAGAATAATTATTCTTTAACCAAGCAAAACTATATAAATACTGTTTTAATAAAGTGGATTATACTATCATAGAGCTTTATAAATTAAATAGAAATATTTTCTTTAAATATGACTTAAAATTAATTTTTGCTTTATTTTCATATTGACCAACATCGTCATATTTAATCTCTGTATATAGAAATATCTTTAAATATTTCTATATGTGTTTAGTATGTATAAATTATTATATATATGTATAAATATTTCTATGTACAATGTGAATCATTTAAGTTATTGTTCTTATTTCAGCCATTAGTGCTCCTGTTTTCTAAATGTTCTAAAAATTCACAAGCTATTATATTGTTATTTACCAATGATATTATTATTAATTAAGTTAAATTTGAAAATATAGCAAACCTAATATAACTGTTTTTCCAATAAATTTTAACTAACTAACGATGAAATAAATAGGCATTAACATTATACAAAAAGAAACAGTACTGGCACCATTTTTTAATAAATGTTTGTATCATATTTGAGGATTAAATAGTTCTAATATTCGTTTTTGAAATGACACATGCTTTGATTTTCATTTCAGTTAAAAAAAATATTAATATTAAGCAAATGTTTTCCAAATTTACTATTTATATGTAAATATTCGTGATTTCAATTTAAAGATTCCAAGATTTCAGATATCGAGTCCATGGTAACTAAGATCTAAAATTTCAGACATCATCAAATAACTGAAATCTGAGATTCATTGTTTTTCGCCTGAGAATTATAGAAGCTTATAATTTATTTACTATTGTTTTTAGTTTAAATGAGCAGGAAAAACTCACTCATTATTTAATTCTTAATATATGTGCATTAGTACACCATATACACGCATATACATATATATGTTGAGAGTTTTTTCAGTAAAACTATAAATTAGACAATGTATGCTTGAGCAATCATGTAGTTAATTGATCATTACAAAAAGTATCAAGATTTACTATTCAATTCAGGAAGAATTTAAAAATTAAGAAAAGTTAGTGTCGACATCATTGTTGAATTGTTAATACTTTGAAACACACTATTAAAATTATCATTCAGTCTATTTTGAAATTTATTATATAAGCAAATTAAATTAATCAAACAACATTCTATTTCAAAAATGGATATGACATAGAAAAACTGATTGTAGTGGATGAACTACATTATCATTTTTTGTTTAAAATTCCAAGTTTTATAATTTGTTAATAATCTCATAAGGAATTTTCATTCGCTATTATTTAAAAATTTAACTTTATTTGAATTAAAAATATTCAAGAAATATATTTAACTAGGATGGATGTCAAATTCTTAAATAAAATTGGTTGAGTGCTTAGAAGATTTTAAGATTTATGCAGATCATAAATAAAAATAAAAATAATAACCGAACGCGGTGGTCAATCGCTTGAAATATTTACATAATATTGAGAGCTTATTTCTGAGTATATAAGTAATTTTTTGGAAAACTAAAGTCTTAAGAATTTATTTCCAATCTTAAAATAGTTCGTAAATTCAACTGCAACGTATAATTACTGAACGCATTCGTTTTTACATTGTCTCGTTAAATATTTTTTTTCGTACCTACCAAATAAGGAAATAGAAACACATTCTTAAGAAATAATAACTGGTATATTGAAAACAAAAAATATGTTTGTTCGAGAAGTATTCCACCTTTTTATTTAAAGGTGACCTTTGGAAAAATCACGAGTTCGACATGAGTGGTAAATCCAAATTCAGCTTTCAAAAAATGACAAATTGAGAACATGCGTTTCAATAAACCGCTGATTATACTGACAGTCTAGATCAAGGAAAATGTGCTGGTTTCAAGGTTTCCAAGAATAACAATGTGGTTACGTTAACTATAGTTAAATTTTTTATATTAACTATTAAATTCTTTACTGAGAAAATATTGTTGGTTATTGATTATTAAACTTAAATAAATATTTCAATATAATTTTATAAATGGGATAATTAGTAATTTTCTGTCTAATAAGTGCTAATTCTCCTTTATATGGTTGGATGAGATCGACTAAAGAGCTGCTAAATAAATTTTTTCCAATGCCCAACTACAAGACTTTATACCTTTCCGAATTACAAAAGGCGGAAGTGACGTCACCTTTATGTAGTAAGCCACACACTAGGCGTTCATCGTGAAAACGGAACTGGATGGGTCTCCATAATTTGAACTATTGACTAAGAAGAATACTCCCAGACCTGGTCTGCCAACCCCAGGGATATCATTTCATATGAAGACATTGCAACCACGACGTATTTTGCGTGTTCCAGGATGGCAGATCTTCAGCTGGGTTGAGATTTGAACTTAATATGTTTCGATAATGAGAAAGACGTCGTAATCAACCAGGCCACCTCATCATTCTTTAAAATTTTTATTTAATCTTTTTCTAAATTTATAAATAGTGATTGCATTTTTTTTTTGTTTGTCATTATGCGTTGCCTATATTTGAAACCACATTAGTAATAATATTTGACTAAAATAAAGCTGAAATAATTAATTTCACAACACTAATCAAAATAACTGGTAAAAAAACTTTCAATAAATTTAAAATCTTATTAGATCTTAATAATCTTCCAAAAAACGCCAAGAAAAAAATGCAAGAAATAAAATATTAACTGGACTAATGTATTTTATACTAGAAATAACTAAAATTTATATAAATTTGAAAGCGTATGTACTAATGAATCAATATTCAAAAAAATCACTGTGAATATTTTCTCTAATATGTCTGCAAATTGATACGAACGGGTATTGAATACCATGTACAGGTAAAACTGCTCATGTAGCTTTAACACGATAGCACAATTCATAGACCATAATGGTTGACGTGTGGTGACGAGCCATTTGATCGTAAATCATTGATTAGTTTTCTATTGGTGAGAAATTTGGAAAAGTCGAATATTTCCCATATTAAAACATTATACTGTACCAAAAGTAGGTGACAGTGCACTATCTTACTGAAATTTTTTTCATAAATATGGAGCATAAGGTAAAAAAAAGGCTTTTAACACAATAAGAATACAAAGATTAATATTCAAAATGAGATCAGTGTGAACAAGTGGTGATAGAAACGTATTCCAATGGCATTCCATGCTATCACTGAAGAGACAATAAAATGTCGAATGCAAACAGGTAAATTTATTTTCTACAATTGCAAAAAAATACATATATCACCATCATGAGGCTGTAAACAGAGCCTATATAACAGACTCATCTGTAAGCGTAGTTACCTCCTTTCTGTGTCCAAATCCGTCAATGATTACAACATTAAAAATACTCTTATCTGTGAATAGTGTCATAGTCACCAAATTTTTCACTTTCGAACTACTAGTGAAAAATATTTACTGTCTTCCAATATATCACATTTTTTGGTTCAAGCTTCGTGACGTAGTTATGAGATCTGCCAGGCCATGAGAATAACACATCTATCTTCTGTGGTGTTAGAAATAGCAGTTTGATGAGATCCAATACGACACTCCATATGATTGATTGTCTTCTACTCATCAATTCTCCATCCTGCAGATTTTCATGTGACATAAGCGAAATGTGATTAATGTAATACTAATGTACAATAAACTATAATCCCTATGCGCTACCATTTGAAATCTATCAAGATCAGAAACATGCTTGTAAGTGTTTCTCCGTTTTACAACTATATTACAACATTTTACCAAACTGTAAGTTTTAAATGCAATTTATATGTGGAAAACTTGCAGTACAGTTTTTCCCAATTAAAACACCCAGTAGGTGCAATTTTATTTCACATGAATACGTTGAAATGAAATCGCATGCAAGTAAATAATGTTTAACTATTTCATCTGTTTGCACAAATTACTCATGTGTAGTATGTCATCTTCTTGATGTAGCAATTTTAATCTCCACCAATGTAATTTGATTTTTGAAAACGATTTCTATGGATTTTTATCAAATTAAATGATATATTTTACAAAATTCAGATAGAAATAACCTTCACATGTTATAAAAATAATAATTCTAATTAAAAATTATTTCAATCAACATTTTTAAAATGTTAATGAAATTGCTTATATATGTTTATTTATATTAATATACATTTTGAATTTTATCTTATTTCATAAGCTAAAGAATGTAACTTATATGAATGACTTTATTTTTTTCTATAATAAAATAATTTGTAAAATTATAATACTTTCTTAGTTTATTATGATAATTTTATTACTCAAAAAAATAATAATAAATAAAATTATGTATATATGTATATATATATAGATAGATAAATAGATAGATAGATAGATAGATATAGTTATTGCTTTATTATAGTTTTGGTTATATAAACGCAATCGTGTTTATATTACTTAATCTTTCACAAAAACTAAAAATGTCGGAATTTTCATCGATGGAATTGAATGATATAATCAATAAATCAGTATGAATATTTGATGCTGTCTAAAGTATTCACTTATCAGTTTTATGATTTCACAATATATATAAGTAGTCAATAGTCAGAAGATTAAATTAAATAATTTAAATCAATATAACGGCAAGACATATCTTAAAATAATTTGCTCCATAAACAGAAAATTGATAAAAAGGATCACATTTTATGTCGCACTTACGAAATTTCAAGATCATTATAAAACTAAAAATTAATTAAAATAATTGTAAAATGTTTGCGGTTCATATGCATTAAGGTCTATCAGTTAATGTTACAATATATTTAGTAAATAATAATTAAAGATGTTCAAAAAATATTTTTTATATTAAAATTTAAACCATACTTTTATTTAGGAATGATTAAAGAAAATTTACTAACAAAGAGAAAATTTACAAGATTAAATCTAATAATTTCTTAAGACGACCAAAGGTAGTGAATAATAAAAATTTATGTATTGATAAAAACTTCAAAAAACGGAAACATGTTTAAAAAACAATTTATCAACTTCAGTTTTTGATAGATATACACAAAGAATACTGAATAATTGCTTAAGATAAAAAAATCAATTAAATCTGCTCATCTAGACAATATCAAAAAAAATGAAATTGCTTTAATAATCTTTTGGTAATACTAACGTCACCTAGCGGATATTTTTGGTATAAAAAGCTTACAATTTCAGTATTACAATTTTATCAATTAAGTTATCAAAACTTGTATTTAATATTTAAAAAGTATTTTAAGAAAACTTTTAACTTATAATTATTTTTTCAACAAGTCGACGTCTATGTTAAATTTCTAATTAATAAATAATTAAAAACAATTGAAAAAGATGAATGCTGAAGAAATATTGGAATAAACAATGAATTCATTTATAATTGAAGTAAGAAATGATAAAATAAATTCCAATGATTTATTCGCATCATTCTTATAAAAGGGTACAGACACATTCTTTTGATGTAAATATTCTGCTGACAAGAACTGTTTTCGCTGTTTTAAATTCAAAGGTAGTGAACAATCAAAATTTGTATAATCATTACGCTAAAAATAAATATTTTAAGTGACTTCATCTTCACATCTTTTCTCATAACTTCAACAAAATCAATAAATGAATGCATAAATTTTTTTATTATCATTCTATTATTATGATAAATTTAGATTCATTATAGTTTCAAAATAATTATAATAAATATTTGTTTTAATAAATATGTTTTATTACTGTATTATAAAAAACAAATTATATTATTGTAATTATTATTATATTCTTTTTAATACATTATTAGTATTATTATTACAATGTGTAGTAATATTTATAATTATTTAGTATTGAATAATTTGATAGTAATATTACAAAAATATTAGAGTGGTTAATAGTTTAAATTATATATATTGTGTTTCGAATATATTGCTCTTTTATGTTAAAATTCTTATTTAATGGCGTTCATTGTTTTGAAGTTTGGTAAAATCTTGTGTTTTCTATTCTTTATTGCAAGAAAAATTATATGGGTTAAATCAAATAAAACCTTGAGCGTATATATAGCCTTGAATGAAATTGGGGAACTATTATTTTTTATTATATGTGGGTGATGTCTTATTTACATTATTCTATGGAGAAGTTAATATAATTATTAAATTGTCTACAGAGTAGAAAACTACAAAAACCAAAAAGTATCGAAATAACATCTAATGAAATACATTGTAATCAATGGAAACTGATTTTACCCAGAATTATAGCAATAAAAATCATGTGAATAAAGAGATCCCTATTTTGAAGTACTTAAAAACCTATTTTACCATTTTTGAAGGTTATTTTTTTGTTTTTGAGTGCAAATTATACAGATAGTGGAACTAAGTTTTGAAAATTATATTTTTCAGGTTGTCTATGCCTCAAAAAAATGGATATTATTCTCTCATTGCAAAATAGTTTGTTTACTTCTTTAATGTTTTTTTATTTAAATTATAAAACTAACACATTGATCCTAAATGTATTTTAACAAAAGAAAAATGACTATTTCTTTGATAAAAAAAATGTGTGACTTTACATAAAATACAAGAAAATTTAAAAATACAAATGATGTAAATTAAATAAGTATTTTTTGTAGAAAAATAAGATTTTTCACTTTTCATAGTCATTTTTAAAATTGTTGAAAGTTTATAAATAGGAAAAACTATGTAACATGATAATTTGCAATATATTTACAAATAAATTATTTCAATTGTGAATAATTTATATATTACAACTTTTGTTTACTCAGAAAAGATTCAAAGAAAAATATTGAAGTTTTTTGTGGTGAAGAAATTTAATTTTAGACTTTGATAGCAAAATAGGTATGAATAAAGGCTAATTATTTACATATATTTTTTAATTGAAGCTTCAAATAATTTCATGCCAAAGTTATACGCAGAAAGCTTGAAATAATTTATTAATGAATTTAGCAACTCCGTCAACTTTTGCGATTTTCCTATTTTATTTAGAACAAATATTATTAAAAATTTTAATTACTTTATAACCGGCACTAATGATACATAATTATAATGTATTATAAGCATATTTACTACTATTCATGTGTAACTACAGCAATTATATACATAAGTACTATGACTTATAGTATTTACATAATGATGACTTAAATTATTATAAATATTCTATAAATTAATGAATATGAAATGTATTTTTTAAATAATAAAATAAGCAACGGATAAACACAGTTTAAATATCAAAATTTCTCCTCTAAATTATTTACGTGTTTTAACTATTATTAAAAGCTTTATATTACTAATTAATTTTAAATGATACTATTACACTTATGGCTGTTACTATCACTAGTTTGTTTATTCAAAGAAAAAATAGAGTTAGGTAATTTCTAAAAGGAAAATGAACTACTAGTTTTTTAATACAAATTATCGTAAATACCTATTTTATCAGTAAACATAATGCTTTTTATATCATGGATGAATATGAAGAATTTATATTATATAGAATAGAATGGTGCATAAAATTTAATGTTATTAAATAAAATTTTAGTGAACTAGCATTCGAATCAGAATAATGCATGTAACTTTATAAAACCATAGGCGGAATTAATTATATTAAGCCGGATTCTGGTTTTATAGATTACTATCAGTAATCTCAAGACTCTAATTTCTGTGACCAGATTACATCGATTGCAAAACCTTCTTTGAGTGGATTTAAATTAAAACATTAGATGTTCATGCACAAAGTGTAAAATTTCTGAAGATAAAATTTGCCGATTTACGTTATGTATGATTTTTATTTTTGTTGTTGGTTTGAGTCGAAGATAATATTTTTTGATCAATTGTTTGAGCTACACAAAAACTTTTGTAATTTTCCTAAGAGAGTTAATTTAATTATCAATTCAAATATAAATTATTTTACAATAATACTTATTTTAGTTCATAGAATTTTAATAAATCCGTAAGGAAAAATGATATGAGAAAAAATAAAATACTAATTCTTCTTTTCCAGAAAAAAATTAAATGTATGTAAATACTTTTATAAAGAAACCTTAACCACAGGTGGTTAATCACATTGTTATGTAATTTTTCAGTGACTTCGTATGCTCAGTGATATAGATTCATTTAAATCCCTTTTAAGCTGCAATATTTTACGCGTGACAGAAAATGATACTTGCTAATGGAAATCAATGAAACTACACTTGAAATGTGACATTGAGTAGAATAACATTTCAACACGCTTCATTTCACATGCTTGAATGCTTCGTCTGCAAAATATTAAATATAATTTACATTTGGAGTTCTCATGTTTGAAAATACATACATATATATATATATATATATATATATATATATATATATATATATATATATATATATATAACACGATGTCCATCAATACTAATGTATTGATGGACATCGTGTTTCTCTTATAATAAAGAAATAAAACAAGGCTTATTCATAGAATTCCTAATAATATATTTTTGTTAATGTAATAAGACTTATAAATATCTAAGACAAAGTCTAAAAAACATTTTTCAAATATTGTATAATAAATTTTGGGACTTATGAAGGAATCATAAGCATCTATATCTTGCATTCCGATTGCAATGAATGCTTAAGAGAATATCAATCTTTTATCTCACATTTGTAATTTAATATGCTAAGACTAAGTTATTTAATTTAATTAAATTGCAGAGCATTAGTTTTAGAGTAAAAAATGATGGTATTTTTAAATTGAAACAACAGACACAACGTGGCCTAGTGTTAGGATTATTCTCTTTGTAATGGATGATCCCTTGTTCATCTTACTCACTATTGAACAAGTGGAGAAAAAATTTGAGTTTCTAGATTCGGCATGTATGTCTGTTAGAATGAGTGTTTAGGAGTTTTCTGAGTTTCCTCCTTTGTATTACAGGAATTCTGAACTATCGAAGAAGTGTCCTCCCGGAAGACAGCTGTTCATAATGCAATGTTAAACAGAGCAGAAATGCAAATTATTGACCAGTGGTTGGACTATTCTTTTAAGGGGATATCAGAAGTCAAATTAAATCTAAGCCAGTGTTAAATAATTTGTGATGGATATTTACAATTCTGTTTTTAATATTTATTCGTTAAGATGGACTGAATACTTCTGTAGATGTTGAAAAAGGCTAACAGCAGACTTCAAGCCTCACAATATCAAATGAGTAATATACAATATGAGCGATAATCAAATTAAATAAATATCTGCACGAATAATACGTCAAAAATATAACATAATTCTGAGGTTATACTGAATTAAATTTTTTTGATATTTCTTAAAACACTAAAATATTATATTACATTATTTGACTTATATTTTAAGAAGAGAAATTATTTTATGGAAAATGAAACTACTCTTATTAAACAGAAAACACAATATTGTAGCTTAAGAAAATATTATAATTAAAAAACCAATATTTTTAAATTCTTAAAAAGTATTATGAACAGTAAAGAAAAAGACTTTAATTTCGAATATTTAATAAAAAAAAGGAACAAAATAACAACTGAAAATTTTAATTATTAAATTTATAGCAACTGATAATTTGCTTATTGGATATATCAGTTCTATATAGTATTTATTTCAGAACGTATATCATTTGTGGAATTAGAAAGTTATCCATGTATATAACAAACTTATTAACGTTATCAATGAATATGCAAACAATGTTTTCTTGAGCGAATGTTGATGAAATTAAAGATTTTGTTTGCGAGTTTAATAGGAAGTGAATAGATAAATGAAACTACATTTTACGTTATTTTTTTAATTGATGCAGTTTGCAGTTCAAATTTATTATTATAGAATAATTGCTTTTAAATTTGATAATCTATGTAACAAAATAATAGTATTAAATAGAATAAAGACAATAATAATTAGCTTTTTTACATTGCATTTAAATATAAAAAACCTATTTATCCTATTTTTTAATTTTTTATTCGGAAGATGGATAGTTTAATTTTCTTTTTGAGGATTTTTGTCTCCAAGCAATAATGATATCGAAGAAATTAGCTTTAACAATTGTCTCTTGCAGTATAATACACTTTTAAAGTACTAAATGGTTTTCTTATTTGGTGAAATAACAAAATTTTAGGTACTTATTTATACAAATTCTACTGAAATATAACTGATTATTTTTTATCGCAAAATTTTTTTAGAAAAGCACAGGTACTCTCAATTTATAAATAAAGCCATTTTACATCGTTTATTTATTGATTTCTGTTTTTACAGAAACATATGTATGGCAATAGATTAATGTATGAAGTAAAAATAATTTCTACTTTTGAGTTAATTAGATTCTATTTTTTAGAGCTCGTAACCACGATGCTGTAATAACATATAAAAATATAAAGTTATTTCTTTGTCTCAGGAGGAATTACTTTTGGATGTATCTACATTTTAATTTGGTGTGCTTGGAAATCAGCCAGCAAACAATTTCTTCTTTTGTAACTCTGCATATGTTGTGGACTATAAAACTATATGTCGCTTTAAAATAATTTTCTTTTTCAAATAAGAAAAAAAATTTGATTTCAAAATATATTCTTTAATAAGATGCTGTCATTTGCTTTTCATCTCATAGGAAGAAGAAAAAAAAATAGTCTTTAAGAATGAGGAAATTGTCTCTCGCGCGCTTATTTTATTGTTAAATAAATTCGATTACATTTCACGTTCTTCTCATCGCAGTTGACAATTTTCAAACCTATTACCTCCATGTGAATTTATAGTTCCTCTTAATAACTATCTATTGAATGTTATCATAATAAAAATTAGTAAATGAATTCGGAAAAATGGTTAATTTAATGTAGGCATATTTAAACATCTTTAATAAAGAATATCATGTTTTGTATCTTAGGAGATTTAATATGACATTATAGAATAATTTAATAAGTAAATAGTGCAACACCCATTAGGAAATCTCCTAAGAATGTTTCCTAGATAAATGAATATATACTCAAAAAATAATTTATAAGCGATTGCAATTAAAAATATATAAACTAACTTTCCATAGCTTTGTCCTATAATATTGTATTCGAAATTCAACTAAAATGTTTTAAGTAAACTATTTTATTTAGAGTAACAATATGTACCAATATTTCTGTAGATTTTTATTGCGTAAAAAGCTTCGAAAGTGTCATTAATTAATAAAACATAAAGGAAATTCCTTAAATAATTCTGTATAATAAAAATTAAACCATGGAGTGATTAACTTGTAATCTTTGTAATGACGTTTAACTTTACTGTATATTTAACTTAGATTTATTATGTGACAAAAAATGCACATAAATTTTTATACTTTTTTGGAATTTTAAATTCCAAATTGTGAACTTTTCAAAACGCAGGTAAATCATACTACTTTTAAATTAAAGTGAAAAGAGTGTTTCTTAAAATTTACTTATCATAAGAGATAAACTAAAATTCTTAGAATTGTATCGTTCAAGGATAGGTTTACACTACTCTGATTTCTTAAATATCAAATTTCGTCAGGAATACTTAACGCTAAAGATAAAATCTTTACTCTTCATTAAGATTGTCCTACATGAATGATTTTGGTTTCAGATTTTTCGATACACAGAAGTGCGATTTACATACAGAATACGAATTAACCTCTAAAAAATGTAAAATTCTCTCTCATGTAAAACTTTACTCATAAAATAATAAAATGAAAACATTTCTTTATTATTGTTTTATTACATAATTTGTAATAAAAAATTAAAAATAAATTTTCAGCATTTCGATTTTATTGATGTTATCTCAAAAGTAAAGTATAATATATTATTGGGGCAAAAATAAATTTTATCAGCGTTTACTACAAGTCAAAAATTTAATAATTTACTATTGGGTTAAAGAAAATTTTTGTTGGTTTTAATAACGTTATAAAAATGTCTTTATAAACTAACTAAACTTTTTTAAATATTTTTATTTCTACAGTTTTTAATAATTAATTAGATTAATAAATTAATCAAAATGTTTAAGATGTTACAAGCATTTAACAATTTTACTTACTAAAAGAGTCATGATATGCATTATTAATCGATAAATATATGTAAAAAGTAACTAATCGTGTTCCCAAAATATGGTACAGGGAGCTTTGAATTATATTGACCTAAAGCAAAATATAGGCGTTCTTGTGATCTAACGAAGTTTTAAATAACTTGATGCATTATAAAATTGTAATGCACTTTAACAATATGATAATGAAATATAAAATGTGCTGGTTTGACATTTAATTTGAGATGTTGTTAATTTACTTCTAAAATAAAAAATTTAAGAAAATTAACTCAATATTTCCTCTATTTCGAATTGATTGGAATAAGACTTTGCCTATTATTTCAATACATGCCTACTTTTTCCTGTGTTTAGGAAATGACAGAAGTTTCCTTTTTTTTGCTCTCTCTTATAAAGTTACTTCCTTAGAGGCTATTTAGAATAAGGAATTGGTTCCTCTTTTGGACGTCACTCAAGTTCAGACATTCGCACCATTCTCAATGTTTGCTTTGCTTGCAAAATGAAATGTGTTTTTCCCTTTTCCTTTTTCCTGTGTGTACGGTCGCATTGCACTCCAAAGTTCTTAATGTTTACACTTAAACGGCGTCACGGTTAGGCTTTTCGGTGGGTTTTTTTTCTTCTCATTTCTTCTTTTAATTTTAAAGGAAGGCTGTGCACTGTAGAAAAAAAAATATCTCAACAAATGATTTCAACAGAAAAGATTTCAAAGTCTTTTCTTAAGCTTAGAAAAATGATTGTCGTTTCTAATCAGTTGGAGGAAAAAAGAAACTCATTTTTATATAGTTAGTTACATTTGTATATAATGAATTAGTTTTATTTTGTAGATTTGTATCGTTATATTTTTCATTCATATACTATCGCATGTAAATAGAATATTCATTTTATACTTATGTTTACATTTTAAATATTATATTTATGTTTACATATCACCATTATTTTATTTAAAATTTACACTTTCAGCGAAACATTTTTTTTTATTTTCGCTTATAAAAATAATTGGTTCAAATTTAGAATGAGACACTGATTCTTAATATAGTATATAAAATTAGAAATTCTTCAGTTGTAGTTTTGAAACACTCTAGCAAATTTTTATAAGGAAGATTTTCTTTATTTATGTTTCCATTTCTTTAATATTGAGAATTCTTTAATATAGAAAAGTAGTAATATTTTAAAGATGCATTATGTTTTAGAATAAAATCAAAATGTCAATCACTACAATGTCGTAAAAGATCACGATATTTTAAAAGTTTAGACTTAGATTTATTTTTACTAAAGATCAAAATACTAATAAAGGATGAATGGTAATATCTTCCGAATAAAAAGCAGTATAATAAACAACTAATTTTAAATAAAATTTAACTCTTTGACTAAGCTTTGAAAAAATAAAACAAAATATTTTTCATTAAAGATAGAATTCCAAATATTGATTACGTAAAAAATGATAGCTTTCTGATTTTCTATATTTTTATTTTCATTGATGGAGGTTGTATAAATTTTTTACTTTCATATTAACTTAAAATAGAAATTAAATTTGGAAAATCAAAATTTTTTAACATTTTAGCTCAGCTTATTCAGTTTAATCAAATAATTTCATGAAAAGAGTTTTTTTTAGAGTTTATCAGTGAAATATCAAAGTGAGAACAATATAAAAAATTACTTCATAAATCACGCAAGCACAAATTTAGGTTTTCGATAATCTTAAGAGTTTTGTGAGAACTTCATATATATATAATTTAATTTAAAAGAATCTATGGTAAATATAGGTATAAGTAATTAAATTGTGTATTTCTGAAGCACTTTTTCGTTGTAGAACATTAATGAGTCATAATTCATTTTTTAATCAACATTCAAAATTAAACAGGTTAACATTGTATTGAAATAAATTGGAAATGTATAGAAGTACCTCTAACTTAATTAAAAATATTATAGGTATGAAAATAAATAAATAAAATACCAAATTATATGTGTATCTATAACTTTGTCTGTTTTTGTAATTAATGCATATTAATTTTATCACTCTTTTACTTGAACTTTAAAATATTATCTTTTTCCTATCAATTTTACCAACTATTAAAATTGAAAATCTTCAACAGTATTCAACAATTTTTCAAAAGATTTTAAAACATTATTAAAATATGAAATTTAAATATCTTTGAATTCTAATACTTCTCTATCTTGTTCTCTAATATTGCTTGCTTCTCTAATATTCTTAAGAAGAATGGATCGATTTTCTCAAACTGATTTTTTAAAAATAAACCAGATTCGTTACTACTGGAGTGTATTCGAGAAAGCAAACACTCTTTTTTTTAATACATTATGTGAAGGTAAAATAAAAAATTACTTAATCAAAATCTTTAAACCACAAAAAAGTTGAATCATTAAGAGAAAATTATTATTTATTTCACTTTAAAAAAATCTTAAAAAGCATTTTAAACATAAATTTCAAAATGCATTGCTCATTACCAAGAGTAATTTACTATTTAAAAATTAAAAATTTTGTGACTAAAAAAATAGCAATTCATTGGATCTCAAAGATATCTTTTCAATCTATTTCAGGCAAATAATGTCTCGATAGCAATAACTTGAGATATAATTGCTATTCTTTGTTTTCTCTTTTCAAGATATTAAATGTAAACTTTCCTTAAAAGAGTAATGTTACACCAAGCAGAAGAAGAAATTATCACTTCATACCACATTAAAAATTTTTTATAACAATAATATAATACAAATGAGCTAAAATGTGTTTTATAACAAAATTTACAGATACCACATTTAGAGACAACATTATAAATGAGAATATTATTTATCTTGCATAAACATCAAATTACTCTTCCCTTAATAAAAAGTAAAATTTTCATAAGCATTATATTATTTCTCATATATTAGAATTATTATACATTTTACAATAGAGATAATTTTAGAATAATAATGATTTTCAAAATCAAAAGTATGTGATATTATAACAATACATATATTATAGTAAAGTAAACAAAAGCCTTCTTTAAACACTAAAAATTTTTGCTATGTTTTCCATTAAATTAGTCGTTACCACATTATTGCAGTCAAGGCAGAAACGAACTTATATAACTGTCTCACTTTCTTTTACAATTTATGAATAATAAGTTTAAAAATATTTCTGCTATTAATTGCCGCATCATTAATTAGTTCGAAGCTTTTTCATTTATTCAAGTTTACATAACTTTCTCATTCCATTATTCTAATTTTTTTCTCTTGACAAAAATTTTTTGAATAGCTTATGTATTTATTAATAAAGCCATTTCTATAAAATATTCATCATGTTTTGTAACAACTTATATCTGAAATGAAAAAAAAAATATTTGCATACTTAGCGTTTAAGATACACTAGCGACAAGTTATGACTACTGTTTAAAAGAAGAAAGAAGTGCTTAGTGTTCTATTTCACTTGAACCAGTTTAATTAGCCAAGTTGCTCAATTCATCAATTGACATACTGTCTAAATCGTCACCCACTGACCTAAAAAAGAAAATTTGCCAACACCCAAAATATATCGTTTTCACGCATATTTTAATCGATGGATTTTAATGTTTTAATTATTAAAGATTATTTTTATTTTAAAAACCAAGCTTCATTTATGGAATAAAAATATATTCCTCGCACAGTTTTAATTTCATTATTTATTTTTCAAACAAAATATCATACTATAGAATATTTACTCATTTATTGATTATTAATTTCATTGCAATTTTACATGAAATTTTTTTTTTTCATTTATGATAAGATAGAGCGCATCAACATGAGCATTATATATTAATGGAAACTCTTATTTTGTACTGAATAAAAAAGAAAAGAAGTCCAATCAAATATACTTAAATATATTGTAATGAATCCTTGACTTAAGAAATTCAAGAATTTATTACGTTAAACACAACAGCAAATGAACATTGTACTGTTGCAGTTTTATTTTTTGGTAATAAATTAATGATGTCTGTCATGGGAAAATAAACGATATTATTAAACCTAAATTTTAGTATATATATATATATATATCAGAGAAATTACCAGAAGGCAATGCATAAATACTACTATCTATTGAACACAAAAAAGTGAGAACTATGAATTATACCCTTTTAAAATTAGCAATGTCTCGTATTCTTAATAGAATCAGAGAAGATTCACAGCTGTGTTAATACATTGAACACAGTTTATTCAAATGAAAGATTACAGCAGCCACGAAGATAAAACTTCATCAACTCCTGGAACTGGCTAAATCAAATGACATTCACGTCATTACTCTACAGGAAAGCAAGCTGAGAGATTCATCTATAAGCTGAAGATTAGGGGTTACAACATATTTTCTACAGATAGAAGCATTAGGGGTGCTAGCGGGGGGCCTAGCCTTCCTCATCAGGAGCATTCATTACCAAAATATAGAATTTACACGATTAAATAACACCGAATTGGAAATACAAGGCATTCCCTTGGAGGGATAAAAACATTAAAATATTTAACTCTTACAATCCCCCTAACTCATCAAGTTTGCCTGACAGCCTGCTCCACTAGCCTGACAACAATACCATTTTCTTGGGTGGCTTGAACGCTAAGCACCGTATGGGGTTGTTCAAATAGTAATCCCCAAGAGGAAATGAACTCCTTAACTTTGTGGATGAGATTCATGATTCTCAATAATGGTCCCCCCCACATTAGCCCCACAGTTACAACACCAACGAAGGTTTGGAAATCTCCATTGTCAGTACAGATATTTACCCCCATTGCAGATGGACTGTTTTAGAAAATATAGGAAGCGATCACAATCTCACCCTTATTGAAGTGGATATAAAGCAAAATGTACTTACAGCTCAAAGGAAACACTGGAATTTCAGAAAAGATGATTAGAGGAAATGCGAAGATCTCACCAACTCTGGAACGAAAACTTTTTCCTTATCTACTAATATTAATGAAAACTGGACCAGTTTCGTAAACACAATATTTAATGCAGCAAAGCAGTCGGTTCCTTAGGGTAAAGTCTTAAAGTACTCCCCATTTTTCTCTCACAATTCTGATGTTTTGAAAAAGAGAGAAGAATTGTCGAATCTCTCTCTCGTTTGTCAATAATACAGCATCTAAGACTGAATTGAATAAAGTCAGAACACGGATCAAACGCAAGTACACCCTTTTTAAGAAGCAGAAATGGAGCGAAATGTGTGATTCTCTTGACTCTAGAACCCCAGACTCCAAACTGTGGAAACTGGTAAAGAACACTGACAAGAGTCAACCTCAAACAGAGAAATGCAAAACCATTTTGGCCCAAGATGGGATTCCCATAATGATAAAGAATCAACCGACTTACTGGGTTTACATTACAAGAATATCAGTAAACTGTCCTTCACGCCCCAAGACAGGACCATTTAACGCAGAGCAAGACACCTAGCACATGGACACCGCACCATCAAGTCAGAGAATCCCTTATTCAACGATGCCTTCTCTCTGCAAAATTTATAGCATACAATTACAGATTTGATTGATTAAATCTCCTGACCCAAACGGATTTATAGACAGATGATTTTATATCTTGGTGAACTGACTGGACAGAGACGGCTTGACATTATTAACCGCACTTTGAGCAGGAGTCGACCCTCCAGAAACTGGAAAAATAGTCATTATTAAACTAATAAGGTAACCTGACAAAAATGCAACTTCACCTGAAGGCTATTGACAGTTTCCTTAATTAGTATTCCCTGCAAAATTATGGAGATGATTCTTACTAGACTTATATATACAATACCTTTTATCTCACATCCAAAAACGTTAACCAAAAGAGTAATTTGCTTACCGGAGAAGACACAGCACTACTGATCAGGTTTTATATTTATGCCAAAGGATCAGACATGCCCAAAATAACAAACGTACCAAATTCACCTCTGCTGTATTTCGTATCGCTCTAAGGCTTTTAATAGAGCCTGGTGGAACTTATTATTAATAAAACGTACATAATTTTGGAATCAACAGTATGTGAACAATTCTTTTGAATAGCTGATTTTTTAAGGGACAGACTTATTCGTGTTAAACATAAAGAATCTCTATTCAGATGGTATAGAATACATCAAGGCATCCTCCAGGAATTTGCCCTTAACTCAACCTTCTTTTCATTATACTTGGCTGGTATCGTAAAGAAAACATCTGATGGAAGGTATGAAGTTGGAATATTTGTTGATGTTACTGCTCTGTTGTGCTCCGGCTCCGATGTGAATCTTATAGAATCAACTTTAAATTCAGTGCTAATTGTTGTGAGGAACTTTGCAACTGGCCACAAGCTGGTTTTTAATGTTTCAAAGTCTTATTCTGGTTTCTTTACCAGTAATAAACATCTGTACTCGTATAACCCCCAAGCTCTTTTCAATTAGTAGCTTCTTTCTTATGTCAAAATTTCAAAGTACTTGGGTTTCGTTTTAGATGAGGAGATAACGCGCAATGAGCATATAAGAAAATTGGTCCACAAGTGTCGTAAGAGACTAAATATTCTTATTCAATTTCTAGCGATATATCTGGGGCACTGATGGCAAAACACTCAGGACAATGTATATTACTCTTATCGAGCCTATCCTATAGTGTGGATTCCCAGTATACTTCAGCGCCTCCTCAACTAACCTCTTTTAAATAGAGAGGGTATAGTTAAGTGCAGCTCATATTATAGCAGTTTGAAAGTAGCTGCTCGAATAACGTAGTACTTTATAAGAAAAATTCTCCACTACTTGGTCTTGTTAGAAACTTAAATTTGGCTGAATATTTTAACTAATTAAGAAGCTATGATGGTCAAAATAGAACACCTGAATATTTGTGCAAATAGAGTCAGGGATTAAAGAAAAATAACCCGTTCAGTTTGGCTGATAAAATGAAGATAATTTCCCAATTCTCCCCAAACATTTGTGTCAGCCCCATTGAGGACCCACCTGGAATTTACTTCCGCACTGAACTTACGTCCGTTACTAATAAGAACTCAGATTTATCCAGATTACTTAAGACAATTGGCTCTAGAAGTCACAAATGGCATTCACTGTGATGCCGTTTTGGTGTACATAGGTGGCAGTAAAGAAGAACTGAATAACACTGGGTGTGCTGTCTTTATCGAGACACCCGGGTTTCTAGTCACAATCCCAAAGCTGCTCGGTATTCAGAAGCGAACTAATCGCGCCATAAATGAAGGATTAAAGACCATCTTCCATGGCACTGGATCTAGTGACATTGGGATCCTTATTGATAGCAGTAGCTCGATTTAATACCTATAGGACTGGAGTAATGTTGGTGAATTTTTGTGGCTTTAAGATGGATGAATTTGTGGGTATACAAATTATCATCAATCTTAAAAATATAACCAAAGCTAGGGATGCTTTTAGTAAATTTCCTCCCATGTTAACATCCAAGGTAACCGAACTGCAGATATCTTGGTTAAGAGAGGTTGATCCGAATTGCCCGACAGAGACTACAAATTAACTTGTAAAGAAATGTTCTCTATAAAGAAAAAAGAAGATAGGCAAGTCTGGTTCATTCCTTTCGTCCATTCCTGGTTCAGCAGGAATACCCAAGGGTTTTCATTAGAATATGGGGGTGATAGACATGATCAAAAGGCCGTCACAAGACTTATTAATGGGGACCTGAAAAGCATGACTTTCGAATCTGGGCGCAAAGTTTTCTCATTTTGTACAAAAGACAACCTGAATCCGCCTTCCCTATCCCATCCTGGATTGTTTAAAGTTCGCTCTGGCGGATGTTTTCGCAAGTCCACTTCTGGTACTCGACTGTTCACGATGTCATTGAGATGATCTAACTGTCGCTAGATTTCGGTAGGAACGGAAACAACAAATACAAGATTACTACATCTATTTTGGGTTAAGAATACTCGTCGGTATCATTTTGCGAAGAAACTAATTCATTTATTCTAAAATTTATTAAATATTACATGTAGAAAATTTAACTAAAATGTATTCAATTTGCTAGAATAATTCAGCAAATTTCTTCTTTTGAATCACATGATGATATTTTGCTTCGAATTTTGGATTTGTTTTTTTTATTAAATTCTTTATAAGATTTTACTACAAAATGTAACATAAATGCTAAGTGAAAATTTAATGCTAAATATAAGAAATGTTCATCAATTACACCGAGAAAAATCTATTCATTGTGTTTTTATTTGAGTAAAATGTTCGTAGTAATGAGTTTCAAAAATTATTCTTTATTTTTTCCTGTTTTTGCTTGAAGATACCCACCACTTATATGATTTTAATTTCTAAGAAATTATTGATTTTTTATCAATACAAATAATTTGTTTTCATGAATTTCTAGAAATAGGATTTAATTTTAATTTATTTCAAAATAGATAAAGGAAAATCTGAATTTAATCAGAGAAGATAAAAAAATAAATTTAAGAACTTATCAATTTGCATTCTTCAAAACAATGATTACGACATCTAGCTATAACGCAAATCACTAAGGTAATGTTTATTTCTTTAAATGTAAATTTTGAGTTAAGTTGTTCAGTGGCAGAATTTAATATGAAAAATATGTCTTACTTACTCGAAATTCTTGATATTAAAAGGTAAGGAAAAAGGTCGTTGAATTATTATTCATCATTATTTATATGAATTTAGTGTTTGTAAGTTTTATAAATAATTTTTTCTCATAATGAGAGTAAAAAAGTTATTAAACTTTTATGACTGGAAAATATTGATATCTTCTTTTTTATGCTTATAAGATATGTTCAATGATAATGAGTTTATTCAGCAAAGATGTCATAATTTATATACATATGTGTTTTTATGTAAATATTTAATAATGAAATTTCAAATTAATGAATTAACAAATCTGTGAAGTATATTTTATTCCAAAATAAATGTATGAAAAATTTAACAAAAAAATTTGTCATATCTGTATTACAAGAGTAAAATATAGAATTTCTAATATAAAATATTTCAAATAAATAAATTTTCAAATAAATGACTGTATTCAGTTTTAAATAAAAATTAAATATTATTATACGAATCTCTTTTAGATTTTTATTATAAATACACTTAATAACATTACAGAAAAAAATTTAAAAATATTGAAAAATTTTTTATCATTTATTGATATAAATTCAAATTGAAAATATGTTTTTAGGAGTCGAATGTTTATCAGAACATATTTTGTATTTTAGAATCATATTTGGAAATAAAATTTATTTAAAAAAATCCTACTCAATATACACAATTATGTATAGAACATGTTCACTTTACTTTTCAAACAAAAGCTTTAATTTATAGAGAAGTATATGGTAGAAAATATTATATATATATATTCATACATAAAAATTTTGCTAACATTAAAAAGTGATTAAATATGCAAAAATCTAAAGCATCAGTGTGAGCCAATTAAATAAAGTAAAGAGTAAACATGAATCGTAATACATTCAATAGAATACTTTTTATGTATGTGAGTGTAAAATAAATTTTGTTAGGAATTTATTTACACAGTTAAATTTTTTGTTTGTTTCTTCATATAGAAATATTATATATTAATTTTTTTTTATTCATTTTTGCTTATATTTTGGGAATGATGTAGGAAGAAGGTCAAAATAAAATGTTTGAAAAGTATATATATATATATATACAGGAAAAAATGACCTAATGTTTTTTAAACAAGTGATTGCTCTATTAGTAATGTATTGTAATTAATGTATTCATATTAAATTTCTAAATGAATTAATTATTATGTAATTAATTCATTTAGAAATTTAATACGAAAATATTAAACTTTTATAAGAATATTGCAATATTTCTTTAAACTACACAGGTAAATAGACAGTCAATATTAAGTAAAAGTGGAAACTATTTAAGCGAAAAAAAAAAAAAGAAAAAAAAACGCTACGCGCACCGGTGAACAAAGCTTATGTTTTTATTTTGATCCATATTTAGACGATACGAACTAAAAATCTTCAAAAACATATGCTTATTTATTCATAGAAATAAATAAATAATTTAATATTAAAGTTTTATTTAAAAATATAAAAAAAATCGATTATCTTCCCCTAACAATACTTAAAAAAGTTCTTAAAATCTCATCCATATAAACAATCCCACATATTAGCAGGAAATATTCCTTTTAGAAGAAAAAAGAAGGCTATTTTACAACTTTGAATTTATAAGTCATTACTTAGTGACAGAGTGAATCAGCCTTGTTTGTGTTTACACATAAAATGTCCTCATAAAATAAGGTTAAAACAAAACAAGAAGTATCATGCTCTTCTACTTTTATTCCTTTTTTTATTCTTCCAATTTACATTTCGTCCTCTAGATTCATTTCTCGAGAATTGGCTTCTAAAATACCAAGTTCTGCATCGTAATTGTTGTATAACGGTAATGACACCTTATTAGTGGTAAGAGAGAACTACCGTTATTTGATGATTAGCCATATAGAAGACCTTGAATATCAAGAACATACTGTAGTTTGGAAAAAAAAACTTGCTTCCACACAATGAATGTCTAAATAACTAGACTAATATTCAGAAATTGGTGCTAAAATTGACCTTCTGCCGACGATTTCTCTCTTTCTTTCCCCAGAACTTCATTCAAGCGCAACCAAGCGATAGGTGGTTGTTGCTAAACAAGATATCACTGGAAAGTGGCCGTAATATTAATGTTTCTTAAATTAGTATTGGCAACAGCAGCACGAAAATCCAAATGTAAGGCGAATGGCTTTAGTAATATTATTCATCCTCCATTGTTTTCTTTTGTTATTATTGAACTTATATATATATTGATTCAGATTCTCCGTGATTTGCCTTCAATAACTAAAGCAATTGACACAAAAATGGGGAAAAGGTATATATTTAGACTGGTTGGTATACACTGAGGCTTTTTTCTGAGAAATATATTTTGGTAACAATTGCAGATATGACAATAAAAACAGTTTTCTACTTTTAGAAAGTAGCAATAAAAACTCTTGACACAGAAAAGGATTTTTCCTTTATTTAAGTTCTCATTAAATAAAATCCACTCATCTTAACTGTTACGTGTTTCATTGAAAATAATCTAGTTTAATTAAATTTAAAACATAAAAACTGAAAGAATTTTATTTAAAATGCTTATATTGTAATAAAAAAAAATTCTGTTGAAAGCACACTAATAAGAACAATTGAACTAAAGAAAAACATTTGGAATCGAGAAAATTAAAATTACTTTCAAATAATTTAGACGAATTTAATGAATTTTATTTCTAAATAAATCACAATTATGAAATAAGTTTCTATAAACACAAAATGTCAATTTTTTGGGACAGAGAAAACTGCTTATAACAAGAAAAATAATTTTACTTTATTCAGAAATATCTTTGTGTTTTATATTTAAGTGAATTATTATATGTTCTCTTATGTTGTATAAACTCTTTATATGTCAAAACAATTGAAGTATTTAAATAGGCAAATATTTTTAGTTAAATTAAAAAAAATTACACATTGAATCTATTAAATTATATTTTTCTACCTAGACATATATACCATAACACAAAATATAGAGACTGAAAAGATACAAATGCTGCAACAAAAGTCAATAATTTTTGCATTTTATTTTGCAAATTACTTCCTCATATACGGTTGAAAAAGAGCAATTAAGTTATTATAAAGTAATTTTCAAATATGAAACTCGTAAACGTATAACAAAACTAATATTGATTATCAACAACTATTTGCTATTATTCGAAACAATAAAGCAACGTGTTCATTACAAACATATTCCTACAACATATTAAATATACGGATATCAGAATGTAATTTTTAACTAATGAATGCTGCCATTATTTTAAGATCATTAACCTAATTACTTTCTCGACAAACACACCTACGACAGTCTTCAGATTAAACAACGTCTGTGACAACGTCTGCCATAGACTATTTCTGAAGAAGCATACCCAAGGCTATTAATCATTGACATTACAAACCTATAAAATCCCTTCTCAACAGGAAATGGATACTATTAGGAGCATTACACCAAAAAAAGTCAAGAACATTCGGGTATTTAATAACACTCCCTCCTTAAAGCAGTTTTGCAGGAAAAGCCCTTAAGTAGTTAACCTTGGCAGCTTTATTCTCGTCTTTAGATGAAAGATGAAACTTTGGATAATTTATTCGTTATCTAGAGAGAGATTTTGGAAACCTTCGGAATCAGGAAAACCACGATTTGAGGTCAATCTATCTAATCTGAAAATATAGCTTACTTAAGCTGAAAAAAATTTCCGTTACACTAATCTAATTATTGATGCTTAATTTTTTCTGGGAGCATTAAAAACTTTAAAAAAAAATGTCTTGAAATGAAATATTTTGTTATAAATCAATATGATTATTAAATTATAAATATTGAAAAAAAACTTTGTGTATCAGGATGTGTTAAAGTAAAAGAATTCAAACATATGGAATTCCTTACTAAAACTATTTTTCTAGAGTTACTATTGAATTAAATACGATAAAGGTAATTTAAATAAAATTCAAAACACACATATTTTACTCGAATATTTAAAACCTTTTTATGCATTCACAAATATAATGAAACATTCATTTTTAATGCTTGTAGATTTAAATTATGTGTTGAATATTTTTTTTATCAAAAATACTTAAAGTTTTATGTTTACTGCAATTATAGTTGTAAAAACCCACTATCAAAATATTACTTTTAATAGTACTAATCAACAAATAAAATTATTAATTATAATATTTATTTAAATGAATTTCTATAAATGATTTCTTTTGTGGAACAGAGTTCAATATTGAATTATCTTGATGTATAGGTATTTCATCATCATTACAAAATTTATAATAATTTTAATGAACATTATAAATTTTGTAATTTTCATGAAATGGAAAATTTGTCGAGAACTTGCAGAATTAATAATTTGTACTTTGGTTAAATATAAAAGTATGACACAAATTATAAAATAAGCAAAATACTCTTTGGAGTGAAAGGTCACAAATTTAATTCTAGTTGTCAAAAACACGGGATGAGTGCTATCTTTCTGCATGTATATCACTCGTATGGATTACTTTGGAGTTTTCTGCGCTTTCGTCTTTGTGATGCGTAAATATTACTTATGATATAAAAGATCCTCTCAAACGGAAATAACATGTTGTGAATATTAATAATCGTTCAGCCATTATATTGTCAATTGTCAGTGTGACAAAGTTACTTGAATCTGTTTACTATGGTTTATTCTTCCAATCAAACCTTCCGAAAATAAGAAGAACAATATTTAATACCAGCCATTATTGTTGAATTTACTCTTTTTTTTTTGTTGTGTTAGGTTGTTTGGATTTTTCCTTTTTTTTTTCTCACAACGTATAAATATGACTCTCTATCTAGGCGGCACATGTTATGGCTTAAGCTTTCGATTGTTAGGGAATCATACAGTGCGCGATATCAAAACCACTTAAATCCTATAAAAATTATCACACATACGCTATTTATTATTTAAATACATCTTCCATCATCAACATAGAAAAAAATGTTATTTTTTATTGTTTTATATCTTAAATTATACCTTTCTGAAATTTATTTATAAAATAAAACTTTTTTTGAGATTTCTCAAAAATGTAATCCAATTTCAAAAACACTTGACTTTATTGCAGAATTACAAAAGAATATCAACAAATGTTAGCAAATGTATGTAAAATAAAATGATAAATTTTAAACAATACATTTTAATCTTTTTATAAATTTCATAAAAAAGGGATTGTTTCTGATAGTTATATTTTGCCATCATATTTAAGAAACAACATTAAATTAATTTCAATATAAGTACTATATGATCAACATCGAACTGCGTTGACTACAATGATTTCATTTTTAGTAACAAGCCTCAAATGAGTTGTGAGAGTAGGAATAACATAAAATCCAAGTTAGGATTTTTATGCTATTGTCATTAAAATTACATATATTGGTCCTTCATTAACACATCATTAAAGGTGTTTTGACTTTAAAATTTCATAAAACTTTCCAATCAAATATTCAATTTAGTATCTTGCAATGTTGAAAAAAGTTATTGAAAATGAACTAAACACTAATGCGTAATCACTGAAGATTATTCAATTTATATAGTTCGAGATTAATAACATCCTTAACTTTTTTCTTGAAATAATTAACACATTCAGTGAATAAGAGGTTAGGATTTTACCACTTTTCTTTAATAAATTATGAGTCAAAATAACGAAAGATTGATTTCCATTTATCAATATTGAGCTTTAATTACCTGTGACTGTTAATAATCAAATATCATTTTTATAGGTTTATTAAATCAGTCTTTCATAATCGTTACACCCAATATCATTTTGGTTTATTTTTTACAAACTGTTGGTTTTTTGATATGTTTTGCCAGTTTTTATAATGTTACCTGTTTTTATAATACCTGTTTACCTGTTCTTATGATGTGATTTATGTAATTTATTAATGTTTCCTTCCTGCTAATGTGAAAAACAAATGTTTGCCAGAAATAACTGCAAATTAGAATTTCATACTAGAGGGAATAATCTATTATACAATAAGAAAAAATATTTATATTATTTTGCGCAAAATTTAGATACATTATTTTAATCATTAGAAAGTTTAATTGTATGATATGTTTTATAATAGCGTAACTCAAGGATTGAATCAGTGAAAGCATATACATTTGAAAAATTTCAGCAATAAAAGCTACAAAAATGGAATGAAAAAGACTATGTATTTAGTTTTATGTACTGAAAATACCTTTATTGTTTCCGATTCAAAATATTATCTTTTTTATTGTTTTTTTATACATTGTAATTTGTTCTTACCTATAATTGTACTCTATCACAGTAACATAGCATTGAATTATTTTTTAGGAATATCATTAAGATCCAATCTGAAGTCAGTTTAAAAAGCTTTTTCTAATTTAAATCTAACCTTGAAAGAGAAAAAAGATAAATGTCTGGTAAGATTTATAAACCGGAAAAACATTTTGAGTCAGAAACCGGATGTAGTTGTTATTTATTTCAGTTCTTGATAGTGTGAAAATGAACTGGATATCACTCATAGCAAACAAAGACTACTCGAAAGTCGGTAGAATGCAGAAATATATTAATTATTCTTCATAAAAAATGGAAACATTAATTTTCTTTATACTCACGTGACGCATGCATAATATTTGTTTCTGTTTACCCAGATTTAAAATCAATATTATTTCTCTTTCACTTTATTTTTCTGAATAAATTGTAAATCGTAACCAATTTCCTTAAATACTGTTTTAAAAATTTTCTGCTATTTATGTGCTGCAATGTAGTGTGTGCAATTTAGTGCTTATGATATATAATTGTATATTTTGCGATAGAAGAAATAATTACGCATTGTCTTCGTTTCCATTTAAAATAAACATCATTAAACAGAGACAATATTTTCATAATGAATGAGGAGATAAGTGAGAAAGCAGAGGCCTTTACTTTTTATCAATGAAATTCAAGTTTTTCATATTTTGCAGTTAATAAAATACGTTTTTTATAGTTTTATCACTTAATTTTTATGAAAAATTGTATTTTTAAAATTATTGTGAAACTAATATTTATAAGAGACACATGCTTACATAAGTAGATAAAGGAATATTCTAATTATATATAACACAATTATTGTTTACTTGAATTCGTAATTATAATTCGTGTTTCATGAGCAAAAGTGTTCAAAGAAAAGAACACAAGTCAAACAATTATATATATATATATATATATATATATATATATATATATATATATATATATATATATATATATATATATATATATATATATATATATATATATATATGTATGTATGTATATATATATTCTGTCCTTCCAACTTGATGGCTTTGACCAATTCCGTACTTCTGAAGAAAACGGCATACATCACTGTTTTCAGTGCGCGTTGTTTTTCCACCATTGTCGGCGTGGGATCATCTTCAAAGACCCATACTTTGCTTTCTTGACATGTTGGAACGTCAAAGAACGGTATGTACGTTTCATCACCTGTTACAATTTTAGAAATGATGCGGTGTCCACCATCATTTAGCAATTTAAGAGTTTCTTTACTGATTTTGACGCGCTCCTCTTTTTGGTGCTAAATTAAATTATGGTGAACCCAACGGCAAACTATTTTTCTCATATGCAATTCTTCAAGAATGATTTGGTGCATGGCTGTGCGGATCCAATGTTAAGTTCCTTTTGTAACATTTGATAGGTACAGCGATTATCATCCATTAACATTTTTCGTGTGGCAGATACATTATCTGGGATTACTGACGACTCCGGCCTTCCTGTGTGTTCTTCATCCTGAAGAAAACTGCGACCTCTTCTAAATTTTCTAAACTATCTGAATACAGTAGCACGAGCTGGAGATTCATCACCAAATGCTAATTGCAACCGTTGAACGCATTCTTCTTGATTTAATCCTGCTTTGAAATCGCAGAAAATCACAGCGCGAAAATGTTCCCGCGTCAACTCCATTTTCTCTTCAGTTTAAAATTTATTCCACGCTAAACAAGTTGAAGTAAGTCAGTAAAAATTCGTCTTCTGTGTTAAAATACTTTGTATTTTAAAATTAAACCGTTAATTTTATGTTGTAAATTCTCGCCTACGCGTATCTCAAAAATTTTAGAGTAACCCTCGTATATATATATATATATATATATATATATATATATAGTGGTTAAAATATAATGAAATACATTAACACTCTACAATAAATAGTTTCTGAAAAAAATAACTAACATAATAAACGTTTTTTATAAAAAAATTTTAGAAAGAAAAATTATTTAGATTTTAAATGATAGTAAAAATTTAGTTTTAGAAGAAATATAACTTTATATTTTTCAAATCTCTTTGTAGTAATTTCAAAAACTATATGTTTTCTGAATAACTGCAACCACTTTTTAACTTTTGTTTTCTAAAAACACCAAGCGAAAGGGAAATATTTGCGTTTAGCAGTATTTTGTCTTATTGTTTTTTTTAGAGAACTTTAAAAAGAAAATATAATTTTCTTAGAAAATTTTTATCATTATTCAAAGAAATCAATATTTGAAGGAAAATACGTTTCTACGATGACAAAATTCTTACATTTCGGAGTTATTAATGCTTTTATAAACGAGAGCAACGAAATTTTACATAAATTTGGTGATAATGAGGGAAATTTTATAAGTAATTTACTAAAGGAATTAGTATTTTACACTCTTATTTCATTTTTGAATAAAAAAACATAAGTTAATATTCATTAGACCACTTATATAGAAAAGTATGCCAACTTCTCATAAAATGTATGGAAAAGTTTTCGAAGTATTTATTGCTAGAGAATTAACCATAATTTTAATATAAGTACTACCAAACAAATTAAAAATATTTTTTCTATTTTATTAATTGACAATATTTTAAAGCTGATTTATAAGGTAAAGCTAACTTAAAACACTTGGACAATATATATATATATATATATATATAGTATAACATTTGTAGAAAAGTCTGAAAGTCTAAGGAAGATGCAAATAAAAAATTATTTTATTTTATTCATCTGATAATAAAAGTGATTTATACTTAACCCAGATTCTTAAATGTATCTTATTTTATTTGGCATTTGTGTGTTTTCAGTTCATTCTTCGTAAAAGATATCTTAAGTTTGTTTTTATGGGTCATCACATTGTCATTTTAATACGTGCTATATTTGTGACATTTTATGAATAGAAATGGTGATGTATGACATAGTAACAACTCGTGTTCTAAGATTCCGTTTATCTTTTACGAATCTTCAGACTTTAAATTTTCAAAAAAGTATCACTCAAATATTTTGTTTACTATGAAATCATTTCTCTGATATAATATGTAGAAAACGCAGTAATGATATGTTAAGCATTATTGGTGGTAATGAACCTGGTTTTGCTGTAGAAACAGCTTCTTCGCGTGAATTAGAAATATAAGGATCAGGAAGTATTATGTACGAGATTTCAAAAAGAGACAGCAAGACGTTTTTAATTGATTTGCTTTATTTTAAATATTTTTTACAGTACCGGTACAAGATGTATTTATGATTAGTAATTATTAATTTGCTTGTATGTAATAAGAACAAGTTTTCCTTTATTTAAAGCTCCTTATTACTTTCTTAAATGTTTATGACACTTCTCTCTAATATCATAGTTAAAATTTGCAGTAGTAAAATATTTCACATTTATATATATATATATATATATATATATATATATATATATATATATATATATATATATATATATATATATATATATATATATATATATATATATAAAAACAATTCTAACATTAAGCATTACATTTTACTGGAAATAGCATGAAGAACTGAATTTACAGTTTTAAAAGTTATATAAAATCGTTTATCTAAAATTAGTGCTGATTTTTTCGCCCAGATTGTATACGAGTTACATAATGTCTGACAGATGTTTTGAATACTTATTTTGAATATCAGATGAATTCAATGCTTTTATGAAAAGAAGGAGAGAAAACCAATGAATAAGAAAATGTAAAATAAGTTCTTTATTTTTAATAAGTTCATTGACACTTTGGCGAAGGAAATAAAAAACAGTTGTATTAGAATAAATATTTTTAAATTTAATGTTGTATACTCTATATCAAAATTTCCATAAAGTTCCAAAGTACTTTGTTTGCTTATAATGCTAACAATATTAACATACTCATTTATTATATTAATAAGTTTCCAATATATTTTAACTATACATTGTAATAATCATAGATCGCATTTCTATTAATTGAATAGCTTGTTGCCTTAAATCAACAAAACTCACAATAATTTAACTCAGCATCTTTTTGAAAAAAATAATAGAATATTTGCAATTATTTTTTACTGTTGTATTCACAGTTTGAAATAATAAAAAAGTTATCTATATGAGGCTCAATTTTTTTGTTCAAATTAAATATATAAACTATTAAACGCTTAGGGAAATTAAGCACGTAATTTATATCTCTGTTTCAATGAATATCTTCCTATTATTCTAGTATTAAGTTTAAAATCTTTATCAACAAATTCAACTACATGCAGTCAAACATATTATGGATACATCGTATGCTTGGCAAATATCTTGTCTCTATATCATAATTATGCGAAAAAATGCTATATAAACAATTGAACATTGTGGAAAGATTTCTTAGATAATTTATTCTATTAATATTTATATGTTTTTTAATCAAACGCACATTATTTTTAAATTTTTAAGGATATTTTACTAAAATATCTCTTCATATTACTTTATTTATATATGTTTGTTTTTACAGAAGTAGAAGGTTTATTTAGAAAAACAAAAAAGTATATATGTGGTATTATTTTATTAAAAACTTTTTACTCAGTGTTTGAGTGAAAACAATGAGGAATTTTTCGCTATAACGTTTACAATTCACTGTAGCTTGCGATGATTTGAAAGTAAGCGTCAAAGCTCACATTTCTTTTACTCAATTTAACATTTATATTCAAATTTTAACTATTAATAAATGATAAATCACTTTCTTAACATGGAATTCTCAATCCAAAAACAAGATTTAAATAGATAAGAATGAATTGTCAGGCATTATCACGTTTTCTTATGCAATAAATTTTTTTTTTTTTTTTTTTTTTTTTTTTGGAAAGGGAAACTCCTTTATTAATATAAATGAATGCGCAATCCGTTTTAAAGAACATTACAATGGTGCGCTGTAATAAAGCATTTTCTTCTTATATACTATTACAATCGATGATTATTGCACGCTAGTATACTCACCAACTATTCTCACAGGACAGTTAGTTATAGAACATTGTAATTTATGACATTTTCCCTCTTGAAATTCTATTTAAATCCTTCTTTTGTTTCATGAATAGAGTTACAAACGTTAAATGCTCGCAAATGAGAAAAAAAAATATCAGAAGAATTGGTAGTGAAAAAGACATCGTATTTCGTTAGCAAATGTTAACTCAACTCGAGAGGCAATATCAAATAATCGCTTCACTTATTCTTGTGCGTGCAACTCGTGTCGGATGAATTAAGAAGCTTACCATTTGGTGAAAGATTATTTTGAAACTGTTGAAATCTACCCTTGACCTGGCTGGATGAAATAGAGGCGCTGACCATACTATTTTGATAGAATTGCAATCGCTCAAAGCAACTGGACAATTTAATGGTAAGCTATACACAGCTGAAAACAACTACCGCTACCCATTAGGGGAGTGTCACTTAGATAAATGTAGTCACACCAAGTGGTTATTTCTAGCAACTTTACGAACAACAATGAAATCAATTGCACATAAATCACAGCCAAATTATTTAGTTTTATTACGGTATTTTTGCTTTTTTTTCAATAAATATCTCATACTCTTAATAATCATCATAAATTAAATCTTATGACACTACTCAATTTTGTATACATTAAAAATAATTTTTTTAAGGTAGAAAAATAAATCAATTATATGTTTTTGTCCCCTTAAACCTTTTTTTAAACAAATATACATATAAAAATTCAATTTGCTTCATTGAGATCATTTTTTGTGCATGGAAGTTAGTTTGAGTGAAGAATATCTCTTAAACTCATGTTCAATCATAAAAAATATACATTTACTAAACAAGAGGTGAATTTATGACTCGTAGAATTAAAGACCAGAACGTTGTTAACTGAGCCATCAATTTTGATTGTAAAATAAAATTTTATTTTATAACTATAAAAAATAACATGAATAAACACACAAACATATATATACCACACAGTTTGAAAATAAAACTTTAAGGCCCTTTGACATTTTTGAAAAAATGGAAACATTTAAACTGAAGGATTAAAATACGATTTTATTGATAATTATTAAGCTTAAATAAAAGAAGAAAAATTAATTTGCAATTATTTTATTATTAGAAAATATTATAGAACGCACAGATGGATATTTGAGCCTGAGTAAAAATTTTAAGGCCAACATAGAAAATAACATATAAGGAAAAAATTACAAAATCTTAGAAGGTTGTGTAGGAGCCATTTCTTTGAATTACTTCAAATATTCTCGTTTTCATGGATGAAACGAGTTTTCGACAAAGGGTGGGGTCGGTTTTATACCATTCATCTTCGATAGTAGATTTCAGTTCTGTCGTTGATGTAAAATGTCTCCCATTTGCATAAACTCTTCTTGCTAAGTCACCCCAAATGTTCTCGACTGGGTTGAGGTCATGTGATCTAGCTGGCCATTTCACAGTTTTAACACTGTTGACTTGGAACTAATTTATTGTGCTGTTACTCGAATAGATCGATGCATTGTCTTGCTGATAATTCCAATTTTTTTCCAACAAGGCATTCAGTAATTGGCAAAAGATGATTTGTTGGAGCATTTTGGTTTCCTTGTGAATTCATTCTACCTAAAACGAATGCAATTGAGCCCACACCATTGTAAGCAAAACAGCCCAAAGTCACGACAGACCCTCCATCTAATTGGCGCTTGGAGAATATTTCTTTTTCATTTCTTATATTATGCCAGTAGAAATTCCAGCCACCTGGTCCATCCAAATTCCATTTTTGTTTTTTTCGTCATAAAAATTAATTTCTATCCATTGGTTGTCCCAGGTCATGACTTTCTGACCAAAGTTCAAACGCTTTGTGTCTCTGCAGTAACTGAGGCTCAGTCAATTTTGTTATATAAGTGTACACATTTACACAAATCATAGAAATAGTTTTAACAAATTTTGAAATATTTTTTTTAATTTTAACAAAACCTTGCACAGGACTCATTTTTATTTATGGCACGCTAAATATTTTTCATCCTTCAAAGATATATTGTTAATCAACTGATTGATTAACAATAATAACTTTTAAACAAAAAAGTGATAAATTTAAGAATAGATAGACCACATTACATAAATCTAATACATATCTTTAAATTACTATATTTTAAGAAATTATGTAATTTGCTTGGTGATTTATGAATAATTACGATAGTGCTTTCGTCAAAAGTAAACTATTATAAAGAGAGCACGAAAAATTTATATCAAATTCCTTTTCCTTTTAAAGATAATCCTAAATTCTCTGTGATAATAAAAGTAAGACGTTGATTCCTTCTAGAAAACAATATGCAGGATTAACGATATAAATCTAGATAAAAATGCCAGTTGCTTAAAAAACTTATATCTTGTAATTCTTGACATATATCACACGTGGGTATATCATCACTGTTGACAGCTTCTTTGAAACTATCCCCCTTGTTTACTTGTTCTCCGACGACACATGCATGCTTTTACTCCTAAATCACCAACTTCTCATACTCCGTGTCGCAATTTTTATCGTCTTCCTATTTTATAAGCAATTTGTTTAGTCTTTTCTTGCTTCTTCACTTTGGTATCAACACGTGTCACAGTTATCAGTTAATTCTAGTATTTGTCACCATTATAAAATTGTCACATTAAATCATTTTTAGCTTCTGAGAATCTGATGGTGATCTCAGAGAAAAAGTAGAACAGAGGAAAAGAAATCTTATTTTTTTTCTAAAAAGCCTTATTTAATATTGATATGGATATGGAATATTAAAAACATCTCGGTTCTCACTAATATTGAAATTATTAAAATACATCATGTGTGTGTGTGTGTGTAATGTGTGCATTACGGCAAAGTATGATACGCTCGCATTCTATAGAATACTTAGGCATTGTAAATAATACCGAGATATTGTATAGATAAATGCTATTTAGGCAAAGTATGAAAAAACGCTCTGATAAAGTTATTATTTAAGTGATGTGCATTTCTCAAAAATACAAATGTTATTCTGAAAAAATAATGACAAAGCTATCAAAAAAATTATTCAAAATGCGTAAGGAAAAATGAAAGTTGTACAAAACATAATTTATGCCTTTCTTATTATGGGAAACAAAATTTTAGTATAAAAAATAAGAAATTAACCAACTTGTTACCACATGCCAGGCTTGAATGATATTTTGAATCACATTCCCTTACATTTTTCACTCAAAATATTTCACATTTTGATACTTTGTTTTACTCTTACATTTGACGAATCCTTGGCAGGTGCAACTGGACTGAGCAATTGCAACAGACTGGAGAGGAAAATAGTGTTCTGGAATATCTTCATTTTTAAGCAAGTTCTTAGGGCATAAAGCGAATTGTAATCTCTTCTATACGTGTTTTAAAATACTTTTAGAAGTTCCAAGTCGATGGAAACCATCCTCTGTCATACTAATTACAAAAGCTAATATATTGCGTGAATCACTTCGCCCATTGTCGACGTCAGGAATAGGAACGTGCACAGTAGCTCCGAAAGAAGCAATGGGAAAAAATTTTTTCTGAATTCGTTTTAATTTTTTGGTTTGTACTTGATTTTGAAGTTGATTTTGGAGTTTATTTTACTTTCGACACCATTTTCAGTTTTGAAGCAAACATTGCATAAAATATTCATTTTATCAACTTTACTAGCATGATTACATGAGATATAAATTTTTTAACGACACATTTTGCATGTAAGTGCATCAGTTGTGTCCTTTAAATACACACAATAGGTATCAGAGACGAAAATCTCTTCGGTAAGCCTGCCTTCATCATGTTGGTTTAGTGCATTATCGATTATAGTTTTATGCATGTTTTTTAAACAGGCTCTTTTTCTTGCATAATCTGATTAGTTTCCACTTTTCCCATTGTTTGGACGTTTTATATTATTTTTTCTAGATGCTCCTCTGAATTATTGTTTTTAAAATACCTTCGGGTAAAAATATAGCTATATAGACACAATTGGTTAAGTAGAACTTACAACAAGACGTTGTAAGTTCTACTTTAGGTTTGCAGTCAAATAGAGCTTCGTATAGTGTTCTTTTGACCCAGAATGATAAGCTCCGTTTTTCATAACCTGTAAAAAATCCTGTTTCTTACTCCAGAGGTCAGATTCATTAAATTGAATACAAGTACCAAGCATATTTTCGACATCTTCTTTAGCTGGCTTTGTGAATGGTAAGGCTTTTCATGGATGATCTTTAATGCAGGTCAAAACTCCTTCAAGATTATTGGAAAATAACCTACCATTCTCATGACTGTAATATTGATGGATCTCCCAGTGACAAGAATATGTCCACTAAGATGTAAGCTACTTCTTCAGCAGATAGAGATTTGAGAAGATTTGAGAATCACAAATTTTATGAGATTACCTTGGAACAACATTATAAATTTGTATTCTCGATCTGACAGAGACTAAAAGTCAATAAAATCTATCTGACAAGGGAAATTAAATTCAGAAAAAAACCATAGGTTTCACAATACCCTTTTTAATACCTTCCTATTTTCTTATGCCAAGGTTCACAACGGTGGATGTGCAGTTCAGTATTATGACGTGTTAATTTTCCTTTATTACGTTGAAAGTTCTTTCAACAATTTATTATGTCCTCTACGTCCAACATACGAGTTTGATGAAGTATGTGAAATAACTCAGAGTTCGTGACGTAATATTGTATTGTACTGGCGCATTCTTTAACAGGATAAGTTAATTTACTTTTATTTTCCACAATCATAACAATACACGTGCTCATTAAATCTGTGGAATCGAAAGTCTTATGGTCGGTGGTTGAGCAGTTACAATGGGTACAATGGTCTGGAGAAA
Organism: Latrodectus elegans; assembly: GCA_030067965.1. NCBI lineage: Eukaryota > Metazoa > Arthropoda > Arachnida > Araneae > Theridiidae > Latrodectus > Latrodectus elegans. The sequence continues at coordinate 60,522,275 of CM057814.1, read as the reverse complement.
ATTTCCTCCCCCTTCAAATCAATGTCAAAATTTATGGAAATGATCCTCTGGTGGTGCCATCTATCGGAATATTTAAAAAAGAAAAAAGACGTACAATCACCTTTGTGGTTTCCTGATTGAAACGAAAGACGCTCCCTATTGACTTAAATTCGCAAAGCCAAGGCATAGTGAGCTTGGCTTTTCCAAGTGTCATAAGTAACAACACAATCATAACATCGTAGCAATTCAGCAACAAATAGTCCCCGGGTTTTTCTTGATAGTCATTTTGAACATCATTTATTAATTAATTTTTGGTGAGTAGTTTCAGCTAAGAGAAAACATTATTTTTTTCATCTTTAACTCTAATTTTACGCAGTTCATCGAATCGTCGTTTCATGTGTATAGACTATGATTCCCCCGCTAATACTATAGCTTCGTCCTCCATTTTTATGTTGCACAGCCAAAAGCTAATTTTTATTGAAGAAATGAAAATAAGATTGGTTATTTTGACAATAAGAGCTACAAAGTGCACCTAACAAATTCTGAACTTAAGCCCTACGTGTGCAAAGTCACATACCTTGACACGTGATTTTCGAAACGAATCCGAGCTCTATTTTATACTTTGCCGGCTAGTTTTAGGCATTTTATACAATACTGGATTTTATACTTTGCCACTAATTCACACACACACACACACACACACATATATATATATATATATATTAATCTTAATTTGATTTGAATTTTTCAAGATTTCTTCATTGTTTTCTATAAATACAGTCAACTATTTAAAAAAAGCCCTTTCAAATAAAATGTACAAGGAATATTTGGAAAACGAATACATTTGCTTTGAACTATTAGATTTGAATTAAAATTAAATTTCATCATTAATATAAAACGAGTGGAAAACTAAAATAAATAAAATATCATTGTTAATATTTCTTATGTTAAGATATCTTTAAATAAAGGGTATTATTTGTTTTCAAATGAAATTTGTATACAGTTTAGATTTAAATCTCATATTATATAATAGATTGAAACAATATTCAATTTGAAATCAACAGAATAATAATAAAAATAAAATACCGCAATTGTCTTAACAAAATTGCAATCTTAACAAGCGAACAATATTTTTAAAAACGTTAAATTTCCCTTGAGCAAAGATCATAAGCATTCGATTATTAGAAGAAAATACCAAAATTTTAATCATGCAATTAAAATTTTGAGTTAGTTAATGTTAAATGAATAATGACTACTATAAAAATGGAATTGATAACCTTGAGGTTTTCATAACAAGGATAACAAGGAAAAGTTAAAAATTAAACATATTTTATCTAAACACAAATATATTTAAATTATTTTTTAAAATTAAAATAGAAAATTTTGATGTCCTACTTCAAACTTTTAATTACAAAGTTTCTTTATTTTTTTCTTGTATTTATCAAGTTTACTTATTTTTAATTAGTTTAAATTTAGAATAATCATGCGTTAATCATTATATACGTTAATTATTTTATAACAATTACATTTTGAAAAAAATTAAAAAGTAATTTGGTCTCATTACCTTGTTAAAATAAACAAATAAGGAAAATCTTATTTTCTTTCCTTAGTGTAATTCATTTGTAAATTTATTTATCGATTTAATTTAAATAGTTAATAATGAAAGACATTTTATTAATATTCTATAATAATTGTACTAGAGTTTTTATAGTATACTTTAATTTGGTATTTAAAGATTTAAGAAAGAATTTGTAAGTTAATGTAGATGTATCTTTTAACAAATGATCCATTAATTTCCTTAGCATGAGCGTAAAATCAAAGATTAAAATTTTAGATGTATAAAAAATGTAAAATAATTATAAATTATAAAAAAAACAAGGATAAAGCCAAAATAAGAACTGAAAAAGGAAATAAAAGTATGTTGCGGAAATGTACAAATATTTATTGATAAAATGCTAACTGTAACTGCACGATGATTTGAGGGAAAGCGATATTTACCGTTCTAATATTATGTATTACTTTTATGTGATGTTAAATGAGTGCAATTAAAAATTAAAACCAGTTTTTAAAGAGATAAAAGAGACTATCTTAAACATAAAAAGACTAATAACTCTTCAAATAATGAAAATGTTTCAGCTGCTTCAACTCCAAAGAATTTTGAAATCATTTTCTTTCTAAATCATAAAAAACTGCAAGATAATAAAATCGGAAAAAACAACGACTCAAAAATTTTGTAGATAATCGACAATATATTCTTTCAACATGTGATATAATAACTAAAAAATTATTTTAAATCAAGGAATTTTTTGAGGTATTACTATTCAAATTTGATTTGAATAAATATATATATATCAAATTGTAAAGAGCTTCACAAGGAAATGTTTGTTTGTATAAAAATATTTAGCAAGTATGAAAAATTTCTTTCATAAACACTATATCTCCATATAGCGAGTAACATATATGACTACTTGATAAGTAACTATAATCAATACAATGTAATGTAAATTTTGGTTTTTTAGGTTAAGTGTTTGATCACTAAGTCTTGAACCAGATCGAGTGACAAGGTCAACACCTATGTTGATATTCCCGTTTTTAACATTTAATAAAAAACATGATGAATTACTATACTCTTCGAGATGTACATTTAAAATTACTAAAACTTCTCTCTCCCAGTATGCTAATTTCTAATTGGACAGAGAAAACGAGATTAATTTTCCTAAATAGGAATTTGCAATTTTCTTAAAAAGAATTTTTTTAATAAATTGCAATTTCGTTCAGAGAGGCATTTGACACATAATCGGAATAGAAGAATTATAATAAAAAAAATAACTAAAAAAAGTACAATGGAAAAGAATTAATGAATCAGTATTGGCTAATTCAGTATTTTATATCACTCACTTCTGGAAAGTTAAAAGTCTATTTCTTATTGAACAAAATACTATAACAATGTTGGATTTTTTTTATTATACTTTTACATTTTAAGTGGCAAATCTTTGTTTTAGTATTTTCTCTCTAGCTACATATTAATACGATTTACTATCTGAAGGGAAAATTGGATAAATTCATATATATATTAAAAACTTCTTTCTTTTAAATCAAAATAAATACATAACTCTGTGTGCTTGTATGAACGCAGTCACAAATTTAATAAAATTGAGCATGGCATGATTTTTGTTAAAAGGATTTAATTTTCATTTCAACAATAAGGATATCTTCAAAACAATTTTCAATTACTTCATAAATATAAATAAAATACTTATGATCTCCTTATTAATAAATTTTTGATAGGAAAAAATTATGTATGTATACTTGACATGAGAGGAACTAATATTTCAAAATACGTCACAAAAATGAATGAGAAATCAAGGAACACATTTGTATTTCCTGAAGTAAATGAAATATTTTCATTTATTAAATGCTATGAATATGTCTAACAAATTAGTTTCAACATTTCAGTTTTATTGCCTTGTATTACTCAGTAATGATTGGATATCATCTGATATTGATTCGATTAAAACCATTTCGTTAAAATGTTTGTGGGGGGGATGTAAAAATGTTTGATGTCATTCACCCTAAATACCAAAATAAATTCTTCAAAAGGATTAAAATAAAATGTAAGCTTACTCTTTTATTAAAAATAGAAGAGTTAGATTAAAATATTTATTTTAAGCTGTACAAATAAAAATAGGAATATTTTAACATAAGCTATGGTAATCAGTACAATGATTTAGATTTTTCTGTTTGTAATGAGAACGAACGAATTATTAATTCAATTTGCATTTTACATTATTTAAAATAATAAATAGTTTCAAATATTCAAACAGATAAAGTATTTGCCTAGACAAATCTTGTTTAAAATGACGTAAAAGTTATAAAATCAGTTTTCTTTAATAATTTAGCATATTATTAGGGGGGAAAATTAATGAATTTGGCTGGTTTTGCTTATGACTTATCCAAAGAGAACGAAACCAAATTTAAAAAAATAATATATTTCAATCACTTATATAGCTATTATAAATTGATATTCTTAGCTCTATAGAGAAGAAACTCAAATGCATTATAAGTAGAATCTACTGTATATTTACTCTAATTATTAATTTCGATTGTAAATATTTTCGAATTTTTAATGTTCTTTAAATGCCCATATATTTTGATGAATTTATGAATTTTGAGACTGAAATTTAAATCTCTGGCTATTTGTAAGTTTTACGTTACATGATTTCTAGAGAAATTTTTTCTTCACTCAATAGCGTATTTTTTATGTTAAGCAAAACGAGAAACAAGAGCATAAAAATATATTTCCCAGTCAAACATTGTGAAATTAGCATCAACGTCATTTTATTATGCGAGATCTTTGAAACAAAGTATCTACGTAAGATGAAGTTTATTGAAAATTTGAAAAAAATAAAATACAAGTTGAAATAATACAATTTAATTAATAGTTTCAAACATAATGAACACGACCCTTATATTTTTAAAGAGATTTTAAAGACATAATAACTTATAAAAATCCAACAACTCAAAACATCCAAAATATTATTCTTTCCTTGAATATGAAAACACAATACGAACTTTATTTTTTTAATATTGAAAGCACAAACTAACGATAAACTAAGCATTTGGTAAATTGAAACGGAACAGAACTTTAACATTTTAAATGAATTTATGAATTATATTTTCGGTAATATAACTTGAGAATCAGATAAAAATACGATTGTTTAAGACAAGGTAATAATTGTTATGATACTTTCCTCTTAGCCTTTAATATTTTCTTTGCGTTTCTGTAATAAAAATGTGTCGCATTTGACTAGCGAGGAACGACGTTTTAACGGTAATGTTTAGATAGTTCTCTCTCACACTTAGGAAAAACATTATCTTTTATTTATATATTGAATGAATTGCAAAACTTATAGAAAAATTGAATTTTAATTTAATATTCAAACTTATGGAAGATTTTGGAATATACTTTGTTTCCGGAGAGAAGATGGTTTGTAAATATTTATATTTAATATAGAAGTAAAGAAAGATATGTATTTATGTCAACAAAGGTTGTAATTGGTAATTTTAGAAAATCATTTAAATTTTTAAACTGAATTATATTTGTATAAGCCACTGATAGAATGATTGAACGTTTCTTACATATGAACAGTTAGTTTTACAAAATCAAACTAAACATAAATACTTAAAAGCAACTGAAAATTGATTCATAATTTGTGCGTAATACTGAATTTTCTTAGTCTATAATTCATAAATCAAATCGACTTCTGACAAATACTAATTGCTGAATATCAGAGATTATATCAATTTAATTCTTTATGTACTGATATTTTACTTCGTATAAATAATTACACAACAAAAGTACTTATTATTAAATAATGAAAAATTTGATTTTTTTCAATTGCATGGAAAATTTTAAATTTTCTTCAAAATTGTTAATATTTTCAATTAAATGCGTACTATACAAACAATATTAATAAATGTAAAAATTTTATGTATCATAAAATATAATGCTAAATACCAAAAATTCAGGAAATTTTTTTTTAACAAAAACAAAAATTATATAAAAGGATTAGTTTGCTTACAATTTTTCCTGCTTTAAGTGTATCTGAAAAACCAATTTTTAGTTACTTTAACAATTTTTTGTTTTTTAATTGTTCTTGTTATCATTAAATAAATGGTAATAACATAAAGCAATGGATAAATAATCACAATATTTAACGTTGTTTAAAAAAAAAACCCACCTTATAATTACATTTCATATTATTATTACGCCAAAAAAAACCCACCTTATAATTATATTTTATATTATTATTACGCTAGTATATTAATTCGTTTAACTTATTAACTAATATTAATTTTATAATGTTTTTAGAATGAATTGTTTTTTCTAGTTTTTTGTTCTTTTTCATTGCTTACTTTTTATAAAATAACATATTCTCTTACTATATGATATAAATTGTCGAATTGTTCCTATAATATATTTATTCATTTTAGGTTTAAGAAACAAATCTTGTATAAAGATTATTTTACAGCTTTAAAAATATAGTATCATTTTTTTACATACCATATAAACTTTATATTATCTTTAAAATTGCAGTGTTTGAGATCGATTAAGATTAAATGATAAAAATATTTACGACAAATCATCAAATGTATATGTATATCATACTTTATTAATTGTACTGCTAAGAATTTGAGGTAGAATGACATATCAGTTAAATTTTAGTTTTGATCATTATTTATTACAATAAAAAAACAAATCTTACAAAATGCATAGCCGAAAAGTTTATTAACTTTTTATTGTAAGTAAGATATATTTCGCACTATAATTACTTTAAATAGACTCTCTTTATTTAGAAAAAATGCAAAACAATTCTATTTTAATAAAAGAATTCAAAACTAATTAAGTGTAAATGATACGCAATTTTTCCCATCGAAAACAGAACAATAACCTCACAATAAATTAATAAGTTGAAATATTTCAAACTTTTATTCAGTCGTGTTTAATAAAGAACGATATTGAAACGTGCAAAAAAATTATTTGATAAAAAGAAAAGTATTTTCTTAATTTTCTTTGAGTAATTAAGATATTGCTCACACTTACCAAACTTCGCCAATGAGGCTATCAGGATCCACAGGCCGATGATAAGTGGCTTTGCCTTTGTAAAATCCATGCGAATGAAAGGAAATCTATGGGGTTCATGGCTCTGATCTCCACTACTTGGCGATGACAGAATCTCCAAAATATTTCTTTGGTCAGCTTTGCTGATCGGTGATACAATAGGTCCATCATCCACCGTTATGTGATCTTCAAGCTCTGGTGGCACAACTTCTTGATGACTGCGGGCTACACTATCAGCAATAATGGCTCTGGCTTCATCGGAGAAGGTGAATGCAAACGTTGATGCAAAACATAAAATCCATAAAGACAGTCTTTTAGCTCCTTTTGAACAGCAAATAGTAAACATTATTTAAGCTTGATTTCAGTTGATATTGTTCAGATTAAAAGAATAAATAAAGTCCATGTAGGAGGTCATGACATCCGAAGAAAAACGTTTGTTTTATAATTCTGTAAACTCAAATTATGAAGAATGACGCTTATATCCAAAAGAATTTTAAAATATGCTATTTTTACAGCTGTCCATTCCTTGCTTTCTTATTTAAGCTAATATCAACAAGTCTTAAGAGTTTACTTTATTACAAAATATCTGCTAAAAGTTAATCGCTAGCACACTCCCCGATTCCGCATACAAATTTAATTGCATTCAAAATTGGTTTTATAGCGAAACTTACCGAAAGTATATTCAAAACAGAATAATTTTCAATTGGTATTACGAACTTTTGTAAAACGAATCAAAATTTGCTCTAGTTGTTCTTTAGAAAAAGAAGGAAATTTATTTATAACTGGGGCACCGGTTTGACAGGAGAAATATATGATTCTTATCTAAAACGGAATTACTTTTTCTCTGTTTTCTTTAATTTAATATACAAAATACAAAAATTAATTTATTCGAACCCTTAAAAAATTTTTGTTTTGCATTAATAACAAAATTTAAATTTCACTGTTTAGTATTAGTTGGACCTACTTTACAGAAAAATGAAAAAAGCCTGCATTTCGGAAAAACTGCTCATAACTTTCCCCACCGAATCTATTTGAATAGTCGACATTCTGAGCCCACGAGTTGATTCAACAGGTAAGAAGTCACGTGACATTTGCGTTCCGCTAGTGGATTGTGACGTCACATCGCCACTCCAATCAGTTTTACTATAGCGGTTTTCGGTTTCTTTTTCATTTTTTCTTTTTTTTCTTTCTTTTTTTTTTTTTTTATTTAAATAATAATCTTTATCTCAAAGACATTTTACTACAGATTCAGTCGATCGCGTTTTCTGCTTTACAGTTTTTCTTCGCTGGATCATTTTCTTTTTTTTCTTTTTTTTAAGATGGATTTTAGCGCGAAAATATCCTGATAATTTCTTAACAGAATCGATGCATTTAATCCCAGAAACAAGTGTTTTCACCGAAAGAGGGGATTTCGAAATTACGTACATGGCTTCGTATTATGCGCAATTTTCCGTTTGAGGATATATTACTTAAGTTTCTAAAAATGTTTTACATATTGCAATCAAATTTTGAAATGGAATGTTCTGAAACACAGATTAAAAATTAATCTAAAGATTAATTTTAGCTTCGTTATCATTTATTTTTTCTCCTATTAAGAGGCGGTTTCTCATTAATTTCTTTAATTCCAGTGTAAAAAGAATTTGCATCATACTGCTGAAAACTTGTTTAAATAAGTCAGATTTTTTAAACAATACAAAGATTTTTTAATAAATTATTCGTATTCTTAATTAATTCGTTATATTTCTAAATGTTTTAAACAATTACCATCTTGTTTAGTTTTTAATAATTATTTAACTTATAAATACTGTTTTACAAGACAAATAATTATTTATAAGATAAATAGTAAAATAATTAATAGAATAAATAATTATTTATCTTACAGTAATTTATTATTTATTTTATAATTATTTATTATTAATCTTGTATAATTATTTTATTTATTAAATTATTAATCTCATAAATATTATTTAAATAAAAGATTATAATAAATTTCAATTTAAATAATTATAAATTGATAACTTTTATTTATTTTTTGCTTTAAAATGTGTTATTGCCATCAAATTAATGGAAAATAAATATTCTCTTCGAAAGTAAATTTATTTTTGGCAGTTGTAAAATGAAGTCATTATTTTTTTGTAAGCATCTGATTTAAAGTTTAATTCTCTATATTTTTAAATCATAGAGGGGAGAAACTATAATAATCTTAACAAATAGTATCCAGTTTATTACATTTTATAGAAATTAAGCAAAACTGAATGCATTCCACTCTCTTTAAAAAAAAAATCATAACATTTCCTAAGAGAATATGTTCAAAATATTTGCTTAAAACATTATTTAAATAAAATACAATCTAATCATTTTCTTTTCTATTGTGTATTAACAAGAATATACATAACTTATTATTTTTGAAACATGAAAAGGTAGAAATCATCATGGTCCTTTAGCCAAATGTATAAAATTTATATTCAAAAATAAAATACTTTAAATCTTGTTACAATTTAGATCTAATACATATTATAATTAGAACCCTACCCTAAGATTTAATCGTGATAAAGTTAAAAATATGACACAAAACACATTTTTTCAATCTTAACATTAGAGAAAAATCACAGTTCAGGTTAATTTCATGTAAATCACAACAATAGATTCCTGTAATTGATAAAGGTTTTAACCCATATAATTAAGAAAGGTTTGAGAGATGTTTTTATTACTTCGTGACCTAATTTCATTTGCTTTTACAAGTTTGTAGAAATAATTTTTTTTAATTAAAAATAGTAATACAATAAAAAGAAAATTGAGAAAATAATGAAGAGAATAGGAAAAAACGTGGCGAATGAGGATTGTAAAATGTAAAACGTGTGCACACAAAATTATCAATTGGCGACTGTAATAAATACATGTTTAAAATTTCTCTTCAAACTTATGATAAGCTTTGAATTGTCTGGCGATCATAAAAGTATATATTCTGCTCTATAACATCATTGATCAGCACTCATCTTAAAGTAGAAATACCAAAGTATGTATAAAGGGTTCCGCTGACAAAGTTGTGTCGGTTATAAGGAGTTGATATGAAGTCTAAGGCATTGTTATAAGAATTTATGTTGCAACAATCGGTCATGCTGTTTTTTATTGAATAATAATCCTGAACTTATAAATATGTACCGGAAATTATATAATAAAGGATTTACGAGCATAGAGTGGACAGGGTACCAGCGATTTGAAACCTGTTAGAATTGTTTTTTTGTTTTTTTTGGTGGCCTCAGCTATTTGTGTGCACATGTTCCAGAACTCCAACTAGTCTCATAGATTTAGAAACTGTTCTACAAGAGGAATGGAATTAATTGCCATATTGGCAACTGATTGCGTCATAGCTAGTAAATGTAAAAATAGGAAGTATTAATCGTATTTTGGAAGCGAGCTTTAATTTTTTTTTCAAATAATTTTAATGTGACATTATCTTATAATGTATGGATTCAATATTATTTTTATATTTTTGTTTCAAATGAATTGTAAATAATTTAAACAACTTTTGGTTTTGTTTCATGAATGAATATATATTTGCTACTCTCTTGCTTCATTTTGATTCGATTAAACCAATGCTTTCCGACATTTTTGCATTTTACTGAGTAATTAAATAAAAAAATGTGATAAAGATAGAGACTCAGAAAATAGTAAATACTATATTTATTGCTCTAATAAAATAAAGTAGTTTTCATATATTTTTCTCATGTGTTATTTTACATATAGTATTTTTACATATATGTTATGTGATAGTTTACATATAGGGCTTTTAGTTTAGAAATAGCAAGTCATGCTTAATTTGGGAGGTCTGTATTTTTTCACATAATTAACTATCAAAGTTATGAAAATAACTCCTAATAACCTGCAGTTTATCAAAGTATTTCTCTTAATAACTAACAAAAATCTTCTTTAGATGAGGAACTGAAGCCTCTTCACCCAAATGGTGTCTTTGGATATGATGCAACACAGAAATTACGTCACTCCTTCCTCGTCAATAATTTCTAGAAAATATTACACTCAGTAAATTTTTATGAATTAAATTTGAGATTTCTGTCGTACTTCAATATTTTTTATTTTTAGAAATATTTAAAAAATGTGTGAAATTTTTAGAAATATTTAGAAATATTTAAAAAAATTTGTGTAAAATATATAACATATGCGCGCGCATGAGTGTTTGTGTGTTTTAAAGTAGCATATTACTTAAATCAACACTCATTAGAAAAAATTAAAATAAAAATTAATTTCATAAAAAGATAAATCTCAAAAATATGTTGAATATTACGAGATTAACACATTTACTTTTCTACAGGTATTATTTTTAATACGATTATATTTTAATACTGATTTATTAAAAAAAACTTGTATAAAAAAGTTTTAAACAAAAATGCATGATTTTTTGCATTTTCTTGGCATATATTTTTGATGATAAAAATCTTATTTATATAGTAAGAGAGAGGAGTAGCATTTTTCTATAAATTTTTTCATTTGTAATAATTTTTTTATTATTTATTTACAAATCATTAATAAAAATCTTTCTTTTATTGATGCCATAGATTTACTATTTATATAATGATTTAAAATAAGTGAAACTTAACACAATATTATTTTTTTATAGTAAATAAAAAAAAATATTTTTATGATTTAAGCAGTTTTTCTCCTTACAATTTTTCTTAAAATAATAACTTTAAAGAAAGAAATTTATCAAATTTATTTATCTGAAAAAACTAGATAGTTTTGAATAGAAAAGAATCAATTATAATTAGAAATAATAATGCTTTATCACCGTCTTTTAATTTAAAGTTATTATGAAATATATTTTTATAAATTAGAAAGGGAAATCTAAAAATAACTCATTTTTATTCTTTTTTATCTCAATTTTAATTAAAATAATGACACTGAAGCTTATTGAGCAATTTGCATTTGTAACTAATCCATTATACATTGAAATACGAGAAGATTTATGAATGTTATATTATTTTATGAAGGTATATATATTGATATTAAACTATTACATCGACAAGCAAATTACAGTATTAAAAATTCTGTATGAAAATATATCGCTACTTCAATTGTTTAGATTTCACAAGTTCTAGTTGTGAAATTGCTTAGAAAAATATGTATTTCACATCTAAATTATAAAACCACCTACTTGTGTTAATAATTAATTATAAAGGGATAATAAATACTTAGGCTAAACTATATTGGAAACTGAGAACAAGATACCTTATAAGCAAATTTTATAATAAAATGCAAATAGAATTTAAAGAGATTGGTGTTCACTGAAGCAAAAGTTAAACATAATATCAATCTTTCTTAGAACTGTCTTCTAAATTATATAATTTCAGTGGTGATACAAGATAAATGTGTTACGAATTGGATTCTATATTACGAATCTAAAATCAAATAAAATGTTTTCTTGATACTGTCTGCTCTCTATTCTTTTACATAATAGATTAAAAAATACTTTATAAATTAGTAATACTTTTAAAATGAGAAAGATATTGTAATGGAAACAAAAGGGTTATAATATACTATAAATTTTTTGTACATAAAACTTATTAGATCACAATATCTTATTGTAGTTAAACTATTATTGTACACATATTGTTAAACATTTGCCTGTCAGCTTTATGTGTGGTTCAATATTAGGACTGAGCTAAGCAGAATTAAGGCCTCAATTTCGATTCCAGTCATTATTTTATAATGATGGATGTTACAATTCTATACTTTTTGAGTGCATGTATGGGGGGGCGTTATTTCTTAAGAGTTTTCCCACTTGTGACTGGTGAAAGCAGTTCATGATCTATTGAAAATCCTCTCTGAAGGCAAAGATGAGGAGAATGTTCTGATGCCTTGTAATAACCTTGGACTTTTGACTTTCCTCTCATATGATAACATACAAAACAAATTGAGATTTGGAGAACATTTTTCCATAAGTATACGAGTGGCGACATTTACTGATGAGCAATGGGGCTTAATTTATGCGAGAAATGCGCGCACACTTACCAGATGCAAAAGGTGTTAACACACAGATGATTATCTCTGACAAAGAGCTTTTTACAACAGATGTTCGAGATGAAGAATAAAGTTACACCATTTTCCACATTAGCATTAGTTAAGAGGCAACATTCAGCTGAGAAGACATTTTCAACCTGTCCAATGAATTATTAGACCAATGTTTAGTCTAATAACAATCTCCATTGCTTTATTCTTCGTAAATCCATCAAAAATTTTCTGTGTGAACATTTGGATACAGATTTTTACTAATTGCGTCAAATACTTTTAATTTCTCACCAGATTCTTTACTAGGATAATATGTGATATAACAAGTGCTTTCCAGTTTATTGCAGTTACTTCCCCACTCCATATCAGGAAACAATTGAATCATCTACGATAGAGTAAATTTTCCTAGCTGTGTTGGACACTTGATTTTGTGAACATGTGGTTTAGCCTCTTCGTTTCACTGAACTCAACCTATTGAACATTTTTCTTCTGTGGACACAAGAAATATTTAACTTAAGAGAAACGCAATCAACTGATACACGATCTCATAGCTGTTGTTTTAGGCGTAATTAAAGCCATACCAAAACTCCTGAAGGAGAAGTGCGACATACCAATTCATTCGTTAATGTCAACTGAAAAAAAAAGCTTAGAAGTGAAGTTACTTTATGGACTTCTGAGTTATTGCTTTCAATTACTACAATTACTTGTTTGAATAATCATATTTTTCTCGTCACCAAAAGATAAAAACATGTTTACCAGCCTTTAAGTTATAAAAGTGTCCCTATATTACTCCAAAATTATATACTTAATAAACATCTAAATCCAAACTAACTCGTCTATTATCCAAGTATTAGAGTTTAGCTTGATATAATAATATAATGATATATATATATATATATATATATATATATATATATATATATATATATATATATATATATATATATATATATATATTATTGTATTATGCATCTTTTTTCCTTTTTAGAAAGTGTTAACATTTGTCAGATATTTGCATTTTAAATGTCTGTATTTCATCCATGGAGAAAATCTCTTCAAATTATTCTTTACTTTATTGGCAAAATCTTTAATTTTATAACTAACAAATTCTTTTTTTCATGATTTCTCTTGTTAATCCAAAGGAATACTTACTAAATCGTGACAAAATTACTCCTACCATTCTCAGTTTAAATTATCTTGCTCTCATTGAAAACAAATTTCTTTGCAACTTTATCGAACTGGAAATTTTTATCATCTTACATATATTGGTTGCATAATAAGAAAATTCTAGATGCAAATATATTGAATGAAACCTTATATAATATCTTAAAAGCATATGCAGAAATCCTAACGGAGAAGCCAAAAGTTTTTCATTTTGAAAATATTCATTAGAAGTAAGATAAGCAGTACTTCATTTTACAACATTCATTTACTTTTATAGATTGCTCACTTAATTCTTGGTTCTCCTATCAGTTTCAGTAATAACGCTTACTACTCTGTAAAGAAATGAGATATTTAAAGAGAAAGAGGCTTAGAAGAAAAAGTTAAATTTTTTATGTAAAAATGTTTGTTTAACAAGAAAATGGTCTTTCTGAAACAGAAAAAAATTGGAGTGTGCAGAAAATAATGTAACAGAACACGACATTTTAATATATTTTATTCATGTGATATCTTTTAAAATTGAAATATTCTACAGAAATTTGACCATATAAAAAAGAAAAAAGTTACATTAAAAAATAAAAAAGGAATTTTATCACCATTCACATCCTTCTAGGGAAAAAATTAGCATTTTAGCAAGTAAATTAAAATAAATAAAAATTCAACCAAAAATTCATTAAAAAATGATTTCATAACTATATATGATACAAAATTGAATTGCAAGTGAGATCGATGTACACAAAATTGTACTGAATGGCAGAAATATAAAAAGTAAAATATGTTCAAAATATTTTATACAAATTTCCATTAAAAAAGTCTAGAACTATTTGTTTTACAAACTAAATAATTTTCAAAATTCTATATGCAAGTTAGAAATACAAAAAGCAATTTCATTTACTGCATCTCATGTACAAAAATATAGTCCAAAATTATTAAAAACCTATATGAAAAGAAGTATTTCGTACTTAATATAGTATGGGAGGATATATGGCACAGATAAAACAACTCTTGAAACTTTATTGAAATAGATACATAGTAGCAATGCATGGCTAATGTATATCCGTTTAAAGGAAGGCAGTAAGTAGGACGCTGGGTCATTCCTCATCCAGAAATGCTCTAACTTCCGGAGAGGAACAGGAAGAAGAATGCTCCCTCCTCCTTCCAAAAGAAACAAGAGTTTTACAAGGTCCGGTGAATGGACAAACCAGGGAAAGTTTACAAATTATTCTTCGTGTTCTCTCGAAATTATGATTAAGCAATTCAATTAAAGTGAACTGGAAATTATCGTTTTAACAGATGCTATTAATGATGAAAATGATGTCTGCCCTGTAGAATGCAATTGGTTTGTTAAAAGAATAATGTCTAAGTGATATTTCAAATACTAAGGGACAATGAGCTACTGCAAATCACGAGATGATGCTTTAAATCATTCTCGTAAAAACCCCAAGTTGCTTCACTCAAGAAAGGAGACAGTCACGGATCTAGGCTTCTAATGAAGTTAGATTGACATAAATCTATTCCTGGGAGTGACAAATGGAGACATAGGAGAGGGGCTTATCAGTAAAAAAAAACATATACTTCCATTCATCCGCAGTCAGTGTATGGTCTTTGAATTCTGTATTCACCGTTTCCAATTTATATCTGTTTCACAAGAGATTTTTACAAGCGCATCTCTGTCCTAAATATTTTTTATGCAATTTCCTTCGAAGTGTAGTGGTTAGTATTTAATTTTATAGATGTTTATTCAACTCAAAAGTCATTTCTTCCACCATAATATTTTCTGGGATTCAAATTTTTTTTAAATTCCCATACGCATCTACTTCACAGATGTTGTTTTGCCATGATCAATGTATACTCATGTATACAATAACTTTATTGTATCTATGTATACTCATAACTTTCAACTCAGTGTTTATTGATCGTGGTGTGTGTGATTACTGATGCTCCATTCAGTCTCTTTCTCTCACTTTCTGTTCTCTTAGAATTCTAACAGCTCTCCCATTTCAGTTTCATGCAAAACGAAATAAAGCAAACGATGATGTACAATATATTCTTACACATATACGCAGAAATTCGAAACTATTAACAATAATGTTGTACAAAAAACTAGTATAGTTATGTATTTAAGTTAATATTATAATATTACTTGATAATATAGAAACAATTATTTTTTATGTTCATATATAAGCATCATTGTTTTCAGCAAACTTTTCTCTTATTTTAGACAATCTCTATAGAATGTACATATGTTTTAAAATTAAATTGAACATAATAGATTCAAAGTTAAAGTTTATAAACATAAATAGAATAATGAAGCTATTGTTTAAATTTTAACTTTATATTGAATAATCTAGTATGACCTCGTGAATTACACTGGTGGCTACCCCATTTGCAACACCAAGAAAGATAAGAGATATCACAACAAATTTTATTTTGTGGATAGCATATTGACCATGTATCAAATGATTGAATTTACAGATTTCTGTGAAGTATTGTTCCTGCCAAAATCATATTAGTGACAGTAGCCGCCATTGTTGGAGTTCACCTCTGCCACATGCCTCAGCTTTGATTCAAATAGACTTTGGCTACAGCAAATCAAGCAGCTTACACACGTTGTGAAAGTTGATCTGGTGTGGCAGCTGGGATGTAATCTGGGTTAATTGAGCAATACTACATGGGAAGCAATTCAATCTGGTGATTGACAGAGAACCCTTGGAATAAGATAATTTATCTCTAAGTAAACAGATTTTTATAAATGTTGTATCATAACTCAGTGACAGAAAAATTAAATTAATACTGAAATTTAGATAAACCAACGATATTAAGTAAAAATTCAATTTATAATATGCATGAAAGAGGATTAAAGTACTGCCAATTTTTATAACTACAAATTTAGCCACATTAAATGAAAAAGTAGAAATAAAATGATTTTTCTTTTGTTTAAAAATTTTATTATCAAATAATAGTAAAATAATTTTCCATGGGATATAGAAAAGATTAGAGTTCCTATTTTTCTAACAAAAGATAAACAAATGTCATTTGTTAGAAAAATAGCTACATTCATTCATTATCATTAACTTTAGGAAAAAAAATATGAAGTCCTTACCCCAGTCATTTTTTATAATATATTAATACTTTTTTAAATGAATTATTATTCATATCATATTCTTAAAACTTTACATTGATTTTTTTTCTACTTTTATTAATCAAAATCACTGAGAAAAAGGGCATAAACTTCATGTTTACGAATTTTAATTGCAATTTTCTGTGATAATTCTGGAAATTCTTATCCATCAGAAATAAATTAGGCAAGTAATATAGCAATGTTTTTAAATTTTTACGATCCTCCATGTAAGTAGACAATAACAGAAAATTATATAAACAAATTATTAGAAGATAATTCGAGATACATAGTCTAAAATATAAAACTACTTATAGAGACTTTAAATCATTATAACATCATAAAGTTACTGTCTGTTTTTACTTGTTTTTGAGGCAAAACGCATAAAATTGATGAGGTGTTCGTATTTTGATTTAGATTTTTGGCGCCTTAAGATTTTCTCTAACTATATTAAATCAATCTTTGTTCACCTGCGTACTTCAAAATTGTTCTTTTGTTTCGCAAGGAAGCAGAAACAATAAAAGAATAAAATAAATGTAAACTTTAAGGATCTCTTGACTGCATTTTGTGTTATGTTTGTGTCTGAGTGAGACAGCATTCAATAAATTTATAGATTACGAAAAAAATCTTACCACATTAATGACTTGAGAGTATCATTTTAAATGTGTATGTGATTCATTTTTATCCAGTGAGAATTTAAAATCAAAAAATGGAGATCAAATTTTAAACATTGTGTTTCTAAACACTGCTTAAAAATTTATTAACAAATTACACTGGTTTCGGAAACAAATCATCTTAATATTCGAAAATTGAAACTTTTAAGATTTACCAGGATATTTTATAAACTATTAATTTTACTTATCTGCATAATTAATGTTGCACACACAAGAGAAATACCTAAAAAGAACAAAATTTTCAATATTTTTAAATATTCCCTGAATTTAGATTTCATTCACAATCAGTTTTTATAGTAGAAATTTACATAAATTCATAATTTTTTACAATTAGTTGTTATATGTGATACTAAACTCTTTTTAGTTTATAAATTTCATTTAAACAATGTAAAGCAAGTATTCCTTGAAATAAGACTTTTGAAGCATACTTAGGTTAGTACAAATAACTATCTGTGTATGGTTAACTTGGATCCATAAGTTATATACATCATCCAGGATGTTTATAATATTGTTTTTCACATGAAAATGTGGATTCTTATAAATTTGATACAATATTTGTAAGTTACGACCATGGTTCTTCAAATAAAACTCGCAAAACATGTTACTACTTATAATATAAAATATTGAGATTTCTAAAACAAAAATTTCAGTACCTTTTAGTATCCTTTAAAGCAATTTTGGGCAAGTTTGGCTGCATAAAGACAGCAGAGTTATTTTTCATTGAAATCAAGTTTTCAGACTTCTTCCTTTAGCAATTTGTGACAAATATCAAAATATTTCTTCCGAAAGAACGATGATTACTACTCTCTAGCTTAGCAATTATTTTGTTGAATGTATGACATAAAATATTGTAATTGAAAACACGTGCTAATATTGTATAAATATTCCAAATTATTTATGATTCTGTGAACTATTTTAAATTTTCATTACATAAAAACACATTGAGATTGATTAAATAAATGCTTGTGAACTACGATCTCAGGCATTTTTCAGGAGCCGGATGACAAAAACACAAAAAAGTTTTCTTGTTCAAACAGATTGCTAATTTGTGTACCGTATAATTGAGTACCGTTTAGGAAATGCTGAGGGACAAATTTCGTATAATAAAGATTCTTAAGTTATTTGTAAAAAAAAAGGCTATCAAGTAAAATCAGGACTAAAATTTTATAAATTGCACTGTTGTATCAAAATTTTGACGCCAAGAAAGATAATAAGTATCAAATCAAAATTTATTTTACCAATTAAGAGGTTACGAATATAGTAGAAATGCTAATTTATAGAAATTTACAGCTTTTATTGTAAGATGAGAAGTACTAGAAATTCCGTAATGTTTTTAGTTTCCACTATCACCTATAACCAGTGTTACATGCCACATAATTAAATGCAAGAACCTTTGGATGCATTATGTAGAAATTGTAGCCCATTATGCATTCAATAGTACTCAAAATTGATGCAGAATTTCAGATACTTTCGGTTAAAATTTCCAATCAACAATAAAAAATGTTTGATAAAGTGATGAAAAAAAAAAAGAATATGTAAGCCAAATGAGAAATATCATTAGGTGGTCTAAAATAAATTTCTAACGTTACGTGTAACTGGTACGTATTGTCTATTTAAAATATGACTGCTAAACCTCAAAAGATTTGTTAGATTGTCACACAGTGGTTAATTTTTGTAACACATTAGCTGAATATAGTTGTGTTTACAGATTAAAGTAGACTCCAAATCTAAAATCATCCACGTCTGTGATGGAAATCAAATCCATATCTGAAAACACATTGTGTAAGGATGCAAGTGATTCATAACTATATTCATCTTTAATCTGTCCTTTCATGATTACAACTACAGTTAAGAATCCCAGAGCTGTCTATGCGAGCATCCTCAAAATCATTATACTACTACCATCAGCATATACATAATCTTTTATAAAAGGAATAACTGTTCACTTAGCGACGGCATACCGAAACAATACCATCTATTTGATGAATGAGAATTCGGGATTCATTCGACCACAATCTTTTCCTTATCTTGAATCATCATTTTTGCTCCTGAACCGACTGAAAGCATGGTTGATATTGACATTGATCAATAGAGCACTCAAGTATGATGTCTACTGTCAATCCAATATCCAACACTGTAATTCACGAAGTTGTATATGCCAAAATAATTCCTTTTGGACTCACATTGTATTATTCTATTAGTTGTGTTACGGACTGACTGGATTCGCACCGATAATGCTTTTTCAAGCAGGTTTGTCTCAGAACTTCGTTTTTCATTTATCACACAGGAACGCTGATGCGTCATAAAAGGAAAAATAACTTGGCCTCTACTGATGGTTTTATCATTTATTTAGCCTGCATAAATATTTAAGCGATTACGCAATAATTAATAGGGTAAGACCAGAGCTGTTTTATATCCTTATTTACAAAGATATGTGGTAAGCAATTTACCAGTAGTACAATTTTGAAATTTTTTGTTACAAGTATTCAGGCTATTACTATATAATAAGTGTTTATATCAGCAGTCTTTCCCAAGTAAGTGGGAGAATGATTTCTCACCATTTCCAACAGTCATTGAATAACATTCCCACTTAATCACATTTCCTCTACGTCATTCAGATGAGTTCCATAAAGAATCGATCCAAATTGCTTTTTGAGTAGAGAAGCTTGGGTTTTGAGTTCCTACTTTAAATGTATATCTGCAAAGAGTGGGAGGAAGGATTCCGAATTTCTTCTCTAACGATACATTATAATCGGATTTCATTAAAAAAAATCTACAGAGCAGTAATCCATGTTGAATTTTTAAAAAGACTTGCAACATTTTTTGGCTATTTAGCTGTTTAATACGTGGTGTCAAGATACTAGGAAACCTCTTAGACTAAAGAAAGTATTTGACTCTCTCTAGGAATACAACACTATTCCTGATCATTAAATTGAAACGACTATCAAAATAGCAGAGCATACTGCAATAATTTACAAATATTTTTCCATCGAATCTCTAAATTCCAATTTAACTACTAAAGTATAAATACTTCTTTTTTTTTATTCTAGTTGTTATTATTTTCCCGAAAAGTAAAATTTGCAAAGAATTTTTTTTCTGCAATTCAGTGATGAATGGTGCTGATGTAAAATTCTCTTATTTACAGAGTTGGAGTTTTGTATAAAATAGGAGATTTTTGCATTTGTATTTCCAGGTTTTACAAAAAACATGAGAAAAAGATCAGAAATAGTTCTGTTGGACTATGAAAATTTTTGGTTTCACAGTGCATTGTTGATATACGAGGTAATCAAAAAAATATATAGCTTATATTATTTACAAAATAAAAGGTGCCAAGTTTAGACCAATCAGGTGGCATCATTTTTAAAACTTGAAATCATTGCTTTTCTTTGTTTATTACAGAGGTGTATCTTGTTAGTATTTTGCTTATAGAGTTTTTTCAAACCTAAAATCATTAAATTGTTAAACATCTATTTTTTTAAAATCATTATTCTGTTGTGTCAATAATTATTACTTACAGTTTGAAAATTATTTTCCACATTATTATTATATAAATTCTTATTTAACAACAAATTCAATGAAAATGAAAAGAGATAATTAACATTGCATCTTAATCTTTAATACTTGTAAATCTTTGAAAAACTTATTTTTAAGAAATTAACATGCTATTTAATAAATATATTAAAAAACATTTCATTTTCAATTGAATTTGAAATGGACTCAACTACAACAAACATTTGATCCCTAGGGGGATATTGAATCTGTGACCTGTTGAACTGAAAGCCGAAATTATAACTATTCAATATACTTGCTAGGCCACGAAATTAAGTAGAAAATTATCAAAAATCAACTGGAAATTATGGGCTCATCAACTCTTACTTCCCTCTTTCATTATCGTACTAATTTTACCCATACAAAATTAAAATTTTCACTTTTCACTCAAACTCTTCAATCCAGACACCAATAAACATGAAGTTTAAATAATTTTCAATCTGAAACTTACCTTAAAGTATTTCTCAATTCGGATTTTACTAACATAAAGGAGCGTTTAAAATTATAATCACTGGATATAACATTGTTTTAATGAATAAAGTAACGTATAAAATTCAAATTTAAAACAGTTTATTTAAATAAAAATTGTTCGATGTGATAGTGATAAATACCCTGCATTCTGTGTGGTAGCAATAGGAAAATTAAACACATATGGCAAACAAGCTCACGGGGCTTTAAAATTTCCCCGTGATCTTATATTCACAACTGAAAGAAAAATGAATTAAAGAAACAAAAATACGAATTTTTCATAAGCTATTCTTAGAGTCTCTTATTTTTCCATTAATTAATATAACTAAATACTATTTATGCAATAGAAACCATTTTATTACAAAATGCAGAGGAAATTATTTTTGATAAAATCAATCTTTGGTTAAAATTTCTTAACAAAATAACTTTTACCGTTACCTTTATTTCTGGAATAGTTGAATGTGAATTTTTTTTAAAAGGAAAGTAGGTGAAGTTAAATTCTGTTTCATTCAGAATAAGAAAATATTTTCTTAAAATCAACGATCATAATTTCTCCATGGTCAAAATAATATTTTATTTAATAGCGTCATTCACTTACGCTATTTTTAAAGCCAACGTAATTCAAGAGAAGAAAGTTCAATAGTAAATCTAAAACAATATTTGTAATGACTGTAATGTTTATTTTGCTTAGAACACAAGCATTTATGTTTTGATAAATTTAAAAAGTACTTTTAAACTGTTCAAAAATTTAAAAAATATATGATTTGTATTTACCATTCATCCTTTTATAATAATTTAAGTTTTAGTCTTTTGATTATTAGACTTTTCAAATAAGAAAATGAGAATTTTGCTTAAGCTAAATGATTTGTATTTGCTCAAATTCCAACGTTAGTTACTCATTGAAATCATGAAATATGTATTTGAGTATTTTAAAGTTTCCAGTTCCATACATAGAAATAATAAGAAACATTTTTGAATAATCTGTGTTCACGCGTATGATAAAAATTTTAATAATAAAAGAATACATATTTAATAAAATGTTAAAAAAAATCATACATAAAATCTCAAAAAAAATTATGCAAATACACTAATAATTTTAGTTAAAATATTTAAAATTTAAAGTGATGCAAAAATTAAAGAAAAAAATTCTCACACAAATCAAGTTCTTGACCTTGAAAACTAAAAATAAGAATGTTGCTGCCGTTTTTATCCCATTCCACTTGTTGTGAAATTCAAAATATGTACTTTTTGTTTTAAAACAAGGTGACTTTAAAAAAATCACGACGATGTGATTTTATGGATCTTAGTATTTATAGAAATTTTTCATTGAATAATTTGAATTTTGGGGAAAAATAGAAGAGGTGTGGAATCAGAGTACAAGCAAAACTGAATATCAAATTAAAAATTCAAATGTTTCGCTAGAAGAAGTTGATGATCGCTTGATACATCTATACAGAAGAAGTTGATGATCGCTTGATACATCTATACAGAAGAAGTTGATGATCGCTTGATACATCTATACAGAAGAAGTTGATGATCGCTTGATCCGTCTACACTGAAGGAATTGATGATCGCTTGATACGTCTATACTGAAAAAGTTGACGATCGCTTGATAGGTCAATACAGAAGAAGTTGATGATCACTTGATACGTCTATACTGAAATAGTTGACGATCGCTTGATACGTCTATACAGAAGAAGTTGATGATCGCTTGATACGTCTATACAGAAGAAGTTGATGATCGCTTGATACGTCTATATAGAAAAAGTTAATAATCACTTAATATGTCTATATATGTCCCAAAATCTCACAAGATTAAGTTAAATATATAACGATTGTAATATTTCTATATTACTTCATGCTATTCCCCTCCCTCCAGAGATGGAAAGAAGGAATCAGTTTCTAACAATATAATTCGTCAACATATTCATGAAAGATGGACTGGCACATCCTAATTCAGTAGTATCACAATGACTTGACATAAGGAACCAATTCCATTTCAGCGTAGAATACGAGTTCCAAATTCAATACTTATTTCTGTTATAAGTTTCATGAAACATGAAGTTCACTGCACCGAAGTTTAAAGTTTGAAATATTTGAGAAAGCTGCTCGAAAAGACGTTACAAAAACAAAGCAATAAACTTCCGCTTTAAGGTGCGCCAGTTTAAACTTGCAAAAAATTTACATCGGATGTGAAAATGATCATTTTCAGCAGTGACAGTAAATATGTATATTTCCGATATCAACTAAACTTGAGCTTCTTGAGCAATGGAATCATTGACGAAAAATGCGTTATTCATTTTTATTTTCATTTTGTCGAATACATGAGAAGTGGAATTATTATTATTCCATTGTATTCATAAATTCTACACAAATATGAATGGTTTCTTATTAAGTTTTTCAGTTTCAGTTTGTTTCTTCAGTTTTTCAGTTTCAGTTTGTTTCCTAAAGTTATAAGAAAAGAAGCATTTAAATAAAAATATTAACTAGGACTCATCCACAAGTCTTTTCTTTTGACTAATGCCGCCGATTTCAAGAGTGAACAAGTACAATGCTTAACATCTCCTGAACTTGAAAACCCATGTGGTTTATTTTAAGCTCATTGAAAAATTTCTGAATTGGTCATGTTTTCATTAAATTTAATTATTGCCACGTAGAATAGTAATTGTGAAATTATAATGATTTTGGTGGCAGTTTATAATGTTGTATTTAACCAACAACTCAATACATTATTTCTGGTAGTTAAATCAACATATGATAATGAAACTGGTGTCATCTTAATGGATAGCTTCTGCTATTTTTAAATGTGCTCTTTTACACTTAAATCTTTTGAATATTTCAGAAAATTTTATTTTTTCAATGTAACCTGCAATCAGCGAGAGGTAAGACTATAGTGAAATGGGGGTTTTTTTAAGTTACCTCTATCAGCTGTTTCTTTTCATTTGCCAGATTACTTCACACATCTTGAACACGGTAAGAATTTTTGACACCATAGTAGTTAAAATAACTGTATTGGACTATAAATAACTTGGCGCGCTTTTTTCTAATATAAATATGTTCTGCGAATAGAAAAATAATAATTGGATCAAAAATGTTTCAAATATAAGTTTAAATAAATAGAATATAATATTAAGAAAATATGTAAAGAAAATCCATCATTGAAATTGAAATGATGTAAATACAAATAATAATATTCAAACTCACACGACAACTTAGAAGCAAAAAAAGTAATTAAATTTCATTTCATTAAATGAGTTATTGCTATTAATATAGTTAGAATAAATGTTTATACAAACAATTATTTTGGTGAAAAGCATTATAATATTTATTAAAAAAGCACCATCGTTAAATATTCCTTTGAATTCAGGAATTTTCTGGCAAAAGAAAATTTCATGTTTCTGTCCAATTTGAGTTTAAAAAAATATCTTGTAAAAGGAAGTTAAATAATATTTCATTCTAATGTAAACTTTCGTGATAATTAGAATATTAAACTTTAATTTTCGAAGATGTATTATTTCATAAATAAAACAGCGTATCTAATGTTAATATTTTTTAATTCTTTTTTTAATTTGACTACTTTATTTTCCACTTCATTAATTTGTCCTCTATTTAAAGTATTATTCCAAATAAAGCTGATTACTCTAAAAGTAAATGTACTTTTTTTTAATACTTGATGTTTTTAATCAGTTAGAATGCCATTAAATATAACCATTCAATAAATCTTCCTCAAATAGATATAAAAAATTGGCAAAGTAAATTGCGGTTGGCCTGACACACTTTTATTTAGGTGACAATATAAAACTCTATAAAAAAATATAAAAGATATAGGATTCTTTGATATTTGTCTGTGCAAATGTTTTTATCATTCTAGCAATTAATGCTTCCTCAAAAATTAGAATACAATTATAACAATACATCAGGAAACTCTTTTTATTTTAGTGTAGAAGTTTAAGTTATGATAAGCACAACTTAAGTTTCAATAATGTATAAACAACTATAAAACTATAATCATCTTAATTTTTTCATAGTATTCTCTTACTTTCTCTCTGTAATACTATCTGGAATATATGCTCAAAGAATTATTATAATAAATTTTTCCGCCCACGCAATCTACTTGAAAGTATTCAATCTAAATATAAACAAGATTTAAATATTTATTTAAATATGTAATACAGAATCTATTTATCTTGTTTTCCTGGCAAACTCACAAGCGAATTAATGTAACATTTCTCAATTTTCCAGATACGTGGATTCGTTATTAACAAATATATTGTGTGTTTAACAAGTGTAAGTAAACCGTCTGGAATAACAATACTTGCATTTGAATCATGCCTATATATATCCTAAGGTAAAAAATTACCACAGCGATACTATAAAATAAACTTGCAAGAAATTAAAAAGGCTGCATTACCATAAACAATTAAGAATAGAATTAATCCATACCTGTAAATTTCTCATGTCATGGTATGCGGCAGAAATGGGCGAATGGAAAAGACAATATTGACATATTGTACTTATATATTATCTGATAACCCCATACTGCAGAAAAGAGTAATCTATAATTTTATGAGCTTTAATAGTTGAAAGACATAAATATCTGTTTGTTGCTATGAAACAATGATAATGAAGTTAATGATTTAATAAAAGATAGCAATCCATTGTATCACTACTTGATACATAAAAATTGATACAAAATGATTCCAAGATTTATGTCATAACGAGACAGAATGCGCTTGCATGCATAGAAGGAAATTGCTTCAGATGCTACTTAAATTAGTGGTCTTGTTTTCATCCAACGAGAATTTTATTGACACATATGGGATGCTCTGAAGCAAGTTTAGGAGAACCTCAAAACCAATAAGTTTCAAAAAACTACAATGAAAATGTGAAACAACCACAAGATAATCAAATCATCGATATTTTAATCGTTACGATTTCTAGTAAGTCCATTCAAACAAGTCCTCTGAATTTGTTCACCAGTGGTAAAAATTATTGATTGCTAACAATAAAATGGTCTCAAAAGTGTTTATTTTAATGTCTATATATGAACTTAATTATAAAATACATTTTAATGTTTTTTTTGTGTCCTAAAATTTACAGTCATATTTTGTAATTACAATTTGTATATATTTTCAATAAAGGAATGTCATTTTTATTTTCTGCTATACTGTACACTGTAAAAAAATCATATAGTTTTGTATACGTTTCAAAGAAAGAATTGGCTGCACGTATTTTATTAAAAGTTATTTGATTAAAAGGAATGGTATAACTTTCATATAAAATAGTATTATAAGAATGCTATTCATCACAATAAAATTAAATGTGAATTACTTGTCAACTACAGTTCTAATAGAAAGGAGCAGATATATACACGATATAACAATCCGAGTACTTGCTTCCTAGTTTTTCATTTAATATAAAATTCGACTGTTTATTTAAGTACAAAGAGTAGTCCTAATAACCTAGAGTAAATTCATATATAAATATGTTTACATCAAAATTAAATCATCCTTTTCAAAATGCTTTCCTCGAAATATGTTATAATCCCATCTTCTAACCCTTTTTGTTTCAAAACAAGTAAAGAAACTGTTTTCAGAAACTGCTTCCATTAACACTACATTGCTGAAATAATGTGAAAATCTATATTAAATTTTCTACCACGGTGTTTTTTATTCAACATCAAAAACAACTAGAAATCGCAAAGTGAGATATCTGGCCTGTAAGGGAGATGGAGTATGATTTTTACTTTTATATTTATAAAAGTATTACTGAACAGAAATAGAGAAATGTGGGCAAGCATTATAGTGTTATTCCGTAACTGTTCATGACACTTTGTGGATATTTATAGCAGTAAAATTTCTAAAACTGATTGATAATGTTTACCATTCACTTTATTATTTGTAAGTACTGGTTGATTATATCATTATTATGGAATGCTGGTTGATTATATCTTTATTATGGAATAAAATAATAACCATGGTCTTCCCAGCAAATAGGGTTTTTCAGAAGTTTCTTTCCGAAGTGAAACGTCGATGTGTATTCATACGCTCTTGCAGACACAATGAGAGGTACAAAATAGTGTCCTCTAGTTTTATTACCTATATAATCTTAAAAAAAATCGGATAATGTAGAAACATATGTTTCCATTCACAATTTTGATAAATTGGTTTTTGCATTTGTTCTTTATTAAAATGACTATTTCCTCTGAAACAAACATATAGAAACTATAAATGGTTGCGTAAAAATTGGAAATATTAATTGATACAACTATCATTCTATGTAATATTCGCCGATTTTCTTACAAGATTTCCAAGACTTAAATTGCAATTATTCACAGCGCTTTCTGTCAGCCTGGACTAAAAGACAGTTCTGCAGAAAAATGTCAGTTTTTTTAAAATCAATATATGTCATCTTAAAACTATTGATTCACTAAAACATTTATCTTTAGAAACGTTTTAAGTAATTTATTGATTATGAAGCTACTTTTCCAAATAATAGCAAAATTATATGGTAAAATGCATTTTCACTATTTTTTTTTATTAATTTTGTATCACTCACCTCCCTTTCTGTACAGAAAATATGGTTATTTAAATAAAAACTTAACGAAGAGAATAATATTGGTTTCTACCTTTAGAATATTTATAAATGGTCTGTTAACATTTTGAAAAAAATCACCTACATTATTTTTTTAATTTCGTGGTTTTATTATTACGTAAAAAAATAACTCTCACTTTTTTTATGTAATTTCTTTGAATAAGTTAGGATTACTTATGAAACTATGAACTGAAATAATTTTTTAAAATTAATTATGAATTTTCCGTTTGGTAACAGTTTTATGTACTCAATGCATTTTATTCTCTGAACATGAAATGAAAACATATTAGATTCAACGCAAGAACACTACAATTAATGTTTTTCAATATGAGGCCAAAATTCTTAGACGACTCTATAATAACTTGTAAATAAGAACATACCGATTTCTCAGCAATCAGACGTTTTCAAATAGTGAGACATCAAGTAAACGTGAGAACAGCAATCAGGTGTGTTCTGCATCATTGAAGATTAATGATAAAACAAACAATATGCGGTCATGCATAGTTCTAAAAAACATACTGAAAAGAAAACTTTGAAGTTAAAGTAGAATCATGTGTTCTAAAATAAAAAATGAAATTGATTTTATTTAATGCTGTTCATATGTTCAATATGGAGAAACGGCACCCGAAACCTAATGGCAAGCCACTTTATTACTTCATATGAAAAAAAAACCAGTATTACAATATAAAACAGCCGGCCAACTTGTCTAGTGGTCAGCGTGCCTGACTAAGGATAAGAAGGTCCTGGGTTCGAATCCCGGTTCAGGCATGGAAGTACTTTCTCTCTCTCTATCCTGTCTTTATCCTTTCCTTGTGTGTCTGAAGGAAGTATGAATGATGCCTACCCTATAAACAGGTCTCTATGGCACGTGTGAGGGTGCGATGGTGGCCCATCCCCTGTGGTGCACCCGGGGCAACGCCTCGGCGGCTAAGAGGTCGCTGTTTCTGGCCGGTTCCTGGGGTATCAAGGAACAATAGATTAATAGACTATGTTGCAGTTGTAACTGTCTACAATCTGCAATTGGAAAAAATGTAAGACATGACAGCAAAGTTTTTTTTACATTATATTACTGTGATGCTACCACACAAAAACGGTTGTGGGCATCACCATTCGCTTCATAGAAGTGGGATTTGCTGAGCGAAACGTGAGACCATTCTTCGATTAGGTTCACCATTGATATGAGGTTCACCATATCATTTCTTGTATGTGACGCAGTAACAAAGATAGAAAAGTCATCCTCAACATGATGAAAATTCATGTTGCTGCAAAAGCCGTCGAACTTTTTGCGCAAATACTAATTATTTCTCAAATAGCCCAATTTCTAACAGAGCTTATAGCGTGATTGTATTATCTTTTATTACCATAAAGGTAATATATCTGTCTTTTCACTATACGTAAGAAGAACCCCTAAAATGTTGCATTTTGATCTGAATATCGTGAAATGCTTATTTACAATAGCCATTCTTCACATTCTGCTACAAAGATTCAATTAACGAATACAATACAAAGCTAAAATAAGACTTTTAGATTAAACTCAATCCCATTCAATATCAGATAAGTAGAAGTAAGCATTTTTCCTTATAATACTCAAAAAAACTTTTTTTTTTTTTTTTTTGTTGAGAATAAAATTCATTTGCAATTTCTACATAAGAAAGTGGTATTAAAATTGATCTCCCCTATCTTACAATATAACATGTCTTTACTTTATATAAATATATTAAAAAACTCAAAATAAATAGAAAATCAAACAGAGTTAATGTTACACAAATTTGAAATATAAATACATTAACCTTTATCAAACTAACTGTTCCATTTACTGTGTAAAATAAAAACGTACTGCTTATCATAAAGAATTTTTTACCAACAATATTACTCGAAAACTATAAAAACTATTTCAAAAGAATTTCTTTAATAATTTATTTCATTTACAATTTCGTAGAATTTAATGAAAATATGTTTACAAACTACATAAATTGTGTGTAATATCCATTTCGTTTGTTCCCTCCTATAAGAGACTCCTATTTCATTTCTATGAAGGGTAAGATCGTCTTGAAGTAGCAAGAAAATATTTCAAGGCAGTCTCATAATTCCTGAAATTAAATTGTAAAATAAATAAGTATATTAGGTTAGTATTTATATTATCAAATGTCATTCTTGTGCGTGTAGAAATTATTCATAAATGTGAAACAATTTTTATTCATTTAATTGTTTGTTTTCTTTTCAAAATTTACGTAATTTACTCTGAAAGAAAGTTTTGTATACTTAAGTACCCCAAATATCAAATTAAGTATTCGAAACACTGACAAGTTTCTTAAAAAACAAAAATTCGATTATTTTTAAATATTTTTTTAGCAAAATGGCACAAGAAAGAGGCGATGACATTATGATAATGACAGTTGGCATCAAAATAATATTTTAGAATTTAAAGAAAATTACCATAATAATGCATAGTAAAAATATTTGAAAATTAAAAATTCATAATAAAAATCATCGTATTATAAAAAGGTAACGTGTTAGATGGAATTCATTTCTTAAGAAAAACTGAATTATAACTCATGTAAATAACATTAAAGGCGTATTACACATAAATCTATATATCTGCTAACAGAACAAAATCGATGGAAATACGTTTTATCAAATTTTCGATTGGAATGGATAATAACCGAAAAATATATAGAATCAACTCTATAAACTATATAAAGATGAAAATATAAAAATTAAAAAAGTAATCACACAATATATATTCTAATACGGATTTGTGTGAATCTTCCTTAACAAAAGAGAGCCTGCTTATTACTAATTTCTTATAATATTAGTGACTGCTAAGAACTTGAGTTTTATCATTTGAAACATAACAGACTTATATTTTTCTATAGAATTTTAGAAAATTACAATTTTATTCTGAAGAAATTCCAACTTAAAAAATATTTTGCATTGTGTTTATAGATAAGGGTTGAAAAGAAAAATAGTCACGATATATTTGCTTCAAGATTTTTTATGCATACAATATAAAAAAAAATTTATGCCATATTTTTTCAGTAGATGTATTCCTCTTCCTGTGTTGTAAGAGGGTGAGTGAAATCACTTTTTATAATTTTTCTATTATTTTTGTCACACTGGATTTATACTAAATACGTAAATGTATTGTTTCATAAACTATTTATGATAAAAAATATGTATTTATCATTTTTCCTCGTGTAAAACGTACCATAAAATTTTAGTCTTTCTTAATAATTTTGAAATGTGTTTCTCCATTTGTTCACCTTGACAATCATCTACTGTAAAATATTACTTGGTTCGAATTATTTTTTAAAAAAACACAACATTTTACACAAATTTGTTTGAATTTATATTTTAGAAATTCTGACAAAAAAGATGGCTAAGAATATAAAAATGTTGAAAGTTTTCTCGCTTTAGAAACGTAGAGTTTAACATTTAAAGTTCAGAATGTATTTTTTAATGTATTATTTTTTATCTTTATTATATCAAGCACAGAAGGTGAAAAAATAATGTCCTTAAGACACATTTCTTTGAAAATATTCTATCATATCACATATCTTTAAATCAAGTATATAAGCACTTCTTTAAATAAACTTATATAACCGAGGCTGAGGATAAGGACATAGAGGTCTCTGGTAGATCTCCAAGACATATTGAGATGATCGCCGATGCGAATTTGGCACAGGTGCCGTATAATCCATGATTCCAAATTCTGATTTTTTTGGCGACGAAGAAATGTTGCCAAGATGAAGTAACGTGACGTTCGCGATGACATAAATACTAGGGTTACCAAAATAGAATTTGTGAAATAATTCTTATAGGTTTCGATATGTATGACGTAATAAAAACGAGGTTGCCAGATACATAAGAAAATCCGCCAAAAAATCGCCAATCTCAGAACTTGGCATCATGGATTAAACGACACCTGTGCCCTAATTTTTATGAACCGTATACTTAAAAACATACTTGTTTAACCCCCTTCTCTGCATTGAAGGTGATAATGAGACAAAAAGTGAAAGTAGTTCGTGATCCATAAAGGTCTGTCCACCCTTGGTTAAAGTTAGTTTGCTGAATTAATTGGTCATTTGATATCATTCATTGATAAATGTTTACGTAATAGTTTGAAAACCTCTTAGTAAAATTTTAACCCATAATTTATTTGATAAATTTGGAAAACTGTTGGTTATTTCGAAGTTTTACATAGTAAGTTTAAAAAAATATACATATAAGGTTTTATCCACAAATTCTAGCTCAAAAATGTGTCGGCAAACAATCATATTTTAATTTAAATTATCTAATCTTTTTTTCAAAAAAGAATCTAGCTTTACAAGTATACTTTTATAAGAAAATTTAAATAATTGAAATTTTATTTTTTTTTTATTTCCATTTCATAATTTTAACATTTATCTTTTATAAAAAGCACAAATTCCATACAACTCCAGTAGGACGTCTGAAAAGGATAGTTGAGATAATTATAATAGTTCGTAAATCATATGACAAAGTTTGTTTCGAAATATATCTATTTTTACTTAATAATCAATAGTAAAGTTTTAAATCTGTCATCAATCGAAAATAAATTAAAGTATAAAAATTAAGTACGAAATTATAATAACTAACCCAATTTATAGTCTACAAAAATGGATTTCAAAAATTCATCTTATGTTTCTCCCGTTTAGTGAAAATACTTTTTCCTTTTGAGTAGTATGCATTATCCACTTATAAAAACTATATCTTGATGTTTTTTAAACAAATAACAATGGTCGTTTTCCATTTATTACTAAAAAAACAAACAAGCATCATAAAACGTTAAAATATCAAGCTTCTGTGCATTATGTTATTTATATTAATACATTTTATTGCAAAAAGTCAATCATTTTATATTATAGACTTCCTCTTTAAAAGAAATATCAGTAAAAAAAGTTATATTAATGCTCTAAAACATAGTTTCTAGGTAAAACGTTGCCCGTTACCTTAATTAAATCAGCCTTATATTTCCTTAAATAATGGGCATTCTTCAATTTAATTCGTAAATATAACAGGAGATTTAATCGATTATAAATGTTTACTATAGTAATGAATTTCAATTCAAATCTATGTTGACTAAAAGGGGAATTTTAATTTATCTCTATTGAGAACTTAAAAATAGAGAAATTCAACCATTAAATAGGAATGTCAGGAATTTATAAAAAGTTTAAAAAATCAAAAAAGCAGTGTGAGTTCTACATTTACCGAAACAAAATGACCTATTTGTTTTCAGCAAAGTATACAATGAATTTAATCTATCATTCACGAATCTGTGAAGAACCAGGTATTGAAAAGAGTTTCCTCCAAAGAAATTATTCCCTATACTGTTGTAGTAATTCTGATAACTTTGCTAGTTTTAACATCCCTGAAATGTTCCAAAATCTCATCCAAAACATTTGTTATCTGCGCTGAAACTAAATTGTGACACTACATTAAAAATTGCCTCATATCAACTTAATATTATTCAAATTATTGTACATTACATCACTTTGTTTTCCAGGATTAATGCTTAAGCTTGTGGGTTAATTGGTTGAAATAGATTATGATAATGTAAAGCATTGTCTGTGAAGTGATCTTGAATGATATTTTTTAGTAATGCAAACTGATAAGAATTTGAAAAGTTGTTAAAAGTGAATAATCATAAGATTCTTGTCTTTAAGAAGGCTTTTAATTTGTATTACTATTAGCTTTTTTGCTGTGTGTGATTTTCTAGATCTATATTTTTGGCTTCATTGATGTTAATTAATTATATGATTTTTCTAAGCTAATGAATATTAAGTCATTTTTAAGCAATATTATTAGATTTTTGTTGAATTGGTTTTGCTGAGAAGAAAACTCAAAAGAATATTAAATTTTTAATGCACAGAATAATGGAATTAAAATTATACTTCTCCTTTTACCGTATTTCCAAATCCTTTGTTACATCAACTGTATTTAGTTTGTAATTACAGAAATTCCTAAATGTCACAGGAAAAATATTTTTGTAAATTGCTGAAAATTGTGAAATTTGTTTTTGGAAATCTTTTTTTCGTTTTCAAAAATCTTTCCTTGCACACTTTTTGATATCTTTGAATTTTAAATATTCATTTTTAATAAATTTGATAACTTCTGAAAAAATTCCAAAGAAATTGAACTTTATTTTTTTAGAAATTTCTCTTATTTGTATGCAATAGTTTACAAACACATTCATAGACTCATATGTGTGTCTTTGAGAGATAATTTAAATAAAAAATTTATTTCGGTTAAAGACTTTAGGTTAGTGTATATTAAATGCGAAAATGTTATTCCATAAAACAATATGATAATCAAAAGGTGAGAAAAATTACTGTATGCAAATAACTGTCAGTATAATGTAACTACATAGGTATTCAATTAATGAAACACAGAAATGCTTAACGGAAAAGAAATAAAGCTGTATAAAATCGTACTATAACTTACATTAGGTTATGCAACAAATGAACTGTATGCATAAATAATCGATACTATAACGACTAGTGCAACTAAGCACAACAAAGACAGTGTCTTGGTTAATAGTAACCACAATGATTTGTGAAACCGACAATGTGTACTGACATTGTAAATTTCGAGTGTCTTGGGACCCTTTTGTTTTCTAGTCTTATGGATTGGGGAGTTATTTTCATCAATAAGAATATTTATTAAAAGGATATGGTATTATTCTGACCATCATCTGTATAAACAAACATTATTTTGTTTATCAGCTACAATTTTTACAGAGAAGGAAAACGAAACGGCTACAAGGAACAGGATGAAACATATCAGGATATCGATCCATGGATACTTTAAAATAAAAGTTAAGTTTTCTTTCGAAATTTTGATTACATCTGTAATTAATTTAAAACATAAATTACGGTAATTTAAACTCCCTGTGTAAAATTTCTTATCCCGCTCCGGAATACTTTTTGCTTCAAGATAAAAAAAAAAAAAGTATGTGGTAATTTTCCTATTTTAAATCGTCATCTAGGTGTTATCCCTAGAGGTTTGGAAAAGTATTTGCTGCAAATACCTTTTCTTTAAACATTCCCAATGTGTAATTAAAAAAAAATAATATTTATATAATTTTTTCCGATTTTTGTGAGTTTTGTTTTTGTGCACTTCTACGAATCCGCGTTTTCTCCTTTCCCAGTACGTCATTGCCCGGAAGTGCATTGTGAATATAGATGGGAAAAATCACTTCCAATAATAATTCCATAACTAAAAAGAGCATTCAAACATTATAGACATCATTCTGATTGTTTTAAATTAATCTACACTTGAGATTTCATTTTGTGATGTCAAACATCGTTTTAAGTAGCTGTGAATTAAATTACCTTGTAATATGTGTGCAGTTTATAAGTGTTAAAATATAGAAGTTCATTTCGTTACATTTGACTTGAAACTATAGTCAGAACAGATTTTTTTATTTTGTTAAATTATTTTAGTATATTTTATTCAGTATGTTTCATTTCAGTTTAAAAATAATTCCGCATACAAAATATATTTAATGTTCTGCTTTTGTTTCATTGCAATAATGCTGTTTTTATTTCCTAAGTAGGAGTAATCTTGAAGATCTAGGCCATAATGTGAGACTCATGTAAATTATAAATTTATTAGATCAGTTGTAAAATGATTTAAGCAGAAAACACAGCAAAGTGTGAGTACTGTCGCTTAATTAATCATGTAGATCATTGGTCAGAAGTAAAATATAACGCTACAATATAACTTTAAATATATTATTTTTGATGTACCTCCGTAGGACTTAAAAACATACCAATATACAGACGATATCAAGAATCCTGTAGTGTCGCTTTTTCTATCGCAGCACCAAAGCCTAACTCTCTAGATTTATGCACAACAATCATTTAAATGGATTGTATGCTCAATACATTTTTAATCTGAATAATGCACGCGATTAGAATTCTGTTATAAATCATTCTTTTTCTATACAAGCTTAATCATTTTATTGTCATATAATACATTTGTCAATAATTTATTGTGTTCTTATTTGAATTATTACTTTCAGTATCTGCATGAAACTGTTAAATGCTGAAGTGGATTTTTTTTTTCAATAATATTTAGGGAATTCGAATTTCATAAAATATATTTACCAATTTGACTCATTAAAACCGATCATGCAACGTTACGATTTTTGCTTGAATTTTTGTCCCGAATAACTAGCTTTTCATTACTTTATAAACACTGAATTTCGTTATTTTTAAAGTGTCATTTTTAATACTATTTATGGATTTAACTTAGGGCTCTATTCCATTTTTTAGTTATGATTTTTAAATTATGTCATAATATGAAAATAGCTAGCACGAGTTTTTTGTTGAAAGATGAAGCAATGTGTTAAGAAATTAATTTTCGATATTTATAAGAAATTTTACAATGTGGCAAGAAATTAATAATGAAAAATTTTCTGAAGTTTGGAAAATGTGATATGTATCGGATAATTATATATAATAAAGAAAATGGTAATAAATAAGAAAATTAAGATAAAAAGGAAGAATAAATTAGACAGTTCCGGAAGTAGAGCATATTTTAAATTATGGTGACATTGTATTCTCAGTATAATCAAAAGCCCGCATTTGTATCTTTAAAATCCGCACATACAAATGTGGGCTTTTGATTTTCAGATTACTCTCAAAAATTGTATTACAAACCATTCATCGATGTTTATTCAATACTCTTTAAAATGCTCAAAAAAGAGAAAGAGTACGTTACCCATTTTCGATAGATATTAACTTTTTAAATATGCTTCAAATAAATAAAATCTGTTTTAATTTCATATTGACAAATTAGAAGGTGAAATACTATTATATAATTTATTTTCAGTTTTCTTTTGAATTATTCAAAAATCATATATTTAATAAGTAGGACTGCATATTTTAAAGATGAAATTAAATTATATTAAGTAATTGTTAATATTTATTCAAACATACTGCTTTTCAAAATGAAGAGAGTTTTTTTCTATTTCATCAATTACTCTAGAATTACTTCACCCATTTTAATGGAATTTGGTGTATACTAACAGTGATATATTACTGTATAAATAACGATATACTATATAAATAACGATAAACTATATAAATAACGATATACTATATAAATAACACGTTATACTATATAAATCACGATATTACTATATAAATTACTATATAAATAACAGAGTTGTAAAACAAAGGCTTGATCGTGTGTAATATTCATTGGTGTCGGAAGGTATGCAACAGCAGAATAGAACAAGAAAATATTGGTTTTAAAGGTGCATGGTTCCTCTTTCACAGATACGCAAGTCCCACAGCGTGATTTGAAGCTTGAATTAAGGCAGTTTATGAATAATTCATTGGCAATCGGTCCCACCCATTCAGCAAAGTCAAAATTTAAAGAAAATTTTGCATTGAAATTTATTTTGCAAAATATTATTTCAAAATGAAATTGAATTTGATTTTTCAACAATTTCCCTTACAAATTCCGCATTTTGGGATCTTTGGAGAGTTACAAGTCAATGAATTTATGAATCGAGTTAATTTCTTTTAAACTGAATCATTAATGTCAATAGTTTTATCATTCTAACCACAAAAACTAAATTCTATACGAAGATTTTAAAAGTCATAAATGAGACATTTCATTAAGTGTCGGTGTAAAAAAAGATATAAAAAGGTACGACATTAACATGCAAAATTTTAAAAGAAAGATTATATTATTACAGATTTATTATTTAAACGACTCAAATACAAGTGTAAAGTTTTCTAAAAACCTTATTGCAATAACTTAGAAAAATTTTCTATTCGGTATTATTATTATTTACATAATTCATAATTTTTATACTATATATATGAGAATATATATAATAACTCTTTTTCATGAGCTTGAGTAGGGAAAAATAAACCTTGTTTGATAATATACATTTAAAATACATATATACTTCTGAAAATCGACATCTAATTAATTCTTTTCCTAGGAATGGATAAAAAAAATAACGACAAATAAGTATTGACGTCAATAAATTGAACGAAGTTATTCAAGGACTTTTTAAATGAACCACGTGCATACAATGTGACAAAAATATTTATAATATATTTAAATTATGCTCGAACTTCCATATACAATATTTAGAAAAACGAAATATTTTTACTTACATATAAGTTGGATAGATTTCGTCTTTCGCAACTGGATTTGCAAACTAAAATAGAGAAAAACATATACTGTCACATTTTCATAATTCCTTCAAACGTATTCTTTGAAACTTGAATCAAAATTAAAAATTTGCTGCTAAAATAGAAAGAAAATTTCACGCAGGTGTTATACACGCGTGTTTGTCATAAATATTATAATTTATTGATGAAATAAGTGAGTTTATTTATAATAAAGAGTGAAATATAAAATGCCGTAACTGTAAATTTTATGCAATGAAAATGATATTTCTACTATCTTAAAATGCATTTTCCAACATATTTCTTCCCTAAATGTTAAGTATAATCATTTTAAATTATCATGAATTTAGAGAAAAAAGAAACTCATTGCAGTCAAAATTATTAATATATAAATGAATGTTTGAATCCTTTTTGCTTTAAGCTATTTTTTATTGAATTTTACCGCGAACATTGAAATATTTTTAGCTCTTATTTTGTAACCTGAATTATCTATTTCATATAAGAGATTACTTCCCACGCTGTCGAATTATTCGCACATTTAGAATTAAAATAAGACAACGTCCATCTACTTTTCCTTATGGAACAAGTTTCTAAAAGAGTTGACATTGAGAAGACCAAAATGATTTACGTAACAAATTTTTTTCCATGACAAATGATACGCAGCATTAAATAATTATACAACTATGCCTAATAAAGTATTCACAAATTAACTCTCCATTATAATATAAAATTCTATAA
Organism: Latrodectus elegans; assembly: GCA_030067965.1. NCBI lineage: Eukaryota > Metazoa > Arthropoda > Arachnida > Araneae > Theridiidae > Latrodectus > Latrodectus elegans. The sequence goes on along the minus strand of CM057814.1, from coordinate 60,483,173 downwards.
CAGAGACATTTTAAATACTTTTGTATTCTTGATAACGTTTGTTGAAAATTCTTACCATTAGGACATTAAACATAATTTATATCATAATTTACATAAAGAATACTTGAAATAAAACAATAATAAAAGCGAGTACTAACAAGCATGCTTTATTTTACCAATAAGTTTCATTTAACTCCTCTCTTATTTTTAATTCTTAATTAATAAAATAAAAATATAATTACTGTAAAAATCATATTTTTTATTACTATTTCATTAACTGCTATGTTTTTGGTGTTCTCCATAAATGCAAACTTATATTACAATATTATGACAGATTACAAATTTTCACAAAAGATGATATAGTTTGAATGATATGTTGATAATTTTTTAAGTAATACTTTATAAGGGATAAAAATGCAATCAAGCCATTAGATTTCTTGTGAATTATAATAAATTAATATCTTTCTATGTTAATGAAAATTATGTTTTTTGTGTGTCAAGAATAGTCATCAAAAAATACCTTTTATGTCAAACAACTTCACGTTGCTCAAGAGTGGAAGATGAAATAATGCTTATAAAATCACTGCATCTACACTTAAATAATAAGTTTACATGACTCTAGACATTAAAATAAGAATTTTATCGAAGTTGTGAAAGATGTGGAGAAATACAAGAATGCATAATATTACCTGTCGTACTCTCCAAAAAAACTCGCGTCATTTGTTTAAGATGTCTTACAATGGTGTTAAAAATGTAAGGAATAGTTTCGTATCTTATTACAAGTACCCTAGAAGACTGTGGTTTCATAAGTATTCAATTATTTCAGCTTGGGAATGGATGATAATTTGGTCCCATGTGTAAGAGTAAAAAAATAAAATTTCCTTATTTTAAAAACACTCACAAGCATGAAGATCTGATTTTATGTTGATATTAAGTGGGCATATCAATCAAAATTATCTTGAGCAAGATTTCAGTATTTCAATTACATTTTGGTGATGTTGCCATGTTCCTTTATATTTACTCCCTTGAGTAATTATCTAAATCATCAACATATATAGTTCTCACATATATAGCATCACCATCAGAAGTCATATAGTTCATAAATTTACAAACGGTAATCATATTTCGGTAAATTTATAGAAGGCAAAATATGAAGGTGTAAGTAAATATATGATTTTTTAAATAGCCTTAGAATATCCGATATAATACTGCGCAGAATATATATAACTTAGTCTTTTATATTTGATATTTAATTTCTATATTATCTTGAAAATGTAGGAAAATAATAGCATATTACACAATATGATATCAATAAACGTATGTGAAGTCCAAAATATAAGAAATGTAAGAGACTTGAGCTAATAATCGTAATTGATCGTAAATAAATTGATCATTTTAAAAGTGTTGGTTTAAAAGAAAAAGAATTTTAATTCCCTAACTAATAGTTTCTATGACGTAAATATATAGAAATTTCTGCATAAATCCAGATGATTCCGATTCATAAACTTGTTGGAAACAATCATAATTGGCAGCATCGTGATTACTGAGAGAAGGAAAATATAAACAGAAGGCATCGGATCCGGATAGAACTTGAAATTAGTTCTAATTGATAACCTAAACTTTCTTTGTGTTTCCAACTGATCTTAAACTTTTGCATTAGTTATATCGATTATTATTTTTTTTTTTTACATAAGAAAAAAATTTCACAGATTTTAATTTGGTATGATAAGTTTACGATTTTTAATAAAATATTTTCCACCTTAACTTAAAGTAATATATGCTTTCAAGCAAGTCACAAAGCATTGATTTAATTAAAATACTCTCCATATATAGCTATAACATTTAATACACATAAATGAGGAAAATGCTCGACAGATTTCCTTAGTTTTTAAGGAGTACCCGCCGACCAATTGCATATCATATAACTGTTACAATTACGATATTTATATTGAGCATTAGTTTATTTTTTACTTTTATACAATTTGATATTTAATTTACGTCTTACTTTTATTTTTTCTTTGAACTGATCTGGAATAACTTGTAAGCAATTATTTAAATGTAAATCTGCAAGATAAATTAAAATGTTTTGTCATTAGTTAATTATTCTAAAATTATATATTTTATGTAACAATGAACTTCCACAATTCAATTTGTTAAACTTAATTGGCGTATTGTTTGAAATATATAAACTTGTTTTTCTAAATGTTGTTTTACATATGAGATATAAATAATTAATATAAAGACTTTTTGAGCATTAAAAAAACAAAAATATTATGTAATTATAGATTAGAAGGTAAAAAGCCTGACTACAAAGTGATTAGTAAAATAAGTTGGCTATTTTCACATGAAAGCATTGTTTGTTTAAGGATTTTTATGTAGATATATCAAAGGTTATATTCGAAAATGAAAAATTTCATAAAATAATTTCACAAACATATATCTTTACTTAATTAAAATATTTAATGTTCAAATAAAGATACTAAAAACAAATTTACTTTTAGAGATTTTTTTTGAATGATTTTATAGAAAAGTTGTATGTTATAAAAAAAAACATCATGTATCATAAACCATTTTTTATATAAAATATTTCTGAATTAAGATTACCTTTTTTAAACATAAATTAACTTAAGTTGATATTATTAAGAGTTTTAAATATTTAAACTCAAATAGTAAATCATTTTAACAGTAAAATTTACTAACTAATATTCAGTATTTGATTTCTTATACACATTAACTTAATTTGATATTATTAAGGGGGTTTTAATTATTTAAACTCAAATAGTAAGTCATTTTAACAGTAAAATTTATTAACACTAATATTCAGTATTTGATTTCTTATCATCTGATGACCATCATAAATACAACATCCTAAAGGAAGCATGCAAATAATATGAAATTTTCAACATACATTAGTGGAGGTGATATATACAAATGATTAGAATTTCAGCGCAGACGTACATCAGCGTGCCTATGGCGCCACTTTAAAAAACCATTTAAAGACTGGAGACTTTGATGGTTTCAAGTTAGGCAATTGTTAGAAAACAGCGATTATTTTTTGATCAAATATCCAAGTTCGACTGATGAAGGATAGGGACCTACCGAGATGGCGGATCATCTTTCAGGGCAATCGATAATCGTGTTGGACGAAACCAAACAACTGGATACATAATGGTTGGGTGCAGGAGGGTACGATGAACCGATATGTTCGATCTCATCAACACCAGTGCACCATTTCACGTGATGACAGGCAAATTGTACGCACGGCCACAACACGAACAATAAGACAGCACATTCAGTTTGTAACACATTCTCCAGTGTATGCGCCTAACATTCGACGCCGTTTACAGCAGAGTGGGCTGCCTACAAGACGTTCATTGCTTTGTCTACCCTTGAAGCAGAAACACAGACATCTCCTCATCCAATGGTGCGATTAAAGAAGGATGTAGACGGCAGAATGGATTAATATTGTCTTTACTGAAGAGTCACGCTTCTGTCTGCAACACCACGATGGTCGCATTCAAGTCTACAGACACTGTGGAGAGCGAATAATGAACAGCTGCGGTATGCATCACCACACTGGTCCTGTACCGGGTATTATGGTATGGGGTAGTATAGGATTTCACTCTCACACTCCTCTAGTACACATTGCCGGTACTTTAAACAGCCATCGTTACATCTCCGAGCGGCTGGAGACAGTTGTTCTTCCTTACCTTCAGATCTTGCCCCCAGCCATATTTCAACAGAATAATGCGTGATCACTAGTGGTACGCATTGTCCAAGGGTTCTTCGTCAATCGCCAGATTAAATTGCTTCAATTGCCGGCTTGCTTTCCGGATCTTTCACCGACAGAAAACATGTGGCTTATGGTTGCTCAACGATTGATCCAAATTATATCCACAAATGACACACCAGATCAACTTTGGTAACGTGTGGAAGTTGCTTGGTTTGCTGCACCCCAAGAACACAATTTAAGTCTCTTTGAACCAGTGCCGAGGCATGTAGCAGCGGTGATCTCCAACAATGGTGGCTACTCTAGCTACTGATTTTGGCAGGAGCCATACTTCACAGAAATCTGTAAATTTAATTATTTGATACTTTGTCAACATGTTATCTACAAAATAAATTTTGTTGTGATATCTCTTGTCTTTTTTAGTGCTGCAATTTCGGCAGCCAGCAATGTATTTATGATCACTCCGAAATAGCAATAAACTCTCTTAGAGAAAAATCTGTACGGAAATATTTTTTTTTTAGTATAAGAATTTATTGATTGAACATTTGCATGCAAATGCATTTTGATATAAAAATTCAGCTTCTATTAAAATTCTCTTAATTCATTGACAAATTTTAAAGTCATTTAAAATTCATTAATTACAACATACATTATGCGACAATAAAAATGAAAAAACAAGTAAAAATACACAAATAGTGATGAAAATCGATAAAAAAGAAGACAAAATAAAACAATTATTTATGCTTATTGTTACACGAAACACTTGCAAAGAGAGTGCCATTACAATATTCGAATAACTTATTTATAAATACTTAATGGCAATCCATCCCGCAATACATCCAAATACAGATTCAAAAATTATACGGGTAGTCTCTTGATAAATACTATTAATTAAACTATTTGACACAGTTCATTTTCTGAATGCAGCAGTAACAATCTATACAACTGTATTCAATCACGTCCCAAAAATTTTTCATTTGGGAAGGATTCTGTAAAACAAATAGCCACAGAAATCATCCGAAGTCCTTGTAGAGTACGTTAGTTGATTTACAGTGTATGCGGTATGAAATTAATCAGCTGATGAATGGCCTTCATCACCCAATGAAGAAGTATGATTTTATCGGAAAAACCCCGTCATTCATATATTGTTAAACCGTAACTCTCCCAACAATGTGGACTAGTGGTGATCAACAACGCAAGCGATGATGTTTCATAACATGAAGCCGTTTTGTCACAAAATAGTGAGCTCCACAATATCCGCCAGGAAATATTGAACAAATAGATTACTATATAGTTATTGTCATTAATTAAAACATCGTAACTCATCTGAAAATTCTGCATCATGCTATGTATTCCGAAGTCCAAGTGAATCTACCTCAATCTCATTGCAAACAGATTCTATACTTTTGAGTCAAGGACAACCTTTTTGATGACCATGAATATCGCCACCTTGAGATGCCAATCTGCGAATAATAATCTTGTTCGATAAGGAAAAATAAAGAATATTTTTCGCTTGCGGCAAAATACTGATAAGTATATACAGGGTTCAAAGCCTAAATTTTCGGATATGAAATCTACTAGTACTGTAGTCTTTCTAGAAAACCGTCATTCTTGAAATGTGATATTTTCTTTTTCTAACCATCCTAATCACAGTCATTGTACAGAAGACATGTTCAGATGCCTATCCACTGTAGTACGGTGCCTAAGTTAGCAACGGGCCAGAATTCAGTGCACTTCGAATCATTTTCATAGCTTGGTATATAACTTTAACCATGCAGTTCGTATATTTTTCTAATGATGTATTTATAATATTGTATTTTCAGTCATGTACTATATTTGTTAAAGTTTTACCAAATAAATGTAATTTCATACAAATAATATGCTATTTAAGACACTCTGTGCTTATGACAATTATTTATAATTCAAAATGAAATATGAGGGTTACTCTGAAATTTTAGAGATAACGCGCAGATGATAATTTACAAAATAAAAATAATGGTTTAATTTTAAAGTACAAAGTATTTTAACACAAAAGACGATTTTTTACTGACTTACTTCAACTTGTTAAGAATAGAATAAATTTTAAACAGAAGAGAAAATGGAGTTGACGCGAGAACATTTTCGCGCTATGATTTTCTGCGATTTTAAAGCAGGATTAAATCAAGAAGAATGAGTTCAACGGTTTAAATTAGCATTTGGTGATGAATCTCCAGCTCGTGCTATTGTATTCAGATGGTTTAGAGAATTTAGAAGAGGTCACAATTTCATTCAGGATGAAGAACATAGAACGCCGTCGGCAGTAATCTCGGATAATGTGTCTGCCATACGAAAAATGTTAATGGATGGTAATCGCTGTACCTATCAAATGATACAGAATGAATTTAACAATGGATCCCCAACCATACACAAAATCATTCATGAAGAATTACATGTGAAAAAAGTAGTTTTACCGTTAAGTTCCCTATAATCTAACCGATCACCAAAAAGAGGAGCGTGTCAGAATCAGTAAAGAAACTCTTAAATTGCTAAATGATGGTGGCCACTACATCATTTCTAAAACTGTAACAGGAGATAAAACGTACATACCGTTTTTGACTTTCCAACACGTCAAGAAAGCAAAATATGGGTCTTTGAAGATGATCCAATGACGCAGGCAATGGTGAAAAAACAACGCGCACTGAAAAAAGTGGTGTATTCCGTTTTCTTCAGAAGTACGGGATTGCTCAAAGCCATCAAGTTGAAAGGACAGAAGACAGTAACAACAAAGTGGTATACCACTAAATGTCTTCCTGAATTTCTACAATAACTGAATGTTAGGGGACAAATGCTTCACAATGACAATGCATCTTCACATACAGCCGGATTAACAGTTGAGTTTCTCAAACAAAAACAAATTAAAGTTATCGAACATCCACCGTATTCACCTGATCTAGCAATGTGCGACTTTTGGTTATTCTTTAATCTAAAAAAGAACTTACGTGGAACTCATTTTCATTCAGAAGAAGAGATTGATGTGGTTATACTCGTAAATGCATTTTTTTTCATCTGTTCCAAGAAATCTATTCCAAGATTTGATTCATTTAATCTGTGGAAGATTCGTCTACAAAAGTGCATTGATGCTTGTGGAGACTACTTTGAACACACCTAAAATTTTGTAAGTATAACTTTAAAAACCTAGTTGTATCTCAAAAATTTCAGAGTGACCCTCGTATCTTTCATTTTTTCATAAATGATACTTCATACAAAAAATTAAGTTCCAGATACATTACCCAACTATGGTAACAAACCTCACGATTGTGAAAAATCACGTAGGTTTGCTTTCTGATAGAAATATAACTCAACTACTAAAAAAAAATTCTGCTGTTACTTTTTTATAAAATACATTGTTACGAAGGAAAGCTTCTTTAAAAGTTATCAATTAATTTGAAAAAATACAAAACTATCTTTGAATAACAGAAAATCCACAAAACAAAGTATTTTGACAAAAACCGTTTAAAATAGATCTTTTAATGTAAAGTATGAATTAATAAAATTTATTTTCATACTCGAAAAGTTACGAATCAGCATTCAAAAATTTTATCAAGCTTTTCCATTGCTAAAAACTTCGCCTATTCACTGAAACCTAAAATTTATACATTGCATTCATAAAAGCGACAATGTAGCAAGTTTACTATTGTGTTTTTTGTTCAAATATATGTTAATACGGAACATTGTGAACAAAAGTAGAGAACACTATGAAAATTTCTCAACATAATTTTATTAATGTTTAAAAGACCCTTTGTTTAAAAAAAATTATTGTTATTTTATACCAAATAAAACTATAGAATTTTTAATACCTTTATCGCTGTAATGAAAGGGATCTTTGAAGTTGCTCCGCTCTTCTGGAGTTTGATTTAAATATATCTTCCAATCCTGATAAATTTCACTACATTTTATAAATAAGCAATATGATAAAATTCAGTTATGAAAGTATTTTGATAATACACTATGCAGAAACCTAAAAAAATCTGTCCAATTAAAATTCCAAATAAAAAATTATATATTAATTAATTAATTAATGATGTCCTTATTACGAAGCTCATCAAAATATTTGTATGCCATAATTTTTATGTATATCATAATGGATATCATTTCAATACATCATCATAGATGTTTCAGTCAGTGATTGGGAGAATGACCACATTCTATCCCGGACTGCGTTACAGAAGCTCCGTATATTGGGGAAGTGTCGACGTTAATATGTGACGTCCAAAATCCTTCCACTAGTCTGGAAAGGAGGGTGTCAGTTGAGACCTTGTCACCTGACCATGGTTCATAAGGACCAATGAATGGTGATGGTTGAGTATTTCAAACTATTAAACTAAAGGTATTCCTCGGAGCTCGTCTGCACCTTTTTGTATATATAATATGTCTATAATGGAATAGTATTGTAATGAGCAATAACAAAACACGGACATAACAAGACTAGTCATGGCTCTTCCATGATTAGTATAACAGACAATTTTATCGTTATTTTATGAGTGAGAACAAATTTTTATTTTAAAGAATGTTTCAAAAATTGTATGTGCTGAGACAATTTTTTCCAAAAATTATGTAATACATAGATTAAACAAGAATAACTCAGCTGTTTATAATATCCTAATTTAAATCATTTCATTGAACAATATAGGAAATTCTTGGCAGTATAATTAGATACAATATGACATAAGAATATAATATGAAAATGGTTTTAAAAAGAACGAAAAATACTTCATTACATGCAGCCATAAAATAGAGAACAAAATACAATAGGAATGAATGTAAAGCATTATCGTAGAAAGTGTAGAAAGTTATGCTTGCAAACATTGCTAATCTTCTGGAGTATAACAATTTTTTGTCATTTTTTAAAAAAAAATAACTGAAGCATCGTTGAAAACATTTCTAAATACAATAATTCTTTTCCGTTAGCTAGGTCATTCACGAAATGAACATTTGACAGTTCAGCGTTACTGAAGCGATTAGATTTGTTTTCCTAAACTATTCTTTGATTCCATTGATATTCTTACTCCCATGTTTAAAAATCCAGGACATTTTCCCCATAAAAGGGATGCAGGAAACACATTTTTGAGATAGCAGAGGGTAGCTCTATAAAATAGTTTTTTTATTTATTTATTTATATTTTTTTATATAAAACATATTGTAAACATCACTACACTCAAAAAGGAAAACATTTTAAGTAATCATTTTCAATTTTTTACCTTCTTATTTTATCTTCTCATTCAACGTTTCCTTTTATAATCATATTAATATTATGAGTAGCTATAGTACAGATAATATGACAAAGTAAGTATACACTATCTTAAATAAACTTTTAGAAAAATGTAGAACTCTAGTAATCTAGTATTTACTTTGAAACGTAAAAATAAAAATAAAATATGGGAAATAAAAAAAAATCGCATTTTAATAAAAAAATTCTTTTGCACTTATAAAACATTGAATATGTTTCTAAATATTAATATGGTAAAGTACCTTGTTTATTAAATCAATTGCTCTTGAAAAGCTGACATAAAAAGCCATCTGATAAAAGGATTAAACTGAAAAGTTAATTACCTCATCCGAAGTAATTATGCTCTAACGGTTTATGAATGTTAAAATTTTAGGTATTTATGCTCGTCTTTTAGTGAGGTGTAATAGTATAGAAAGAGGTATTGCTTCAAGTGGAGACTATTCCATTTTCTTATAATAATAATTAATATGTAAATTAATTATGCTGGTGTTATACTACACTTAAAAGTGCCTCGGAAATATTATGAACAATATTTTAAATTTCTTTTATGTTTAAAAAAAATTATTTATTGAATTAATTTTTAATCATAAATTACTTTTCAGTTATAGTATTTTCCTTATTTTCACTAGATCAATTACCATACACAAATAGAATTATTAAAAGGTTATCGCAAGATAAAAATTTAAAACTTATAAAATCAATGAAAGTTAAATTTTAAAAAAATTATTATCTTCAAAATTAAAGCTAGTGCTATACGGTTGCAATAAAACATTTTCGTACAATAAAGAGATTCAAAAATGCAACAAGATTTAATTTAGAAAAAACATTTTGCACTGATTTATGAGATTATTAGCACCGCTGAATGTTTACCAATGGTATTTGTTAAATGAACAAAAACACTGTCAAATAGTTAATTTCAATAAAGACAAATAATATCTATGAAAATAAGAAAATGAGTAACTAAATATACTAAATGTTGAGCATTATACACTTATTTTAACTAATAATTATAATAATGTGTAGGGTTCAAGTCTTTGTATGGGTACTACCACTAAAGCACATGACAGGCAATAGCTTGCAAGTTTGGACAATGGCGGATTGTTTAAAAAAGGCGTTGTTCCCTTTACTTGAAGATGATATGTTCTATAACTAACAGAATTGAAGATTCATTAATAATTCCTGAAACAGATCAAATAAGACTTAATCGTAGTGCCCTTCAAATGAAATAATATTAAGTATTAGGACATTGGGCGTAGAAGGATAAGTTTAAGGATCTACTACTTGTTCTTAGCTTCCAAATTGTGAGGTATCAAACTCAGATCCATTAAGAGAACCTCAGATGCTATAAAATAGAGTAGACAGTCATCAAATCCTATATAGTATGTGAATTGATCAAATGTAACTAAGAGATTCGAGAACTGAAAACATTGAGCTTAAAGAAAATTTTCAAAAAATTGATTTAAAAGAAAAGCATACACATATCAAACTCCTAATCAATAATCCAACAGATAAGAACTATAATAACTCAATAATATTCCGGAAAATTATAATTGCTTATAAAAATAGTATTTAAAATATAAAAAGTAAAATAACTCATAGTATTTTCTTTTAAAAATAGTATATTTTTAAACGAAAATATCTGAAATTCACTTAATACATGTGCAGAAAAACATACATTTTAATAATTAGCATTATCAATGTAAATATTCTTACTGAAAGTAATTTTGAATACAGAACGAAAAAGAAAATTATGATATCAAATTTAATTAAATAATAATAAAATTCTAATAAAAATGTTGGGTTGGGAGTTTCAAATCAAAGTAACGGATTTATATTCTGAGAGAAAAGCATATTATCTAAATCATAAAAGCTTGCTTTTCATTTTCAAAATAATTTTTAATGAAAGTAGATTTATAAAGAAGGGAGATATATTTTTGCATAGCTCTAATATACATCTGTGACCCAAGTTGTGATTCAATTGAAAAGACTATTTTAACAATGAGGTGTAGGTAAGAAATTATTTTTGATAGTGAATTTTGTTGAATTTGCATTGTAAGAAAAATATAAGAATTGAATTAACCTAAAATTTCTATTTAAAAAATTAAAATCTCGCCCTGAAGATAAATTAATAAAAATATTTATTGAAAATATTTTTCGTATAGTTTCAGTGAAACTAGATAAACATTTGTTTAATTAATGTTTTAATTAATGTTTTGTGTATATAAGTACAAGAAAAAAAGCTTTTATTTAATTTTGTAAAATTAGTGTGTTTATACTATATTGTAAATATTATTTTTAAATTATTATATTCATACAAAGAAAACTTAATATTGCTTAACTATAATAACATGAAAATTCAAAATTCAGTTACTTAATCTTTCACAGTTAAAGCTTAACTAATAATATTTTAAAACTCAAATCAGATATTTAAAACGAAAAATTGAATTATTTCTTAATATTATAAAAATTAAATGCATTGAATTGTAACAGTATTTTGAATTACAGTATATAAGCCAGTGAATGCCATTTTAAGAAAATTATGTAATATTTTTGTATTTGTAAACAATGAATTTTACAATTTAATAATTTTAATACAGGTAGTTATCAAAAATAAAGCGAACATCTGGGAATAAAAGTGCCATTTTTGAATGACCTTCGTAAGCATTAAAATATAATAGCTACCTTTTTTTATAAGCAGAAATGTATATATTCTGATAGTATGTGGTAACTTTATTGAAGTTCTGTAATCATAGAATACTTTTAGGTCATTTAGAATTTTTGAGAGGTCTGACTATGACAGACCTCTCAGATTTTCAAGGAAGTCAAATTATAGAAGCCCCTCTAGCTAGAGGAAGTGTGGCCAAAATATATTCTCACTTTTAGGCGAGGTACAGTGTCTAATGACATGGCAGCATACACAAACGTGGCAAGACAAGTTCGACAAAGCAAAACAGTGGATGAAAAGAAAATCTCTGTGAAAGAGAGAGATATATTAAAGCCGATTATGTAAGAAGCGAACTCCAGAAAAATAAGGTAAAACTCTATCAAAATCTCGATTCTTCAGTGATTACAGTTAGAAGGCACCTTCATACAGAATATTTACGGTGGAACAGCAGTTCCTGAACCAGTTTCCACAGATGTCAATGGCAAACATCATCTATATTGGTATCATACTCACAAGACATGATCGATTGATTTGTGGAAGAAATTAATATGGTCTGAAGAATCGTCTTTAACACTTTTTACCACAGAAGGGCGAGTGTACGTTTGGAGGACGTGCACAAGGGCATAACCATGATTGTCCCCTTATAACTTTGTAGCATGGAGGTGGGTCTGTCATATTTTGGGCAACAATGTGTCACGGTGTTCTGCTGGAGCAATACTAACCATTATAAGAACAATCACTGAGGAAAACTATAGAAACATTTTAGCTTACCAGGTCCATCCTATGATGCAAGCTTTGTTTCTTGCAGGAGAATAACTTTTCCAGGATGATGATGCATCTAACATACGATAGTGCTTGTCCAATACTACTTTTATTAACGTGTGGATAAAGCATGAATGTATTTGAATTCAAAAGTTTATAAACTAAAACAGTTTTGTAAAAACGAATGAATTATCAAATGAATAATTTTTGGCTCAATATTTTTTTCAATGAACAAGGAATGGAAAATAAATAACATTAAATTTAAAGTAAGAATCTTTTAACTTTCTAAACTATAATATATGGATATTATTTTAATGAAAACATAATTTTTAAGTGAAAAAAAACATTTTACATTTTTTTTAAACTTATAAAGATTTTAATTTTTTCATAATTAGTAAAAATGTGTTTCATGATTATATTTCTTAGAATTTTATTTATAATTTGAAGTATTTTTCTATTTAAAAGTAGATACCTAATTTAATGTGTGTATGTGTGATTGATTATATTCAGATCTCTTACGTTCTGATACTCTGATACACGTTTTATATAACTTGGATAGTAAAATTTAGTAATGAAAGATTTAAATACATTCATTTTTAAAAATAAGAAACAAGAAAACAAAAGGATTTTAAGGGAATATAAATTTTAAAATGTTCTTAAAATTGATATTTTTCAGTATACATGAATAACAGGCTTGTTGTGGTCAATATTATTTCATTCAATAGTTATACAGTTTTTATACATGTAATAGAATGTAATTTTCTAAAATAGCTTTTATAAACATTTTGTTGTCATTGTTTTATTCGTAATTATTACTTTAAACTTTTAAAAATAAAAATTATTAAAAATAGTTTTCAAGCTTCTACATTATGTGCATAGAAAAAAAATTGTGTACATAATTATTGAAGATAAATTTCATGGTAAAAATATAGACTACATACTCAAGACTATAATCTTTGGCGTCCATTTGAAATCATCTAAAACTTCCCCTATGGAAGGAACAAAAAAATAACTCTTAATCAACATTTTAAAGTATCAGTGAAGTAATCATTTAATTAATTAGAATTTTAATGAGTTAAATATTTGATATATTTATTACAAAAGTAAAATGGGTAACTTTGAAACAGAGATTGTTATGTTAGCATTCGAAATATTCTATCAGGGATTCGGTATTGAATCGGGTACCACTTGTGTGAGTGTGTGGTTTAGTGATAAATTTTGGTGATAAACTTTAATTTCTGATAATCCTGGAAACCCTATCTTTGTATAGCTTTTGTGTAACAGCGATTTTGTTAATCACATTTTGGCACCTATCTTGGAGTAAAAAATCGCCAAAGAATCAAGAGGTAGCAGATTGTCAACTTTTACCTTTATCAGAATTTATCAATCAATATTTATTGAAGATGCATTCGCAAAAATAAATACATTTCTCTCGAAAATATTAAAAATAAATGAAATACGAAGAATAACTATTGAAAAACTAATGCGCATTTTTATGAAAACCATTAGTTTTAGTGATTAACTTTGCAAACTATTGTCAACGGTAAAATCCGGTAAGTAAAAAAAAATTGTATTATGAATTGAACTCAGTGGATGACAGCTCACATGGGTCTCAAGGGTTTAGTTTTGTTGTAGTATTCTCAGTGGTAATATTTGTTTTCGATAACTGAGTCTTTGTAATGTACGAAAAATCTGTTCTGATTAGATGATCGTCCTAACATGAAATCGCCAGTATTTAACTCCCAAACATGTTTGGTACTTAATTTTATCGACTCCCTGAAAGGATGAAAGGCTGAGTCGATCTTGTTCAGCCAGAGAATCGAATCTCGAACTTGTGCCTTGAAGCGCGAAACAATTTTACATTTTTCGAAAATTAAATAGCTTTGCCATTTTTTCTTTTCGTACCATAAATTTTTTATTGACTACAAATTCAAAATAGTTCTTAAATTCAAGTTCTAAATAAGACGATCTTTAAGGAAAAACATAATTGTTAATTTATTACCAGTAAATTTTAAACTTATTAATAAAATATATAAACTGTATACATCATTTGATTTTTTTCTTTTCTGAAAAATTTTATGAAGAATAACACACACACACAACATGGATAACATTTTGAATTCATTTAATTTTTTGTATTGCAACAAAGAGTTGATTAAACCTACAGTTCGGTTCATTTACTAATTATAAGCGCTAAGAACTATAATAGTAAAATTATTTTAAACTTTTTTGATATCAAGATCTAGAGTCAATGCTCCTATTATTTTATGGCTATCATATTTTTCCGTCGTTACTTGTCTTTATGGCATGCGGTAAAAGTTAATCACTTAACTTGAAATTAGAATTTGTAAACATTTGCAAGATTGATTTGTATTTAAAAAAAATATAGAACACAAGTCAAAATCATGATTTAGCTTTGTATTTGATGGTTTTAATTTTTGCTGGAAAAAAAAACCGTCTTTGATTTTAAAGCTCTATTACAATAAGCGGAACATACAAAATAATAATAACCATCGAATAAATTTTATATGTTTTTATTTTTAAATTAGGATTTGCCTTAAAAGTTTGCTTGAGAAATTTACTGTTATCAATAAATATATTTTAATTGAATTCAACATTTTGTAACTTCTTTAACAAAATAATATGAGTACACTGTTGTTAGTATTCATAAGTAAGTTATTGATACCAGCTCAACAGCTTACAATCGATTTTGATCCGAAAAGCAAATATATATTGCAGTAGTTCGGAACTCACTTTAAAAAAAGTCTTAAATTAAATTCGTTATCATACATAAAAGTCCTCGAATGAGAATATAAGTTAACGACAAAATACATTCTTGAAACTCAAACTGCAATGTTAACTTAAAAAAAATTCATCAGAAAAAAGCATTAATCTCGAGTATTTTACTGGTTCAAAATTTATTTTAGAGACACCTTAAATTTGACTCTTAATGATCTCTAATTTTACTGATACGGATGGAGTATGACATCATTAAGTCTAATTTAGGGAGATTCCTCAGACATGGAATTAGTTTCCTTCAGAATAAATGAAAATTCCCTTAATATTGAATCTGTAACTCCAGATGTCAAAGCTTGCGACTCTGTGAACCAGAAATTCTTTTTACAAACCATTAATATCTAATTTCCGTTACTAAAAAATGCTGATTAAAAGGAAGTTTGTTCATTAATATTATTTGGCTAACTATATTTACACAAGAAAAATTTCAGAACTAACCTATGTCCTTGTCGATACATGTGATTTTTGCAACAAAATGCTTACATCAAATATTTTAGTAAATAACAAGAGCAGTGTATTCAATTGATTAAAATAAATATAATCTTATAAAATTTACCCAAAATTTTCCTTTTTAAGAATTTGCTTTTTTTTATGAAAGAAATGAACTTACCATCCAAGTGACATTTTCAATGTTAAAATAAAGATAATAAAATGAATCATATAATGTTTTGCAATTTCCGTCCCAGATTTACATGTTAAATAAAGACCACATTTAAACAACCATCTGACAAATTGTTTATATTGAAAAAATTCTCCCTCTAAAAATTCTTCTCTATAATTAGAAATGATATATATATTTATTTATTTACTGAATTTTCACATTGCCATATATTTAGTTTAATTCTTTTGATAGTTCGAAAAAAATTGCATTATAAAGTTACTTATTTACAAAAAATAACCCTTTTTATGAATAAAAAGCTTTTCAAAAAAACATGTAATAAGATACTATGATTAAAGGCAACATAAGTGCTACGATCTGACATTGACAATCCAGATAAGAGCGCCTTGAAACTTTTTTCTTTATGACCTCGCCCTTTAACGATGTTATAATATAATTATCCACTTACGTTACTTTCTTTTTAAAAATCAGGTAAAATATTTGAACACTACCTTACCATGTTTTCTAACCCATTTTTAGCAGTGCAATCTGAAATATCCTTGAAATCGAACATCTTTTATTCTAAAATTTTATTCTTACACTGTCATTGTTTCCATCGATCCATGAAAATGGTACCATTTTGATTGTTGGATTAAAATATAATAACTTGTTCGTGGATAGAAAACTGCATATATATATTTTTTTGATTGTATGTATGATTTGTTTGTTTTCTTACTTTCTGTTTTCAAATGAATTGAGTTTTGAAGTAAAAATAGTTATGCATTTAGTTTAATTACTAATTGGGATCAATAGGTTTAGCAACCACACCTTTTTTATACATATATGTTAGAAAAAAGTGTAAATTCATAACAGAACACGGTATTGAAATGTTCAACCTATCATAGATAAGAATAATATTTTTTTATCCATCATCTGTTTCTTTCTTTTATTTAAAACGGATATGATTAAAACTTCTTTTGAATAAGAAAGGCATAGAATTAAAAATATCAAAAAATATGAAAGGTAAAATAGAGATTAGTAATAAGTTATCTATTTGAACTGGATGATTGGTGTTTTAATAATTAAAGGTAAAGATGTATGTATAATTGAAGTATTTTAATGCCCGTTGCATGAAACGAAGCAACTTTTATTTATTCAAATTTTTAACATTCATATCAATCAGCATACATCATTTGTAAACATTTTCAGAAACGATTCAATCTGTACATTCCCCCTCAAAAAAATTTCCATGCTTAAGAAAAATGATAAAATTTCAAAATGTATATAAACCTATTTTAGATCACTGAAAATTTAGTTACTAACTTGACCAAATACATTCAAAAAAAAAATAAATAAATAAATCGAAATTAATTCACACAAAATAAAAAACTATATTAATCACATACATACAGATATTTATAGTAAAATTATCATTATTTACTAAAATTAAATAATGATTTTAAGACACATTTATTTTATATTATTTTCGCATTATTCAATTAATTAATGCTAAATAGCCGGCACAAGTGCCGTATAATCCAGGATGCCAAATTCTGAGATTGGTGATTTTCTTTTTTATCTGGCAATCTGGTTTTTATTACGTCATGCAGATGAAGACCAATAAAAAATATGATGAAAATTCCATTTTGACAACCCTAGTGTTTACGTCATCGTGATGAGATTTAGAACATTTTGTTCCATTATCGCAATTTACTAGAAATTTTTGTAAGGAAACTTCGTAAGAATTTCCTTTTTTAAAAAATCTTATTATTTCAAAAATATATATTCACTCTCTTTATTTATCAGGTTTAAATTTAGTATTTAGATACGTGAAGTTTTTTCAATGACGAATTTATTACGTCCTAATATTACAACATGTGGCATTACGTCTCAATTAGTTCGTCGTCTTGGCAACATTTCGTCGTATCCAAAAAAATTTTTAATTTGAACCGAATAATTATTATATATATATATAATAATTAGATATATATATATATATATATATTCAACAAATGTCGATAAGATAAAATAAATCCAAGAAAATATGTGCATTTAGAAAAAGACAAAAGGAAAAACGTATTACAAATATAGCAACTTAAAATGAAACATTTTAACGTATTTTAAGATAAATAAGAAATAGAAAAAACATCTTACTGACTTTGCTTCGAGTAAATATGTCGAAAAGGTTCAAATGAACTATATGTTTTAAATTCATTTGTTTTTTGGCTACATAAATTCTATTGACTTTTATTTGATTAATGCAACCATATACTTCAAATTTTTGGACCACAATCAAATGACGAGGTTTACAAATGAGCCTGTACCCTTCAATATGAAATTACACACCACACTAATGGATAGATAGAAGATACTAGCTTAATGAGCGTTATCATCAACTTATCGTGCACAAGTTCCTTAGCTAAATTCCCACATTTTTTGTACTGAAAAGTCTATAATGTAGTAGGAGTCTTTTTTATATGAACCTGAATTTTTAAAGATCTTTAGCTGACATAATAAAATACATTATTTTATAAGATCCCAACAATTGTATTGTTAAAGATGTTTTGTTTTTTAATTCTTCGAAAAAAATGGTATAAAAATGGTGACACAATATAAATTTTTCATAAAATTTCTTCTGTTGTAGAAAATGCTTTCAAATTGAAGCCTAAACATAGAGATTTGTGATTTTACAAGAGGAATACATATTCAAGTGCTATATGTTACATATATGACCACATTTTTTATACTACTATTAAAGCCAAAATTCTGTGCAGAGTTTATGAGCATCTTCAATTAAAGGCACAGCATTTGAGTTTTGGAATAAATTGGACGAAGGGAAGGAGTTTCAGCATGATCTAGTTGATAGCAAAAAAAAAAAAAAATGGTCCCAAAATATGCGCAGTACGAAAACAAAAAAACAGATATGAAAGAAAACATGATCCAATTCCTAATTCAAAAGCAAAGTAATAATTCTGTAAGTCAAATGTTAATGCAAGAAACTTATTTCTTAAACGTTTATTATTAAAAATTATTAATAATTGAGAAGGAGTAAAGTTTATAAGAATATTCTACTTGGGATTTTATCGCACTTGGCGATGAATCATTCTACTCAGATTTATCACTCTTGCTGATGGAATGGTATTAAAAAGATTCAACCGAGCTCAGATTATAAAATTCTGTCTTATTTGTATTATTTGTTGAGGAAATTTGAACATATGATAAAAGGCTGAATCTTTTCTGTCTTATTTCGATTGTTTGATCTCTATTTTTTTCCACAGTATTTTTCTCTATGTCAGCTGCGGCACAAATTTTATTTTATTAATTATGATTTAAGTAAATTATTTTAGTTTGTAACTGTATTTATCACAATTTAATGTTAAATTTATAAAAAAATTTATAATGATTATAATTTAATTTTAGTAGAAATAAGAAAATCACCCTTGGATTGAATAATCCAAAATGCTCTAATTCTTTAAAAAAATAATATTTTACCCATTCTTTTTCATTTATATAACAATTATGAATAAAGTAAGCAAATCATTATATTGGTAAAATCCCATTTTGGATCACCACTTGGCGAAAGTGAAAAAAAATGGCGGGAAACGTTTTCTCGCCAATCAAAATTAAGCGATTTCAAGTGATTTTTGAGTGTCGCGATTTCTAATATTTATTTTACTGAAACTTATTACAGCTATACTTTAAGATAAAATACTAGAAACTTTATTCCCATGACTCTATTTATGATAATATATTATAATATATGAAAAATTAAAACACACATACATGGAAAAACATTATTGCTAATATTTGTCAGTTATTCAAAGCTATCTTATCATTTTTATAAAATTTCCTTTCAATTAACAGAACAATACAGATAATCCAATAACATAAATATTACCATTTTTTAATCAATTTTGTGGGTGTGAAAGATCTTTTTTATAACATTAAAAACCTACCTGCAGCACAATAACACAAACAATTCTTAATTCTCCAATTTAGTTTCAAAATCAGAATTAATAATTTGAACAATTAAAGCACTTTCCATTCATATGCATTCATAAAATCTTTCAACTCACTCAAATTCACACTTTTAAAACAACTGTTCTCATAATTTTTAAAGACAAACAAACTATAATGTAGTGTCTAATATTGTATTGAATTTTATTTTAAGCAATAACTTAGAAAAAAATAGTTTCATTGTTGTAAAATGTTTAAAAAAATGTCTTTTATACCTCATAATTCAAATTAATTATTTTTAAAATATTTGGCCTGTATGTATAAGGACATTTTTATTAAAAAATATGAGTGCCCAGATATTTATTTTTAAATTTCCATAAAATTATTTAATTTTTACCTATTAAATTTTTTTTCTAAAAGTATGATTTTAATTTATTTTGTAAAAAATTTTGTTTTTCGTCTGCG
The DNA here is from genome assembly GCA_030067965.1 of Latrodectus elegans. NCBI lineage: Eukaryota > Metazoa > Arthropoda > Arachnida > Araneae > Theridiidae > Latrodectus > Latrodectus elegans. The sequence goes on along the minus strand of CM057814.1, from coordinate 60,462,955 downwards.
TATTCATTTTAAACTTGTTTCCTGGTTTTGGTTTTCATGGAATCACAACTAATAAACATTCAATTTGAAAGTTGCTGCATTAAGAGTTGGGCGTTGTAATCTACTGATTTGCCTACTTATTTCACTCTTGATGATGAGGTGATGCAAATAAGATTAAACCTGTTATATTAAATTTAGTAATGGGAGAACCATGTAAAAATTTTAATTTAGTAATTTATGGTTATATGTATCTTATGCTAAACACTATTGCAGTTAATAATGTAAATGTACAATCAATGGGTATGAAAAATAAATGGCGGGTATGTTAAATGCATTTAATAATATTGTATTGTTACAAAGTTTGTAAATTTTTCTTGTATTCGTCTTGAAATATCTTAGACAGATCCGAAGTTCTCAGATTTAGAGACAAAAATCGCTTGATGTAGCCGTATTTTACGTTAAGAACGGCTTTTCCAGTGATTTGACAGCTAGGCCACTTTTTGGCGAGATTCTTGATGACAACTTGGCGAGATTCAACGAGAAATAAAAAGGTTTTTAAACTTCCACCATCTAAGTTCTACAACCGTTAGTTGTGATTCGTAAAATCTGTAACTGATGGGTTTTTACGGCATCTTTTAGAAGTTTATACAAATAAAAAAAAATCCTGTGATTGTTAAGAGCTCATTTCATCGACTCTCAAGCAACATGAACCCTGAAGCTCGGTACAATATGTAGTAAAAATTATATTATTCTAAGAAAAAAACATTCCATTTTTAATCTGGAACTTACAAAACATTCATATTTCAGCCTTTCCTTTCAATATGGATTATTGATTATTGCACCTATAATATGGATTCTATTTATATTTTAGTGTGAATGCATATTTTAATAAATTATAAATTACATAAATTTTCTTGAGCTAGTTTTTAAGAAATATTAATGTGCAAATTTTGAGGCATCATTAAAATTGCACAAATATTTGATGGAGAAGTTAGACAATGGATCAGCTATAACAAAACATTATTTTTAAATGTCTAGTTAGAGCGGTGGCATTCTGGACCTCATAGTATCAATTACTTGACTGATTAAATCCAACCTAAAACGCATAATATTTTGTAATTTTAAATCATAAGTTTTAATTACCATTAATACATACATACGTCTCACAGTCCAGCAAATTGAATTGAACAACGTTACATGATTTTCCGTGATTAGCAGATTCACATATTATCGGTTTTTTATGTCTTTTTCAAAATCATGTGACATAGTTACATGATTTTAAAAACCAACAGAGATCGATAATATTAGAAAAACTGTTCATGTTTACTGCTTTTTATAGTGATAAAAATGAACCAAGTATCATTTATGATACGTGGTGCAATGGCACATCTAATCATGCCTCATTTTCTATACGCCTCTCCACATGAAAGACTTTTCTTCATAATCTGCTTTATATTTGATGTAAATTTCCTTTTTAAATAAAAGTATTGTGCCTAATTATGATAGTTTTATCATTTACGCGACCAAAAAGGTTCATATCCATTTATAGTAAACGAGAAAATGCTGCATTTAAAATGCTCTACAACTATTAATATGAATACATTTGAAAATTTGATAAATTATAAAATCTGCAGTCATTTTCTATCTCCAGAAATAGCTAGCATTCTTTTTACTGAGGAAATAATTAAATATTCCTTGAAATTAAATGTTCGTTTTTGTCACATGCATTCTTTTTACTTTATTCAGCATTATCAAATTTTAATATTTTATATTTTTTGAATTTTTTTTTCGATTATGTAAATCTTAACAATTTTATGAGCTTGGCAACTATTTTTAATCTCCAAAATGATTATTCGGCTCTCAATTTTGAATTTTCGTGAAACAAAAGTGTTAATTTAATGAGTAAAGTGAACATTTATTGCCTATTATTTTTTCTAAAGTTTGATATGTATGTCGTTTTACGATTATCCTTTCACATGATGGCCGATTCTACTTGAACCTTTTAAAATGGATTCCGTATCTCAACAAACATCCATATTGAATTGGAAACAGAAACCCACGAAGCGTTAAGCTGATTGCCAGCGTGCAAATGTTTCGACTGCAATTGAGTACAATTCGTTAGATGAATAATTACTATAGAATTATATATTATTATAGTACTGTAAATAGGTTATTCCAGAATAAATATATACAATAGCATGTACTTATATATTAATCTAAGCACATGCTGTTGTATGTACTTAGCATATTCTTAAATTAATACGAATATGATAAAACAAGACTTAAATTGACGAGTTGTTTTGCCATTTATTAAGAAAATAAGTGTTTTAATTTAATATCATTAAAATAAAACTTTATTCTATTTATCAATAATTGACCTATAAAGTAATATGTATTTAACATTTATTTAACTACTTTCAAAATAAAAGCATGTAAAGATCTTTTACTTTCCCACTAAAATTTTTCTATCCTTAATATATTCCAAGTTTAAATAATAAAATACAGGATCTGAAGCTCTTGGCATTTTTGTGCATTTATTGCATATAAATTATAAACTTCATCGTGGAATAGTGGTAAAATCACGCTCTTTTAAAAAGAAGCTGACATCTTTCAACTTCGATATTAGTGAATGAAAGTGAATGATGAGAGAGAGAATAGTGCATACCTGCTTTTTTCATCGTTATTCAGCTTTGAATTATGGTATTACTTAAGAGTTTTTCGGATTTCCTTCCTCACTTTCGACAAATGAATATGAATCTTCATCAGTTAAAAGTCCTTCCAGGAAAATCACTAATAATATTCATGCAATAAAAAAAGGAATTAATATGATACTATATGGAATCGATATTATGAATGTTTACTATATAAGTAAATTATTTGAAAATTTAATATATTATAATCGCTATCTTAGAAAAAAGTAGGATTAATTAGTGTGTGATACACCAATATTTGTTGTATTTGTTCATCACAAATATATGAAACTTATTAGTATGTGATGAACAAATATCTGAAAAGTGCAAGTTTCTTTGTCAATTTTTTGTATCAGAATGCGAATTCGGTATAATAGGAAGAATAGCATTTGGTGTGTGAGAAATGAAAAATCACCGCTAGAGGGCGAACAAAAAAGAGTCAATTAATGTACGTACACCGTGAGATGTGGTCAGAGAATGGCAAAGCGCAATATTCAATAAAATTATTTGTTATTGAAGTACAGTATTTTTAATTAAACGTCCTGACATGACAATATGTTAAAGTAATCTTAATGAAAAATAAGTTAAGTGAATGCACGTAGACTTAACAGGTGATTTGACACCTAAAATAATTATTTTGAATATTTTCGAAGTTATTTTTAAATTCTTTGGGAATGTTAATAGGCTTGGTAAACTTGCTGCATCTCTTAGTCGGGTGGCTGCCCTCATTGTTGTAATACTTAGATTGCGTATATACTTATTACGTTACAATATTAATTTTGTCATGAGAGTATTCTTCGGTTTTGCGCCTTTCTGCACATTTGACATGTCTGGGTGCCATGTGGTACATTTCAGAACCATTATTGCATCTTTGTCAGCTGAATCCTCGCATCATCAGTTTGGCTCCTCTGTATAGTGATCAATTGTAATACCGGAATTGAAGCATAACGAGTTAAATGTAAATTTTGGCGCCATCTAATATTGCTCAGAATATGTTGCACAGAATATGTTCCACAGAAATATGTTGCAAGGAATATGTTCCACAGAATATATTGCACAGAATATATTCCACAGAAATATATTGCACATAATATGTTCAACACAAATATGTTGCACAGAATTTAGACTATATGATTCCCATTTCTCATGTTGGTCATCCTATTTACTTTATTCATTTTAAATATTCTGTTCTAAAGGCCTTAGGCTATACCAGAGGATTTAGTGGGGAGCGGTAAATCTCACATATATTATTTCTTGAACTTCTCACTTTCTCCTCGCAGGAAAATATATTCAATGTTTATGGTATTAAAGTACTCAATCATTGCTCTGTGAACTTTTACAGTTTTGTGGATATTTGTACCCCACAGCAATGTGGGTACAAGGGAGTATCATTCATCGAAACTGCTTCCTAATGAAGCAAAACTGCTGAAATGAACTTTGAAATGTTATGACGACATCTTGAATCTTCTCCAAGACAATCATCGTAGTTTTGAAAAGAAACATAATGAAATCCTCTTGTTGCTTTTTTAAGCTTTTTAAAATTAGTTTAAAAGTAGAACTAGAAAAATTAGTTGAGTTTAAATTATCATAAGAACTAACCAGGTTTTCTCTTCTGACAAGGTACCAAAAACATGTGCCAAATCAAGAACAGAATTGTAACCTGTACTGGAATTCCTTAACCTTTTTCTAAAGAATCTAATGTAACCATCAAATTTGATTAATAACGTCATGCTAAGGGTGAATTTCCGCTGTGCAGATTTTATTCCCAAGAAGCGCCATTTTGATTCTTCCAGATTTCATAATAAATTCCTTGAGCTTTACCTTATCATATCCTATTATTTTAAACCCAATTCCAAAGAGACCAGTGGTCTTTTCTATAATCTTGAATTTCACAGCAAAAACTAACAATTCGAGAGGTTAATAAAAAAAAAACAGAACTTTTTTAGCACAGAGAAGCACATTAGATTTCCCAAAGAAATAACTGTAAAAGGGGTGGTGGAAGTAGTCCAACGTTGCAAGATTTACCAACTCCAGCTTGTAAACAAGGTAGCGAATACGTTCTTGTACGATGTTTTTACTTACATATTCTGTAGCTTACTAAGCCATTTATTCTAAAATTCGAAACTTTTTTTTCTTATGCCACACATAAGAGTTCTTCTTTCTTCAATAATATTCTTTTTTAAATTTAACTTTTTTCTTATCAGTAATTCTTTTTTATAATATTTTATAACTTAAAGCTCTTAATCATCCTATGAATACACACACCCCCACGCACAAACAGATATATTTATTTTAAAAAAATTAAAAAAACGTTTGTAATGAGAACATGATAAACTTTATAGGAAACAAAGGAAAATAATTAGAGCAATAACAGAATAAGTAAACAGAGAAATCTAAAACAGGAAAATTGAGAGTAAAAAAAACCAAAAATATTGAGATGTCATAGAAATGAATACTTGAGCCTTCTCTTCTTATGACAAGGAGAAGTTTCGAATTCATTTGTATAAAGATTCTTTGGAATAAACAATACCCAAATGAACTTCTTACGACGCCTTCGAAAAAAAATAATGCCAATTAAAAATAGAAAGTAAATAATCTCAAATGAAATTACAAAGAATATCTCCGTATTTGGTTATGTGTAATATTTTTGAAATATTTTTAAAGATATATAAGAAGGTTATTAATAAATCAAAATTCAAAATAGAGATGTGTGAGAGTTAGAAGCTTTCAAAAAATTTTAATTAATTCGAATATTAATATACTAGGAGATGCTGAGAAGGCTAAGATGTTTCTGTTGAGAACAGAATTAAAAAGAAACAAGTTAAAAGGTTGTTGCCAAAAAAATTGAGGTAGATAATATTTTACGAGTGAAATCACGGTTAAAATTGAAAAAGCTAAAAATTACTATATTATTCATATTGTTACGATGTAATAGAAGAAAATTATATAAAGTGGGAATTATAATAATTAAAATACAAAAAAATCATAAAAAATAAAATATGGATATATTTCATTGCAATAACTAAAAGATTTTAGGCCTCGTTGACAGAAGTGCGAGAAAGAAGAAATAGAAAATAAGAAAACAGCAGGAAAAAAAAATCTTGGAAAAATCACTAAGTTCTTAAAAAATTAATAATAATAAAAGTTCTCTAGTTATAATACTACGGTCAATAAAAGCGGTTTAACATCCAAAATGAACTGTCCTTAACACGCTTTAGGAACCTAATTTTATAAGATTTCCTATCCCAAAAATTCTTTAATTAGTGTAGAAATTTGGAAATTAAACAGTAAAATGCAATAAATTGCACACAAGTAAAATAATTTAATTTATTCAATTTTTAATTTAATAAGATATTTTTTAAAATGAAAATTTATAAATTGTATTAATTTATTTGTAAAGAATTTGCTTAAATTTCAGGACTGAGAACTGTTGACTCAAATTAATAACTAAAAACTCGTCGTTACATCTAATAATAAATTTACAATTATTATTATTTCTTTATTCTACGTCAATCATTGGCATTATCTGCCATAAGACCTCTGGCGGCCCGATAAAATTTAGCCTTGGTAAAGTTGTTAGAGTCAAAAGTAATAAAAGCAAGTGCAGTGCAAGTTGTCAAATGAATTTACAATTATAGGAGGAAACATTTGTGGATTAGATTTAGTGGATTTATATTCTTTGATAAATAAATAAAAATTGTAAATATTAGAATCAAAATTAGTGGCCATTGTCATTGGAATATCACTGGAATATATATATATATATATATATATATATATATATATATATATATATATATATATATATATATATATATATATATATATATATATATATATATATATATATATATATATATATATATATATATATATATATATATATATATATATATATATATATATGCTTGTTGTTGCTAAACTTTTTCAATAGAGGGAAAAAATCCGCAGATTCATTTTCGATTATCAGAAAAACAGTATTTTGAATCACTATTTTTGTATTTTAACTTCACAAATATATTTATTACGACATGCAATTATACTTTATTCAAATAATTTTAAATATGGAGTATGATTATGAAGTATGTCACCTTCTAGGAGTAATGGGGCCTAAAAAGATTTTGTGTTATATTATGATTTAATTATTAGGTTATGAAACACGAACCAAAAACAAGGTGATTAAAATTGGTAAAATATTGAAACATATAATCGAATTTTAACGATTCTTAGAGAACCTAAGGACAAAATTTTTTCATTTACTAAGAAAAATGTGATACCATCTTATCTGCATAGCAATTACATAAATCTAACTAAGATTTCAACATTCCACATTATAAGCGAGTGATTTTGATTTCAAGGATAATTGATAATAAATGTCAAGCGAGCTGAAGATCTGTTGCATGCAAAAAATTCTTCGCATGTCCTCACAGATTTTAAGGTTAAAACAAAAAAGTGGAGAAAAAAATTAGACAATGGCCACCGTTCAGTGGTGCAGTAAGCCATTTCAACCATATGGAAACCGATAATTATCGGGAAAATGTTGCACAACGGAAAGTTTTCAAAATATTCCAGAAAGATTACCAGAATTATTCCATCTAAATCTTTTACGCTTATAAAATAAATCATCATAATTTTATCAAAATTTTTTGTAAGGGTAATAAAAACTCTAATGAAATATATAGCATTGATTTTTAATAACTTTGTGAATAGTGAATGCACTGTGCTGATTTTTATACAATTTTGAGAGTGTGGTAATGATTTTTAAAGGAAATAATACATAATTGTTGTAATGATTTTCAACGAAAATAATTAGTAATAGCTTTGAGTAAAGATTTTTAATAATTTTAGCATGAAATATTATTCAATTTTAAAAAATTAAATATTTTACAAATCATGTGTGTATATTTTTTTAATTTTTAAAAACATTTTAAGAAATCCCAAATGGAAACTTTTTATACAAAAGCAAATAAGTTTTGATTTTAACAAAGAAATATTAATTTATGTAATTTAATTAATTAAAATGATTATGAAAATAAACAGTTTTTCACAGAAAAGAATTTTCTTTAAATAGCAAAATTTTGACATTGTCGCATACCATCACACTTTTGCACACATCGTCACACTTATTAACATAGATAATTTTGTAGTATTCCATTCCCCCTCACTGAAAATTTATACTTTTGAAAATGAATATTTTCTATTCGAATTTAAATAGAATTTCTTATCATCACTCGCACATTATACAAATCTTACAAAATCAGGAAACATTTATAATCATTAAAAGTATTATTAAATACGAAATTTAATCACACATTGTTTCATTTTTCGAAATTTTCATAAGTCATTAAAAAGGAAATTTTTAATAAAATAAGATTAAAATATTATTGTATCTAAATTAATCTGAATTGAATATTTGAGAGATGTAAAAGCGAGAATATATATATATATATAAATTTTCCATGCGATTCATAGAATTGATATAAAACTCTCTAAACTATCTAAAAGAAGGAAGGAAATGTTTAACACTCTATTTTATAATGACAAATACATACTTATAGTATTATTATATGATACATTTTTTCCAACATGAAGCTAAGCTAAATACATAAATGTTTCAAGAAATATAGCAACTTTTATAAAATCATTATGGACACATTATTTCATTAGAAATTTATGATTTATGCAAAAATATTCTTTAAATATTGCACATACTGTCTTTCGATTTTCCTTTTCTTTAGAGAAAACATACTTACTTGTCCAAAGTGCTTTGTTTTGACAAAACAAATATTGGTTATGAAATGGCTTAATGTATTTTATCTTTTTATCAAGATTATTTTCTGCTCAGAGATTTTGGGAGAGGAAAGAGCTGTTCCCGTTTTTCCAAGAAAGACTGCGGTGATCCTTTTTAGAGGTCTAACTGGACATGATTGTTTGCTGGACCATCTCTATAGGATTGGAGTGGTGGATTCCCCGGACTGTGATTTGTGTGACTCTGGTCAACCAATGACTTTTGAACATTTAAATAATTGTGTGGTTCTTTCTCAGTATGAGGACATTGTTGAAAAGTATTGGAGAGCCCGTGAACTAATGGCTTAGGCGCTAATGTTCGGCATTTGTAAATGAATGATTTTCTGCTCAGTAGAACTAACTCGACTGGGAGATATAGTTTAAGCTTCATTCCAACCAATCACATATGAAATAGGAAAATTCGCTACACCCATGTCCAAGATGGGATTTTTTTCAACGTAATGTTGCACTGAGAATAGCTAGGAAGTAGTATCTTTTGCTTTAACCTTAAAAAGAAATGCTTATAAAATTGTTGGGGGAATTTCACAGTTGAAGTGGTAAAAAATAAACTTCCAGATATATTTCTACTGCATTTGCGTTTATATATAAGCTAAGTTTGATTAAAATATATATACATTTTAATCGTTCTAAGCTAAGTTCGATTAAAAATAAATTGGTGTTACCAAATAGGTAAATAAAGTAATAAATTTTAAAATCATAATTTATTCTAATTTAAAACAAAACTAGCTTTTGCTTACATTCTTCTTGACATTTTTTAAATTTTTAATAAAATTCTTCTCAATTATTTATCTCTTTGAAACCACTTAATGAACAACCTGACATCCAAAAGATTTTGTGTTACATTTGAACACCGCTGGTGTTTTTTTTTTTTTTTTTTTTTTTTTTCCATAGATTGTGGGCCATATTCACATGTCGCTAGAACTGAGAAATGCCACAATATTTAATAAAACAGACATATATTCAGAGAACAATGTCCATATCTCTGGGCTCAATGTGGCCTAGAGAACCGATAACACTCATCAGAACGAAAGATTTCGCATTCGACCCTAGACTGTTGAAAAAGATAGGCGTTAAGCTTCTGTTTTCTGCATACACTTTTGTCAAGGTAGACGCTTGGAAATTCCTTCTTTGGGGCCTTTGAATAAAGTCCTCTATCTATGAAAAGCCCTTTCAGAAGAGGAAAATCTGGTAGATATTCAAATGACTTAAGCCGATAGTCTAATACGTGGGATCAGAATATCCATCTCCTTGTTGTTTAACGATTGAGCAACCAAGATGTTTCCTTTTGAACAGTATGTTACTACCTCTAATCATTTATTTATTTACTCTGCTTAATAATTATTTGTTTACCTACTTCTTCTTTAAGTTTTAATTTCAAATTATTATTAAAGTAAATCTTTTGAATTATAATCCAGCTGATAAGTTTAACATGTTGGAAGAACCGATAAGCTCTTGCATTTTAATTTGTTTAACATTGCAATATAAAATACATTTGAAAACTTCACTTCATCCCAAAGTTTCAGTGATTAGTTATACTATCGGCCAAAAATATGCTAAAAATGATTTTGAAAGTAAGCCTATAACAAGTTTTACTATTTTATAATTTCACGTAGCATTTTGCTAAATGTTTTGGGTTTTGTTATGATACTATCTATCTATAAGCTGGACAATATAACAAATGCTCAGCAAATTTACGAAAAATAATAATTCGCATGCCTTGTTTCTAAAGTTGCAAAATGTTTGAAAATGGAATAAAATGTCTGAAGAATGGTTGATACAAAATCTATACAAGATCCGAAAAAAATTCAGTATATGATATTTTAAAACATAGTTATTGTTTCTTTGTCAGATTGCTCTCGATGGTATAATTAATTCAAGAAAATAGTTTAAATAATATTTTAAATTGCAAAAAAATAATGTATGTATAAAGACAAATTGTGAGTGTTATCCCCATACGCATCCTAATTTACATTTTTGTTTAATTTCTGACATATCTGTCCCTACTGGGATAAAAAGAATATCGCAACAACGAGATATAAAATGGAATGAAAGGGCGAAATTTTGAATTTTGCTAACAGAAATGGTTATAGCAAATTTTATATCACATGAAACCTTTGAGGTATAATTCGTTTCAATTATAATAAAAAATTTTGATTCCTTTCTATTCGATTAAATTAAAAGCATTGCTTTAAAGTAAAATTTAAATAATCTGAGTCTCTCAATCTTGTCACATTTATCTTCTTGCTTCGGTTTAATTAAATCTCTATTCGGGGAATCGAATCTCTTTATTCGGGGGTAGGATATTAGTATACTCGAATACTTGATAATATTGACGATATTTTCACCAATTTCTACGCACTTTCCACTCATTTTGCAGGCCAGTATAGAAAATTTGTTGAAGTCCACGTAAATACCTCATCAATAGAAGAGCCTCACTTTCTTGACGTTTAAATATTTTATTTCTTCCGGAAATCTTTGCATTTGTATTAAAGAATCTACATCAACTCTTTCTAATACTTATTAACAACAGAAACAATTTGTAAAAGAGCATGCATAATCATATTATAATTCTTGAGAGAATTCTTAAGAAAATATAAATCTTCTGAAACAGTTGTAGAGTTTTAATAATGTAACTTTAAAATGAAAAAATAGCCAGATAAAGTAATTAATTATTATAATCCTTCATATCAATAATTCATTCCAATTTTTATATAATTTTTATACGTCTATGAATTTGAAATGTTACATATAAATCAATGTTCAAAATCATATTTGTATAGAAAACTAAATATTTGTAAATTTGAAAACCCTCTCTGTGTATAATCGTTTAAATATTCATTTATCTTAATTTCTAGAAAAACTTGGAAACTGGATTAGGGACTGGGCATGATAATTTAATTAACTTATCCGGTAATATTTTTTGTTAGCCAAAAGAAAACAAGGATTAGTTGCAACGAACATTGTTTCTGTAACAAAAATTGCCACGATTGGTAAGTATATCAAATAAAGGAACGTTCATAATATTAAACACAACATGGTCAACAAAAATTATAGCAGGGCTATATAATATTAATTATGAATCCTCTTTAAACTTTACGCATCCTTCAAAGAATATTTATATTAGTATAATCTTAAGATTATTGTAACAATTTAATATTAGGCTGGTGAAAAACAAATTCATTATTTTTTCGGTTGATAGGTGTAATGATTGATATCTCATAAAGTATCTTTCAAACAATTTCAGATAAATGCTAGTTGAAAAAGTATCATTTCTCACTAAAAAAATTGTTTTATTAGTTTCTGTGTTCGGCCCATTCAGTTGTGACTTACAGTTTTTATGCTGGAAGTTAACAAAAAAAATTTGGTACATTTTACAGGTTTTCTTTGGTAAAAGCGAAAACGCACGCAGGAAAGCTATAATTGTGGATGGTGGTATAATCACGATACTGTAATATCCAATTATGTGCAATTTCGGTTCCGTCCTATCCGTTCAATGATGCTAAATATGCGCCTTTGGTAATATTTAGCATCATTGAACGGAATCGACGGATCGAAAACGTTGATAAAATCTCATAAATAATCAAAGTTGACCAGTATATTATCTGTCGTAGCATCACCAACGAGCTGAAGCTAGACCTCAAAACAGTTTTAACCATTTGCACGAAGGAAATCCAACACATTTTCAATAAAGTCTTGAAGTTCCGGCAAAAATAATGGATTGCTTTTTCCCAAACTTAATATTAGACAGATGCTTATGTCAAAACAGAAAAAAGTAATAATGGACATTAAACAATTGTAAAAAAATGGGCATCAAATACCAACAAATGATAAGTTTATTAAATAGATATTGTGCTTTAATATTACCTATATAAGAATTTATGAATCAAATACACCAATATTGTAGTAAATTTGATGCAAGAAAATTTCATTAAACCTTTCACATCATACTAATAAAAACTACAAAGTTCCTTTACTGAATGCTTAAAAGGCATGCATACTTTTCTTTGAAGAAATGGTAGTAATTATTTTTGTATCAAAAAAATTCTGAAGATATCCAGGCAAAAGAGAAAAATACAGGAGTTAAAATCATCCTGTATAGAAATTTCATAATATAAAAAAAAAAACATTTTATGTTTTGTGCAACATACATTCACACGGATATTATTAAAAATACTGGTTTAACAATTTATATAAAATTATTTGCCTTTTTGCGAAGTTTTTATTTTTCAATGTAGGAGATATAAATTGATTTCTATAAATTCACAATAGATAAAGTTTTTGAATTATTGATATATTTATTTAATATATAACATACAAATCTGGGAAAAATAACATATTAAACCAGTCTTACAAAAAAATATAATGTACTACATGCAAATCTTACATAAATGTTTTAATACGTGAAAAAACATACCTTGTATATAAAAAATATTTCATCTTGGTTTTTAAAATAATTCAATAATTTGAAGCATATTATGAAATAATTTAAGGAATTATTTTAATGAAATATTAAACAAAATCACTAAAATAATTCCTAAAAATTGTTCCACAAAATTGTGTTGAAAATAAACTTAGTTTATAAAACTAAGTTTATATAACTTAGAATACTTAAAATAAACTTATGTATGAAGCAATTTTTTTTATTATGCTTTGATATAGTAGTTTTGCTGATTATATTTCTTCTTTAAAAGTAACTTTTAAAAATTGCTTAATTTATTTATTTCATTATGTAGCCCTCAAGAAAGAAGTGTCTTTAAATTTCAAATTTATGCAAAAATGTTATATTATTCAATTTTTCGCGATAGAAATATGTGATAATATGAAGCATGAAAAAAATGTGAATCATTTTCTCATCGTTTTAAATTTAAAATTAATAGTCAATTGTTAGCTCAGATGTCAATTTCGCCACTTGACACTGTGTCAAATTTATGAGACAGTTGACATCGCTGAAATTGTACTCATCGTAACAATTGGTCAATAATGTTCAAAATAATGAACCCCTTTTTATTTTGAATTAACGATCAAGAACTTAATTATTACAATTATGTACGTCCATTATTATTTATTCAATAATGAAAATTTTGTGCTAAAGTAAAAAGTACTGTTAATCTTCTGTTATTTGTAAGCGTAAGTTTTATTTAAAGTGAAAATTTGTGAAAATTATTTCAATCTGTAAAAAACTCTGTTTAGTTTCAATTTATTGAACTTTTGTCTTCTGATATAAAATGATATCAAAAGTGATTGATTGGGTTCATAGAAATTGGTAAGATTATTTAATTTATTTTAACAAACTGAATGATTATATTTCATTTGTAAATCAATATTTTTATGTATATTAAACATATATTATATAGGTTAATCTGTGGTTTGGGTACCCCTTTCTCGCCAAATGGGCGATAGACGCGCAAAGCGTGGTAACCCTGACTATTTCCTCCTAAATGCACTCTTTGTGGCAATTCTTACTTTTTAGTTACATTTTGTTATACAATTATATGTTTATTTTTTATTATACAATTCGTAAAGAAACCATTGTTTTTAATTTCGTTACCATACCAACGGTGAAATTCGTTAAAAACACGGATTTTGATTTCGTCGCCAAAAATACGCCGTTTTTGTGTAGTGTCTCATGGAGCATTCAACTCCGCGAGACAACGCGCAAAAACGCGCTAGTTAGCGACTATTTGAAAATGCCCCAAGCAGGAGACCCAAAGCACATTTTCACCATTATATATATTAAGCATATAACAATCACAGCCTGCCGATGGCCGAAGGGTTAACGTTCCTGGCGCCCAGTCTGTTGGTCCCGAGTTTGTATCCAAGTCCGAGCATAGATGTTCCTTTCTCTCTCTTTGTATTTCCTTCTCCTTTCTATTGAGATGATAAATTAATATGGCCAACGCGCTTATAAGCGGGTTTGTATTAGAGTTACATGGGTAATGCTATTCAACTCCATACCTTGGTTCACAGGTGCACACAGGGTAATTATAAATGAGTATCTGTTGTGGTGGTGATGTGTTCTTGTGCACTTGAGTACTTAAACTTGTTGCTAGTGAGTAGTTTATATTTGTTGTGGTATTTTGACACCCTCTTTTGACAACATATTTATAGCTTTAAATATAAATCTTATATAAATAATCAAAAATTTATCATAAAGGATGTTTGAAATTATTAAGGTACACAATTTTATCATATATATGAACATATTTAATGTAACAACTCATCTTTTTAGGGATGCAGAAATAAAATGTAAATTCTTCAAATTTTATTTCATAATCATTTATTTTTCCTCTTATGCATACATCTTTAAACAAAAAATTTATTGGTTAAATAATATATATTGTATTGTTTGTATTGGTTAATATTATATTGGTTAAATAATATTTTGTTATACATAAATATATGCACTTGCCGGAAAAAGTTTGCGTAAAAACACACTGTGAACCTTTCTACAGAGAATAAAAGTATATTATAGTGTCAACATTAATTTAATTTTTATATATGATGCTTTTCTTTAACAATTTCTTAAATATCAGTAACAATTTCAGAAAGATAACACACATTGCTTCTGAGTAATAATAATAATAATTAAAATTTGCACAAAAAGCAGTCAGAAAAGGTTTGCCTACAGATGAGAAAAGTCTTTTAAAAAAATAGCTTCCATGGACTGTCAATAAAACTTTAATGTTTGGTTGGAAAACATTTACGTCTAAGAACCTCTTCCAATCGTCGTCGTCCAATCGAACATTGAGTGAATTAATTTGGCTGTTTCTGCAGATTAAATATTATTCCATTCAATCATAATTACTCTTTTTACATATCTTTCAGTATTAAATTATGTAGCCGAATGCTGTCTTCCAATAAGTTCCATAAATTTTTGATGGGGTTTAAGTTTGGCGATTGTGGAAGAACAGGCAACTGATGTTTGGTATTGTACAACAGCCAGAGCTTTACTTTGTGAGCAATGTGTTTTGGATCATTGTCTTGTTGAAACCAAATCATCGCAAAGGTTCAAACTTTTTGCAATCTGCTTCAAATTTTCTTTTAATATATTTAGATATAGCATATGATCTAATGTGGAGTCTATAAAAATTAATCGATCAACTCCGCTAGCTGTCATGCACCCCCAAATCATTACGCCATGTCCACCGCATTTAACTGTAGACACAAAATTTTGCTTCTCAAAAGCAGTACTTTGTTTTCTCCAGACAAGTTTCCACCCTTTCATGCCTAATATACAAAACTTGCTTTCATCAAAGAATATCTACCAGTTGCACGGTCGTGATAGTCATATTTCTTAAGAATTTCTCGATTAATATCTTCACGAAGAGATATTTAAGCCTTTCTCTAATATCAAGTTCAATTTGAGATGCAGTAATCTTTGGATTTAAACGTACGGATTTCGGAATGAATATCTTTTCTTGCAAAATTAGCTTAGATAGACGGTTACTCCGAGGCTTTAAGATAACAGATTTCGATGACTTGTAATTATTGATTATT
The DNA here is from genome assembly GCA_030067965.1 of Latrodectus elegans. Classification (NCBI taxonomy): domain Eukaryota; kingdom Metazoa; phylum Arthropoda; class Arachnida; order Araneae; family Theridiidae; genus Latrodectus; species Latrodectus elegans. The sequence goes on along the minus strand of CM057814.1, from coordinate 60,446,981 downwards.
CTTTAGATTAAAGAATGAGTTCTTCCAGCTATCTTTCCAATTACTCGAAGAGTTTCACCTTCATTCCTTTATCTGAAGATGATTTTGTTTTCATCTGAAACAATCTCGTTTCCTTTAGAATTCAATTTTAAGTCTACTTGTTTTCAAATACTAACGTTTCTTATAAACAAAACAATGTTTCTATTTTATTTGTTGAATTGCCACTAGAGTTAAAATGAATAAGTTACAAAAATAAATGCAAATAATATTTCCTTTCATACAAACTCACGGAGGCTAAAAAAATTAAGATTAATTTGCAGATATCTTTGTAATTTGTACCTATACGCAAACTTTTTCTGATAATTTTTTGCGTAGTTTTTAGTCATCATTAGTATTATTTTTAAATAATGTATTGATATTTAAGGTTAATTTTGATTTTCTGAAATTGTATTGATATTTAAGGAATAGTTAAAGAAAAGCTTTATATAAAAATAGAATTAATATTGACACTATAATGTACATTTATTCTCTGTAGAATGTTTACTGTGCATATATATATATAAACTTAAATGTTAATATGTCATTTTAAAAGCGTCAATTCTTTTCCTTGAATTTTTAAAGTAAATAAAATATCGAATTTTTTAATATTTACACTGAAACTATCCATTATATTTTCATAATATTTATAAAATGTTATATTTCTTCAAAAGAAGTTATAAACATTTAAAGTTGCAGAAGTTCACGAGCCTAATCTTGAAAATGCTTGTCATGGATGCCGTCTAATCCTTTTGGCACATTTTCGCATTTGGTCAATTTGTTTATCAGATTTTACTATTTTTCTGACCACCTAGATGTTTTCAAATAGATAAATAATAGTAATAAAATTTAACAACATTCTATTTTCGCAACACTTGACTATGCGTAATTTTAAATCAGTTTTCGATATTTTCTAAATGCTTAAGCATTTTTGAACATACAAATATGTATATATTTGGCATTTGGATGTATGTCAAGTCTATTTTTTTCATTAGTTTGGCAATCTTAGAATTTATTATTAGTTTTCAATTTAATTTGTCAGAAAATTATTTCATTGGTTTAAGATAATAATTTTTCAAACAAAACAGTTTCATGTTTTTAAATAATGTAACATTTAAGATATTTTTATGCTGCATATACATCTTATAATCGTTTTAAACTATTGTATCAAATCAACCACATATTATGTACAAAGGATTTATAATAAATAATTATTTTATAATTTCGAGAAAAACTTTTTGTAATGAAAAGATTTCAAACTAAAATCTTTTTCTCAAAAAAAAAGTTTATTAATTTAATCATTTGTTATTAAGTTATTTCACCTTTTATTTGATAAGGAAGGTTATATTTAATAATGAAAAGAGTTACTTATATTTAATAATAAAGTAAAATCATCTCTTTCAATGAAAATTATAGCAAGTAAATAATTCTACTACGTGTATACTTTTGCTACCTATTTACTACATTTTTTTTATTTAATCAAATACTTTTATATTGTTTTGCTATCACTTTTAGCGAGAAAAGATTGCTGGATGCCTTGCATTGTTTCATAAAATAGGAAAAATGTTTAACTTCATGAGCGCGTACATTTCGAGAGTGTTATATAAGAATTTATTTTATGTAATAATAAAAGTTTAATCGAATGTAAGATTGACGATAAAATTTTAATTACAAATTTTCTTAAACTTAAAATAAATTTCGTAACCTTTATTTTTATCTTCAACAGGTTGGCACACAAGATGTGACAGAATTCCGCGGTGTACGACTGGACAAACGTCGCTTTAGGCCGCTTCTTCGGTAAAAACCATCCTCACTATGATCCTAATGAGATTTTGGTGGGACAGTACACCACAAGGGAAATGGAAGATCATATTCAGCACTACAAGAGGACTGGAGTATATATTCCTTTACCCGCCAGAGAGCGCTTAATCTAAAAACATCTAGCGCTTCTCCAATTAAATTGGAACAATCCTCTTTACGTCAGAATATCCACCTAATTGTGCTTCTCTCCATTTTATATTTTATTCCCTCAGACTAACTGCTTAAAAATATGACTGTCTTTAAACTGAGTACGTTGACAGCATATGCTTTGATAGTCACAAAGTGTCATCCAAAACGGCGTAAGGCTTAAAACTTCTATGACTGAAAAAGATAAACTCGAGCTAAAATTTTACCGTGAGCAATATTTTTCTTTCCGCTAATACAGAATAGAACGCTTTTCCAATAATGGAGATTTTCTGAATTCGATTTATTTTCAACTAATCGACTATATTTAATATCTAAGTTGAGATTTCAAAAAAAATTCCAATCTGAACGAAAATTCAATCTGAAATCATTTCACTATTTAAAAAAAATGGGACTTTTCTCTATTGTGGTGAACTATGGACTCGCAATAGATCATAAAATCTCATGATTTCAAAGACATTTGTGAGAACAAATTTCAAAGACATCAATAAATATATGACAAACTTTGTAAAAAATGATATAAACTTCCAATTCTGAATAAAATGCAAAATATCTTATGTGCAATTATAAAATTTATGATTCACCTAAAAATTTATCATGACATCGTAATTTTTCAGAGTAAGGATCATAAACTGGCATGTTTCATGCATCAAAGTCAAATCTAAGAGCAGAAATTCAGAAAACTACATACAAAATTTCAGAAAACTACATACAAGATTTTAAGCCAAATCTTCAATTCGCTTCTGAATATCATCAACAGAATGAAAAAAATAACGATAAATAAAACAAAGTCAGTAATCTGCATTAATGAACTATTTTCATTATCAATGAACTGATTATCAAACCCTCTCGCATACAAAAAAAACTACTTATGTATTTTCATTTACTATCTCGCATTAATAAAAGTAACTGAACAGTAAAAAAAAAATGGACACTTTTTATCTCTAATAAACATGCAAAAACAAATTAATGTTTCATCAAAACAATTTCCTCATATTTCACCTATTTAAAAATGTTTTCAAAGGAAGCCAGCGTCTGTTCAGAGTAGGTATAAGAGTTACTCTAAAAAATAAATAATTGTTGCATTCCTGGTTTATAAGAGCATATTTCCAAATAATATATATATATATATATATATATATATACACACACAGCAGACACTCGTTTTTATGAACACGTAGGAACCGGTAAAATATTGGGTTGTTCTGAAAGTAACTTCGTTTTTTCTACATGGATCAGCTTTTTGGTACTAAAAACCAACCACTATATGATTGTGGAATCGTGCTACTACCAGAAAGATGGTAAAAGCTATTGGACTAGAATGGACAATGTGCAATGCAATACAATATTTATTAGCTGCACGTTTTTTATTTTCATGAAAAACGAAATGATTATACGAACAACCCAATTGTTTCTTGAAACTGACTGTACGTAAAATAGAAAAATAACTGTTATATTTTAAAGAATGTTTTTTTACCACAGTGATCTTTTTTATACGTACATTAGAAAAAATTATTTATATAAAAAGAAATAAATGATATATAAAACATACAAAATAAAATTCATAATTAAAACAGTCCTTACTTTCATTTTATTGAAAAATCAGTTAATTTCTTACTTTTTTCTATTTCAAAACTACATTTTTAGAAAACACATTCTTTTCGAGGTAAAAAAGCATTTCACAATATCTTTTCTCAAAAATATCTTAAACTTATTAACCCTTCATTTACTTGTTTCGCAGATAATCGCAATGCTGAGTCAATTGCATGTTTGATATTTGAAAGTTCTTTTTTTTGTTCTCATTCATTAAGTTCTTAATTATTTAATCATCAAATAATTTTCAAATGTACAAATTACATCTGAATCCAGATTCAAAAAGTCCTGAATTGAGATTTCAGGAAGCAGTAGGATTCTGTTGTCGAAGCTCATGGATGGACAACTTAGTTTCTCTCATTCAAGCTGTTATATAAATATTTTTTGTTATTCCTCGGTTACGGTGGTTAATTTAATAACACACGCGGGTTACAATGACTTACATATAACTTTGTATCGCAACGTCATTCCAAGCATACATTCACAAGAAATTTATCATTATTGGTAACTGTAATAATAAAAGTTACGTTCAATCGTTAATTCTATTATTTAATCTAAAGAAATAATTTTACGGTATGTTTAAATTAATTTTAGTTACAAAAATTTAAATGATATTAGGAAATGGAATGGATTTAATTAATTTTAGCATGAGTTTCAGGATTGTTATTAGTAGAGTAAAATTTATTTGGCTACCTGTTGTTTCTGAATATAGCTAGGGGCCTTATATTAGAACAAATAGGCATAACTGATTTTTTAATTGAACCCATGATTTGCGAGTGCTCAAACAAGAAGCGTCAGCATAATATAGATCAGAAATGAAAATTCGTATTGAACGTTGATTTCTTGAAACTGTGTCACAAGATACGTGAGGTAAAGATATTTCTAAGATTATTTATGATAACAATTTTTATAGAAAATATTTTTATAATACATTTATAACAGAATAGATGCTCGTTTTTACCAACTCTTAGATATCGATAAAACATATCTAAAAATAGAAAAATAAATAAAAAATCAGTAATCATTTATAACTTTTCTGTTTAAATACAATTCTGCTTTTCTTTAATGTACAAAAGCATTTCATTGTTTCTTCCTCAGGAAAGCACCTAAGTCCTGTTTCCTATTCTTGCTTGTTTTGCAGATGGTCTTTGCACTATATCCATTTTTTTTTCGATATCTGAAAGCTCATTTTTGTTCTTATTCATTATATTCTACGTAATTTCTTTTCATATATATCACATATGAGTCTATATTCAAAAAATCATCCAAAGAAACTTCAGGCAACAAAGGGATTCATTGTGGAAGTTCATACATAAAGGACTCGTCTTCGTTCAAGTCATTGGATAAATTACCTTTGGTTTCTTCAGATACGGTTGTTTCCTTAATAAAACGTGCATGTTTGAAATGCTCTTGATGCTGTCTTCACTTCAACATCACTTCAATTATAAATGCATTGCTCCAAGAAGGTCAATTTCAGAAAGTCGCTCCAACTTCATAACCAATCTTTGCAAAATACTGCGCGATATCTGCACTTGAAGCTTTTGATTATAATCTGATCCATGGGTTGTAAGACAGAAGTCACATCAGGAGGGAGCAACTCCACACGAATTGATTCAAGACCCGGAATTTCAATATGAACAGCATAGTTATCCACACTTAGAAGAACTTTATGATTATCCGATTAAAGTTTCGATTTGTGACTCTTAGACAATTTTCATAAATGCTCTCAGTCATTCAAGCTTTAATGTTAATATGAGACACAACTGGTAGTTTTTGAATCTTTTTGATACTACTATGCTTTAAATATGAAAAGAAAGACAGCTTTTCTACTTCAATCAGCCCTGTATTTCCTTTCTTCGCTTTTTTATCGCCATTACATTTATCGCCTTTAAAGCTAAATGTTGTTTTGGGGAAAGCTCTGTTAAAAAATAAACCTTTCTAACATCCTTTTGGTTGTACACTCGGAAAATAGTGATTTCATTATTCCATTTTTTTAGTTCAATTTCCAAAATTTTATTCATAGTTTCACTTTTACCCCACAGTTTTCTTAAACTCAAATTGTAGTCTGGTTTTAAATTTTTGGAGTCAACATTTTCTGATGATTTAAAATATTTTATGCTCGGCTTCATTGCAAAGCAGCTGGAATTCTTTTAATGACATTAGCTACCACGGGAATGATCATTTTTCTCAATCAAGTTAGCAAAACTTTTTCCACTTCGGATACTTTGCTGCTTTACTATATTTTTGGGTATGAGCACTTTTTCTGCTACTGTCTTTTTCCGAGTTTTTAAAATCGTCGAGAGGCTTTCTTGGAAATTCCAAATTATTTGGTAATTTTTGTTTTTAATATTTTTTGTTAATTTATTTTTTACTTAGACTAATAGACACATTTATTTCTTCAATTGCGAAAAATCCACAAAGGAGCCGGTTCTCAAAAAAACGAAGCTTCATAAATTCAGTTGTTCAAAAGAAGCTAAGTTAAGCAAAACAGAGCTCAAGCTTTTCTAGGGTTTTTCCTCTTTCTATATTCTCACGTATGGAGAGAAAAGCAGGGTTTTCTTCTTTCAATTTTCATACGTACGAAAACACGATAGAAGTAAAATTCGACACCACATATCTTTCCCAATCAAATGCCTGTTTCTATAATCTCTGGAATGCCTGCACGTGTCTTTCTCTTGTTCAAGGATAAATCTAATTTTCCGGTGTTATATAAAAAAAGCAAATAAAAAAATTGAAAAAATATCAGGTCATAAAAATAAAGAGAACGGAAAAGGAAACTTTTTGCCACAAACAACCATTCAAAAAAAAGGGGGGGGTTAACAAAATTTTAATTCGTAAATATCAGTTAAAATTATGAGTCTATGATGTCAGAATCAGAACTAGCCACTAGTTTATAAAAACATACATGTTCATTAATTAAAGGTTCGTAAAAACGAGCGCGTACACTGTATTAGTTTTAGGAAGGTTAAGATAAAGGAAGATGAATGGATGACGAAAATCTGACAACTATAATCTGGTTGGGACACTTGTTAACTGTCAAGCTTATAATTTTTTCATAAAACTCTAGTCTGTTGTGATCTGCAAAAGGCATTTTTTATCTTATCCCACTTGATCGACAAAGTCATCGATCAAGTCCATGAGCAAGTGAGTGTTCATGATGAAAAACGCGAAATGAAGCTTCAGAAGATTCAAGAACTAAAAGTACCAAATGAAGTCTGACATTTACCTCATCCCTGCACAGTTTCAGTTTAGCAAACGGTTGGGACTCCATAATTTAGAAGTAGAAGATTCCTACATCTCTAGGAGTATAATTTCACTCGGAGGACATTGCGATCATGACATGACCCAGCCAACATTAGCGAATACGACGGATCATCATTTGGAACTATATTCGGATTCACTATCTTCCGATAACAAAAGCGAACACTCAAACCAACCAGGCCATGGCAACTACCCCACCCAACCAAAACAATTGTCTGAATTTTACAAAGCATCATTTAAAATAAAAAAATTTCTTTCATAGAAAATTTAACAATTCATCATGAAATTTTTTATATAAATTAACAAAATAAAAGTAATGGATAAATTTTATACTAAGACTTCGGCGAAGCTTTCACGAACCTGTCGTCTCCAGGATCGTTCAATAACACAAAATACCTTCATTTTGGATGACACATGTATTTCACACATTAACATATATGACATTAATTATTAGCACAAACATAAATTTAGACGTTTTTTTCTACATTACTCAAAGATATATATTTTCCATCGCTCGGTAGCGGGACCTCCGCTACCACTCGTGTTTACAACACCGTTCCTTTCGCTCCAACACGAGTCTGTTTATATGTCTCTTGTGTCTCTTCCATCGGCCGACAGCGAAATTGAAAGTTCTCGTATCCGTTAGGTGCTTGATTTTCACAATTTCAATCAAAAAACAAATAATTGATTCATATTTTGAGCTCTAATAAGCATTGATTTCTATTCATCATAAATAATCAACTGCTTACAGAGATCACATAGGAGAGCAGTCTCTAGGATCGCTGCGGGAGGCAATAACAAAATCATAATAAAAGTAATTATACTCCATTTGTATTGTGCATTTTATTGTTTAAAATACCAAAACATTCAAATATAAATGATAATGAACAAAATTCAAAAATATCTAATATTTACAAATTATGATTAAAGATAACTTGAAACATTGACAAAATTACATTCAAGTGTTTGTTTTGCATTTAAATAAATACATTTCTACCAAAACAAAAAGTAAAAATGTTATGAAGATGAAATATTATAAAGAAATTTGTTTTTAAGAGAATCAGTTTCCAGAATTATAAATTACGAACGCTTATAACGAATGTCTACACATTTTTGACAAGATAATAGTTTCTATTGTAAAAATTTGTGGTACCATATCCACCAAAAATATTTTCCATTATTGTCTGTGAAATGAAATAATGGAAATCCTTCATGTTTGCCGAAATGAGTATACTCAGAAAAGGAGCAGCATTTACGAATTATTTTTGAGAATAAATAATACCATAGCACACACATTTCAAGAGACTCTTATAAAGATCAAGCATATATGTCTCAACGCTGCCTCAGTTTAAAATTTTACAATCTGCATAATGCTCAAATAGGGTTTAATGAATTGTTTTTCTAAGCATTTTTCAAAAATCATAGATTTAAATTATAATTAGTTATTTTAAATTTTCCCTAATTCGTATTCTTAACGAATTTGGAAAAGAAATTTTCAAAATATAATATTTGCAATTTATAATTTTAATGTGTAATTAAAAATAGAATAGAATTAAGAAAAAATTTAAAAATTACAGAATTATTGAAAACTGAGAATTATTGTTATTTATTACTTCTCATTATCCGGCAGTATTTTTTGAAGTTTAATGAAAACATTGTGAAGAAGTGTAAATTCCTCGTTACAAATAATTATATTTAATTAAAAACTGAGTTTTTTTATATTATTTCTGCGCGTTAAAAAGCGCGCTTTTCTTCTTTAATATTCATCCATTTACTTAAATCATACTCAAAAAGTCAACATTCTACAGAAGTTAATAGATCTTTAAATCACTCATACTACTTTATATATTATCTAAATACTATTTCCAAAATAAAATGTAAAAATTATCTAAACCACATAACAAAATAATTTTTATTCTTTGTTTAAAAATTTTCAAGAATTACGAGTATTTAATACATTTTCAATAAAAGAATCGAAATTAAATTTTGTCTAATTTTCAAGGAATTATGTATTGGGCTTTTACGAGCCAAAATTATACGTTTGATACCATGAATAGATTCATTTTATTAATTAGAGAATTCAAATATTGTGTGTGTAAAAATAACTGTTTGTCATTTACAGTTATGGATCACTATCACTGAATTTAATCTATATCCATACTTTTCAATACCTATAAAACTAAATATCCAAAAAATACAATTTAGGAATTAAGATATATTACAAAATCTTATCAAGAATGTTTATTAAATCACAGCAAACTACGCCAATAAAATCTTCTTTTCAATCCTATTGCTTGTTTACTTTATTATAAAAAGCTAATATATTTGTAGTTAAAGATCTTTTACACTTAGAAATATGCTACAAATTTCTTCATACTTTTTGAGGAAAAAAAAAACTATTTATTCCAGGAAGGATTTGGAATTTTCTCAAAAAATATATTTAAATTTCAAATGTGTAAACTTGAAGTAGCTTAAGATTCCTACTTTCAGCCTTCAAAAAATATGTCATTCTTTTTTCTTTTTTTCTTTTTTTTTTTAACCGTGGGTATATTTACATTTTTGTAAACCTTGTAAAGAGCAATGGTGGGTTGGGTTTTTCTGTACAAACGGAAGAGGAATGAAGTTTTACAGAAAAAAAAAGGACAGAAGATAAGGATCATCCTTTATTAATTGAATCATGTAAAAAGGCTTCATGTAGAATGAATAGAATGTATGAATATTTGCTTATGCATTTATAGTATGGGATTGAGTTTTACAGAAGAGATATGCATAATACTTTTATATAGTAATTAAAATGCTGAATTTTCCAATAATTATCTGACTTTTCATTAATTTATAGCAATTTATTCATTTCTGAATCTACATTTCTTAAAATTTTTGTTTTATGAAAATTGCATTTTATCACACAATTGCTAATTTTTTAAATAAAGAACTTAATAAACAGGAAACTGATATTTATTTTTCGCCTGAAGACATTAAATTTATAAATTATTAAGATAATAATATGTATTTATTAATAAGATACATATTCGTGCCGTTGTAGCTTAGTGGTTACAGATTTGGCAGTCCTACCTTCCCGAAAGGCGGGGTTCGATTCCCAATGCCGCCGAAATCACATTGTTCATGTGATACAAGGGTTACTCTGAAATTCTTGAGATACAACTAAGGTTTTTAAAATTATACTTACAAAATTTTAGGTGTGTTCAAAGTTGTCTCCTCCAGCATCAATGCTTTTTTGTAGACGAATTTTCCACTGATTAAATGACTCAAGCTATTCATTTCTTAGAATAGATGACAAAAATGCATTTATAGCCACATCAATCTCTTCTGAATGAAACGACGTCCACGTAAATTCTTTTTTAGATTAAACAATAACCTAAAGTCGCCCATAGCTAGATCAGGTGATTACGGCGGATGTTTGATCACTTTCATTTGTTTTTGTTTAAGAAAGTCAACTGTTAATCTGGCTGTATGTGAAGATGCATTGTCATTGTGAAGCACTAGTCCCCTAACATTCAGTTCCTGTAGAATTTCTGGAAGACATTTAGTGACATACCAGTTTGCTGTTACTGTTTTCTGTCCTTCCAACTTGATGGCTTTGACCAATCCCGTACTTTTGAAGAAAATGGCATACATCACTTTTTTCAGTACACGTTGTTTTTTCACCATTGTCGGCGAGGGATTATCTTCAAAGACCTATACTTTTCTTTCTTGACGCGTTGGAACGTCAAAAAACGGTATGTACGTTTTATCACCTGTTACAATTTTAAAAATAATGCGGTGACCACCATCATTTAGCAATTTAAGAGTTTCTTTACTGATTCTAACACGCTCCTCTTTTTGGTGTTCAGTTAGATTATGGGGAACCCAACGGCAAATTACTTTTTTCATATGTAATTCCTCATGAATGATTTTGTGTATGGCTGCGGATCCAATGTTAAGTTCTTTCTGTATCATTTGATGAGTACAGGGATTATCTACATTTCTATTATTAATATTTTTCGTATGGACACATTATCCGGGATTACTGCCGACGGCGGCCTTCCCGTGTGTTCTTCATCCTGAAGAAAATTGCGACCTCTTCTAAATTCTCTAAGCCATCTGAATACAGTAGCACGAGCTGGAGATTCATCATTAAATGCTAATTACAACCGTTGAACGCATTCCTCTTGTTTTTATCCTGCTTTAAAATCGTAGAAAATCATAGCGCGAAAATGTTCTCGCGTCAACTCCATTTTCTCTTTTGTTTAAAATTTATTCTCCGCTAAACAAGTTGAAATAGGTCAGTAAAAAATTGCCTTTTATGTTAAAATACTTTGTATTTTAAAATTCAACCGTTATTTTTATTTTGCAAATTTTCGTCTGCGCGTATCTCAAAAATTTCAGAGTAACGCTCGTATATTTACTCGTTAAATCTGTGGAGTTGAAAGTCTTGTGGTGGGTCGTGGAGCAGTTACCATGAGTGTAATGTTCTGGAGAAAATTTTCTCCCATAACAGATAAATACAAAATTGAGGGAGTTGATCCTCTGGTGGTGCCGTCTATTGGAGGATTTGAAAAATCTAAAGACGTACCTTCACCTTCGTGGTGCTCAGATTAACTTAACGATTACAAATTTAATTATTACAATTATAAAGACAATGCGAAACATGAATTATTTCCGTATTGTTTGTAACATCATCTTAAAATAAATTCCATTTTATCCAGTAATGAAATCAAAAAGTTTTCATTCTCTTCTTCAAGGGAAAAAATAAAATTTATTTATTCATTATTTTCTACAGTTTTTGACAATAATAAAAATTAAAAGTAGTCAATAAACTGGGTAACTATTATCATTTCTTTCATGCAAAAAAGTTCTTTCTATATACCAAGAAATGACTTTAAATCTATTATAAAAATTCATTATAGTAATACTTTTTAATAAATTATTAGCTATAACAAATTAATAGGAACATTATTAGAAGAATATAGAACTGTAATCGGAATTTAAGTAATATATACTAAATAAATACTTATAAATTCTGGTAAAAATACATTACCAGGGATTAAGTATTTATTAAGTACGTATAGTACAAATAAAAAAAAAAACCAATCATTAATAAAAATTAAAGCTTTACACAATTATCTTTTCAGCTGTCTGTTTCAGTTGATTTTAAATTCCCGAGCAAGACATTCAACTTTCTTTAAAAATAACTTTTAAATTTTGATGTTCCGCATGATTGTTTTAAATTTTTTTCACTTTCATTATGTTCATGAGTAAGCATCGAAAAGAAAATAGTAAAAAGTAATTGCAATTTGGAGTTTTATGATTTCCTGAACAGCTTTTATTTCAGATTCAAAATGCTCCAAATCCGTTTGTTTTATGTAAGGAATGTGTAAAGCAGTGTTGAAAAAATTTAACTTAGAAAGAGTTTATTATAACATCTATATAATAATTTCAGTGGCAGATATTCAGTCAGGTAAAATGTGTAAATAAAAACCAACGCACAAATTCAAAAGCTTCATTAATTCATTAATTAGATTTCGATGCGTAGTAATTACTTTTTCAGCAATTGAAAATTTAAAAATATTTACCAGCAATAAATCCTAAATTTTTATTCTTGTTTTATTTCATTTTAAACCTTCACGAATTCGATCTCGAAGGGCGCGATGACCTGGTTGGTTAGGGACATCAGTTTCTTTACCGGAAGGTAGTGATTTCGAATTCTGGATTAACGGAAGATCCGGCGTGTTCACAAAAGGTGGTTATAGCACGTTAAGTAGGTAATAGTTGCAATATCCTTCAAATAAAATGATATTTCGTGCCAAATATAAGGGAGTCTTCTGATTGAAGACTCCTACTCTGCAGCTTTCATTAACTGATAGATCCCACCTCTAGACTTATACAGGAAAATAAGAACAAGTGTAACAAATTAAAGATACATGAAGAAAACATGTTAGGTATCTGTAAATATTCATAATCAGCTTATAAATAACATTGATTATTTTACTTATATTTTTCAATATATTGGAAAAATTGGAAGATGCATGAATATTGACTTTTGTCTTTTACAAGTAGAGACAATTTTTCCAAAAAGGTTAAGTACTATTTTTTTTCTAATCTGTTTATCCACATTAGAAAAAAAATAGAGTGAAAACTATATCTTTCGTATATTTGTCAGTTATACAATGAACAAAATTTAGAAAAATAACTATACTTTTCAGAATAATAAACTATTTAAGTACTGTTCTTCTAAAAAGAGCGAAATTAGATAATTTAAGATACGACTTTTTCATAACTATCATAAGCCATTAGTGTGTTACCTCACCTCAATATTTAATATTATGTATATATATATATATATATATATATATATATATATATATATATATATATATAAGTCATTCATTTCAATTTTTTGACTAGAATTAATTTTGTGCAAACATGAATTAGGAAATCCATAAACCAAATAAATTCAAAGCTTCTACAGAATTATTCAATATTCTCTGATTATTAAACGTACCTGATAATTAACGTCAACCAACTTAAATGACTAATCACCTAATCTCATTTAAGACTAACTAGATAAATTTACTTTTTTCTGTAGAAATGTTCCTACTGTTTATCTCAATTCTTATATTTTGTCTTCATTTAAGTAGGAAGTTCTTGTTTTACAAGAAGTGGTTAAACGATTGATTTACCTCAATTCTTTCTTTGTACAGTTCTTTCTTTTCCTCATGTTACGAGAATGAAATAAATATCTTCCTAAATCAAAGTAATAAATTTTATGCTTTCATTTACATTTTCTGATTTTCATTTTTTCTGTTTTTTTCTGCCAACACAAGAATTTTTTCTATCATCAATTATTCCTAGTTAGTCAAGCTCACAAACTATAGTATATACGAATTGAGAAAATATGCTTTAAGAGAACCAGTTGAGAAAAACCATAATTTGCGAATTGGCAAGTTTTGTAATTTATAGTTGAATTGTTTCTTTCTCTTTTATGTGAATAGATATGATATGTGCATTTTGAAAAAAGATATTTTTTATAAAAAATATTATTATAGATATAGTGATTTTGCTACTGATATTAGTTGTGATGGTATTCAAACAAATTAAACTTCTTCATATATGATGCATATTTATATTTATTTTAATGTTTATGTAATAAAAGAAAACATAATATAATTTATATAATATTTATTTGTACTAGGAAGCTAATCACTGAGATTAATGAAGTAATTTTTAAATAATAAAGATGGGAAAATACATATGCATATTTATTTCAGATTAGAAAAAGTAGAATTCATTATGACAGAAACTTACTGCAATTAATGGTGTCAATTCCTCATTCAAGATTCTAGAATTTATAACATCTTTTCACCCGTCTCTTCGAAAATATTTTATTTTGGAAATCGACGTAATATTATGAGTTTTCCTTCAGTACTTTGATATGTATTTGATCATGTAGAAACAGCACACGTTAACATGTTTCCCTTCTTAAAAAAAATACACTTATAAATATTGAAATATTAACACAGAACAATTCAAAATGAAATAGAAAGTAGCCATCAAACACAAACTAGTGTAGATAATGGCAGTCAGTTGAAGCCCCACTCAGGGGTGAAGGGTTGGTAAAGCGGCATTCCACACCTACAAGTAGTGGACCAGCCCTTCTTTTTCCCAAGCCCTGCCTCTCGCATGTCTGAAAAATACACTTCTCGATCATACTGCTCGGTCAAATAGTTAAAACTCGCTTTAATATTATGCTTTAATCTAAGCTAACTATGTTGCTAATTTTTATAAATAACTGTTATCATTAATGCAAGCAACAACACGCCACCACCATACTTCTCTATATTCTAAAACCATCCGCTAATGTAGTGCCTAAATTTGGAAATAATAGTGCCAGCTGGAGGTTTGATACCGTCACAAAACCATTTTATAAAACCTGATGGTTGGCTTTTTAAAAACTAGTCTATAGGTAGTCAGACTCAAATGCAATCAAAACAAGTGATTAAAGTAAAACAACTTTGTTTTATACTGCAGACCAATATTTATCTTGGTCGTTGTTTTATACACACTTTCTAACTTTTCTGTAATTTTTTTATGCTTTGGAGTATGTAAGGAAGCATAAATAGTATAATTATGCTTATTATCGCTTTTAATAACATGAATCATGCATAATATTTTTTTTTAATTTATAGTATTCAGCGATTTTAAACTTCAATAATTTTATTTCAGAAATTAAAATTATTAAAAATATTTTATACCAATGGAAGGCAGTGAAAACGGAGACATTTGCACAGAACAAGAATTATCAGAAAATAAGAAAACTTTCCAACATTTGTGGAAAATCGGCCATGAAATAGCGACCACATGCCCAGCAGCTTCTCGTTATTACATGTAAGTCATGAAGTTAATATTTTTCTAATGCAGTTAATTAGGTTTTTCGCGAAAATTCTAAATTAATATTAAATTAAAGTTTGTATGACCTTACCAGTAATTTATAATTAATGTCCTTTAATTTAATTACGAACAAAATTAAATATCTAAATGAAAATATAAATTTATTTCTGCATGATTCAAATAGAGCACAGATGCCGTATAATCCAGGAGGCCAAATTCTGATTTTTTTTGGCTATGAAGAAATGTTGCTTAGATAGTTTGAAGATATGATAGGCGAGATGATATAAATATTAGGATTCCCAAAATAAAATTTTATGCATAATTCTTATAGGTCACTATATCTATGACGTACTAAGAACATTTGCCAGATGCATAAGAAAATAGGCTGAAAACATCACCAACTGGAAAAATTCAGTAATGTAGTAGTATTCTCATACAGTAACATTTTTAATATTCCATTACAATTGTTTTTCAAAGTGATATTTCCATTTCACTTCTTGAAAAAAATTCCTTTTAACAGTATTCAAATAAATTGTTCACTTTTTCTAAAAAAAAAAAAAAATTATTAATGTTTTATACACAGTATCCATTGCAAAAGTTTCTTCCAAGTATTATGAGCAAAATATTACATATATAGAAACAATGAATAAATTTCAAAAATTTTATATAGTTTATTGAAAAAATTTTAAATAATTATATTAATGTATATTTCAAAACAATTATCATTTAATCCATTTGATAAGATTTCTATTGATTCTAAAAAATAATAATAATGTTTGTGTAGTGATAGTTAATAATCATCTATTCCTTTTAAAAAGATGATTGGTACTTATGTATTAATGTCATTGAAACCAATTTTGTTCTGAAAAATAATCTAATAACTTAAAAGTAAAATTAGCACATAACCTTTGATCAGAAAAAAATTCTAATAATAAAAAATTTACTTATGATTAAAAAAAAAATTTTCTAATTATAAAAAAAATAAAAAATAAAATTTTTTGGGCATAAAAGTCTTATGTGACGCTAATACAATAGTACCAAGATCAAGATAAATTAAAGATGAGTACATGTATAAATTAAATGTAGCTTTATAAACAAAAATACTTTAATTTAAATTTGTATATGAAGACATAATGAATACCTTTCCATTTCCAAGAAAATGAATATTATATATATAAAAAAAACTAATAATAAATGTAGATACTAATTTCAAACTGCTTAAATGTACTATTAATTATTTGATTTTTAAAAAGTACTCTTTGCCTAAACACATGTTATTATATTATATAGATGTTCAATTTGATAAAAATAATAAAAATATTGTTTACTAATAAAATTATGTCTTTGAAAAAGTTGCCTCAACCACAAATTTCATAACAAAAAAATTAATACTCTTTTCAATGTAGGTGGTGATATCAGACATATTCACATGGTGCTCCCTGTTTAAAGTAAACTACTGATAACTTAATGTTGTATAAGTTTGCTCAAAAAAGTAGTAGAATATCCAGTTCCCTCCCTAAATTTATTGGCGTTGCTTGCTTTCGTTTGCTTACTGGACATGACTATTTGTGGAAATCCTCACAACTTATTGGAGTCAAGGATTCTGCTTGCTGCCCTCTGTACCAGCAGGGGGGATATAGATGGTGACCACCTCAGGCATTACTCCATTATTTTAAAGTTTCTTGAAAACTCTACAGATACTAATTAAATTATTTTTATGCTTCATTACTTTATTGGGCTACACATTAACTAATGGAAGAGGTGCCACAGATGGTGTAAGATAAAAAAATATAAAATGAAGTTTTCAATGCAACATAACTTTTACCATTTCCATGAACTAACTTCTCTAGTAAAATCACCCTGCTTCTTGTTGAATAAAAGGAAACTGCTGAGCTCCTTATATATTTTCAAAATTTATATCTTCTGAAAGTTATTTATTTGCATGAATATTTTGAGATAACAAAATAGCTTTTTAAAGTAATAACTTAAAGTCATTGTTTCCTATATAACATGATAATCAAAAGTATAGTTTGGATATATATTTTTTTTTAATATAAATACAAAAAAAGAAACTATGTTTATCTATTGTCAAATCACTTAAATGATTTAGTGATTCATGATAAAATATTAACTTTTTTAATTAAAGATGATATTTAATTAATTAACATTAATATATTAACACTTTTTTTACAGAAATGAATTGTTGATTGCAGCTAGATAAATATTAATATAGTGCAGTCTTGTCACTGAATTTTAAGAATTATTATTTATAACTTAATTTAAAATTATATCTTTTTTTCTAGGTTCAACTTGGAAAGACTTTTATTTGATGATCCAACTTGTATGTATTAAATTAAATTTATGGATTATTATTGATTATGTTTGTGTAATAACTAATTCTTATAATTTTCTAGAATTTCATTTTAAACTGAGGGACATAAGATATGTTTTTAATTTGTTAATCATAATTCTTTATAATTTTGCACACACACACACATTGACTCTTTATTTTACATATCATTTAATCCTATCATCTTGTATCCCTAAATTAAATCCAAGCTCTTAAATTATTGCAGTAAATTTATTTTCATTTAAATTTAAATCTCTCTTTTTTTACATAACATTTGAATTTTTTTATTTTTAAAAAAGTTTTAGCTTAAATTTATATTTTAAATTGTCCATAAATCAAATTAGTTGAAAAAAATTTAAATGCTATTAAAAAGTAAAGTAATTTTCACCTTAGAAAAATAATTGAAATTATACATGTTTAGAATACATTAATTAAGAATATTGATATAATTATTTAACAAAACAGTAAAAAAAACTTATAGTTTGAATCTGTTATAGTGGGAAAAATTAATATAGCTGATAAAAATGTGAGCCTTTACTAATCTTAGCTCACATTCAAAATATATAGTCTATAAAAAAAAACTTTTTATTTATGTATTTTTTATTTATTTATTTATTTTTATTTATTTATTTATTTTTATTTTATTTATTTATTTATTTATTTTTTTGTAAATGCATTTATTTTAGTTTATTTATATTAAACAAAATGCTAGTTAAATTTGTGTGTTAAATAAAAATGTTGCTAGTTTCTTAAAGGAAACTAATTCAAAAAATTCTTATAACATTTATTTCATTAGGATTTTTTTCAGTATCCAAACTTCAATAAAATAAAATCTTAATATAAAACTGATTCCTATACTTTTGTGCCTTTGAAATAAATTTTATTATACAAATGTATTTAAAAATCAATTTGGTTGTAAATACACTTAATATGAGAAATTTATAAATGTTTAAGATTTATATTATGTTCAATGCTTATTTACTTTTTAATTAATTTATCTGTACTCCTTATATTATGAAATGAATCACTGCTTTTAATTAAAAAATTATTTTGTTATTATAACCATATTTTTTTAACAGGGTAAATTAAATAATAGAAATACTCTTCACATCTATTTATTTAATTTTCATTTCATTAACCTATTCTATTTAGTATTTGAATATATGGAATAATGAGAAACACAAATATATAAACACATATATAACATATAGAAACATGTTACTAAATATGTTATCAAGGAAAATGTAGTTAATATTAAATCTATTATTATTTACAGTAAAATTAAATGGTGCTAAAAAACATTCATTCTGCCATCATTGTGGCAGTTTGTGGTCATCAGAAAATCTCAAAGTTAAAATTCAACCAGTCCCACGTAAGAATGGTCATATAAAAAAGTTATTAAAATGGGAGGCACATCAACCATGGAAATTAAATAGCAAACAAAAGAGAAATTTAAAGCATTTTAAGGAAGCCACAAGTAAAATTGTAAGTTGGTAATTTTGGTTTAGATAAGTTATTCTTATATATATATAATTTTATATGTGTTTATTTAATTTCACATTTCTATAATGCTTTTAATAAAATGTTACTTCCAATATTTTCTAAAAAAAATAATAAATAAATAAATTTAATTGTGATTAAAATTTTCAAATTATTTTAATTCCAAATTTGCATTTAGTTTTTTAAAATATATAATTATATAAAATTGATTACAGTTATTAAAGACTGATTATTATTACAATAATGTGTGCAAGAACATTTCCATATATTAATGTTTAAGTAATAATTTTATGTGACCTTAACTTATAATAATGTGCTTGCAAATAAGAGTGCATTTAAAAATTAGTCAAATGCTTCCAATGAACAAAAGTTTTAGTTAAAGTAAACAGCATTACTTAATGTTGAATAATATTTTAGCAAAAGTGAAATGGCAAATTATGGGTTAAATATTTTATTAAATAAAATACAATTAAGAAGAAATGTTATGGTAATTCCTTTAATTATGAATAATATGAAACAACTTAATAAATGTTAAAATATAAATATCAATATATAACTCATTTTAATAACATTACATATACTATGTTCAAGTAGAGAAATTAATAGATTTTATGTACATCTTGTAAGATTTTACTTAACTTCTGAAATCTTTATTAATGAATAAACTAATAGTTGGTTGTTGAAAGTACAAATAAAACATAAAATCTGTAAAAAATAAAAATAATCACTTTAAATGTTTCTGCATATTCTTTTTTAAAAATGAATAATTTGTTAACAAAAGTAGAAAATATTTAACATTAAAAAGCTAACTACTAGTTTAAATTAAGTCATGAAATTTAATTTTTGTATCATATTCAATTTTAAAAGTTGAAAAAAAAATCGTTTACTTTTATATGAGAGCGTATACTAAATTTTATTATTTATATAAATCTAAAAACTATTTGGGAATAAAAAAATTATCAATTTAAAACATTTTCTCACATAAAAGAATGTTTATAATACATGGTTGAAGGAATATAATTTGCTTACAACTTTTCTTGATGTTTGCTATAATATTATCCATAATAATAATAAAAAATTAGATACTTTAAAAAATTCTTTTGTGTTAATAACTTTAAAAATATGAGTTATTTTTATAAAACATGTGATTTTTAAAAATAACTCAAATTTATTATAGGTAAAACACTTGAAATATTTGCATGTTGTTACGAAAAAAGGTTAAATTAGAATAGACAATAATGAATTTTAAAGAGTATTTTGAATTTCATTTTATCACACTTGATTACTTACTTGAATTTGACATCATTTCAATTCTAATTGATTTAAATTTTCGATATCATTCATTAGATCTATACTTGTCTTATTTGTAAGAAAACAACAAAATATCCAGGTTTCAAAAGAAAAGTGCAATATGATGCTAAACGAAATTCTTTATACACTCTACCATCTATGAGCATCAAAACTAAAAAAGCTGATGTGAATGCAGGATTGTTTATTACCACAACAAAGAAAAATGAAATCTCTGATGAACAGTAAGTTATTTAATTTCAAACTTTATTAAATGTAATTTTTCTATATTTTCACTATTATAGTAATAACTAATATTGATCGGTGTTACATTTTAGCATTTTATGAAAGCATATAATTTTTTTTTCTTCTTTCATTGTTTATTTAAAAATGATAAAAAACAAAATTAATTGTACTGCATGTGTTTTATAAAAGAGTTATCTGTTATTCCTCTTATAACTATTAAATATGCAATATAATAATAAATAATATAAAGTAGAAAATTGCATGACTTAACTGTTATTATCATATTTATTTTCTATTAGTAATGATTTCTTCATTTGTGAGATTTTATATTAAGATGTATTATCTTAACAGAAGAGTTTCAATTACTTCCGAGAATTATATTAAAATGTTTATAATTCTCAAAAGTAATTAAAATATGCCTTTTTGTATACATATTATAATGAAATATGTCTATCTAATAAGAAAAAAACTCAAAAGAAAATACTTTGTTTCCTGTGTACTTAAATTACAAATATTATATACATAATCAATATTTTGATTATAAATGCTGATTTTTATAACAATCATGCCATGACTTTACAACAAAATTGTGCAAAATATAATAATTTAGCATAATGCCAAAAGAAGTTCTTGCAGTGTTTTTATGCTTTATGCTAAAAATCGATTTAAAAATATAAATAATTTAATTTATAAAAAAATAGTCAAAAATTATACAAAATGATCTAGGAGTTCAAAATATATAGGACCAAAACCTTTAAATTTCTGTTTAAATTGAGGAAGTCCTGACTACATTACTATGATGCTAATGTCCCTGTCAGTTGTGATATTCATTAAATTAAGTAGATTTTAAATTTCAAGCCATGCTTTTAAATTAAGAATTTAACTAAAATTACTAAAACTTAAGAAAATCAAATTACTTTTTGAAGTTTCAACGAAATATTTAATGAATCATAAAAATTAAATAATTTTATTCATTATTTGTTTTCCCAAATAAATAAAAAAAAAAATTCATTATTTGTTTTGAAATATAAGACACTTAAGTTTAGTAAAGACTTTTTATGGGGGGGGGGTTCATTTTAATTATTCTTTTACTTTTCAGTAATATTA
Source organism: Latrodectus elegans (assembly GCA_030067965.1). Taxonomy (NCBI): domain Eukaryota; kingdom Metazoa; phylum Arthropoda; class Arachnida; order Araneae; family Theridiidae; genus Latrodectus; species Latrodectus elegans. Next base: position 60,425,269 of record CM057814.1, on the reverse strand, counting down.
ATGAACCAATAAAATTTACTTAAACTTTTAAAGGTATTTAACTCCTTTACGTTATCATTTTTAGAGCAAAAAATACTTTGAAAAATAAAACCTTGTGTTTAAAAAAGGCAACATTATATTAGATATTAAAACTGAATCAGGTAAATACAAAATTGATAAACTGCAATTTCTTTTAAATTAAATAATATAATTTATTTTCAAACTGAAAACAATTTAATTATTAATAGCTTTCTAGAACTGGTTGTTATTTATTCAATATCATGGTTAACACTTATTTTTATTTGCTTGATAATATATTTCCATGAAAGAGATGTAAGTTTTTATTAGAAAGATTATACCTGATCATATTAAATATTGCAAGAATTTTGTCTAAAATTTTATCCAACACAATACATATATTATTATTGGTTACAAACAGAAAATTAATGTGGAAATCAAATTTATTGATATTATGAAAATAAAATTTTTATTTACTATTTTTATTGCTAGGGTCGAAGAACCGAATAAGGAGTTTTCTGATGGTGCTGAAACTTTAGATGTAAACAAATTTTGCAATGCTAATAAACTGAAAAATTCAAAAAATATTTTTACCTCAACACCGAACTCTGCTTCACATAAATTAGCAACATTAAGAAAATCCAACAATTATCAGACTGGAAAACAGCTTACCCCTTTAAATACACCAACTAGTGAAAAGATTTCAAGCAATAAGAAAAAAAAGAAAAGTTTATTGGAACAAATTTTGAAGCAAGAAGAAGCACAGAAGAAAAAAACTAGTTTATCTTCCTTCCTTGTTTCTCTGTGATAAATATATATTATATACACATACATGTACGCATAAAAAATAATTTATTTTAAAATTTTTAAACGTGTGTAATAAATGTTTCATTTAAAAATTGTATATTACATTTCTCATTGTGTTTCGATACAATTTTTATAATCACTTTTATTTGTAACAAAGTAGTATAAAAAATACATCGTGAAGGTGAAATTTAACTCAGAAAACACAGGATTTTCACATTTCTTTGAAATTTCTAATTTTAGATAACAGCCATATACAAGCGAAATCAATATCTTCTGAAAAAATTGATGGTACTTTTGTTTTGTTTCTATTAACGAAATTACTATTTTTTTTATTTCGTGCATATTAGGAGAAATTCATACCAGAAAGAAATTAAATCTGTTTTTTGTAATTTTAGTTGAAAAGTTAATAAAACTAAAAATAGTTTTTAGTAATTAAAATATTTTTGTAATTAATTTCAGAAATAAGTTAAGATTTTTGAACAACTTAAATTTAAGAAATATCATAAATATAGAAGAATGTAAATATTGATATTTGATAATTGGTGAGAAATAATGGTAATATTCCATGTGTGTATTATAAAGATGATGAAGGAAAATATATGTAAATATTATATAAAATAAAAAACAGTTCTTTTCATATACCTTATTAAATCATTTTAATAAATTTAGTGCTAATATTTTATATATTGGCAGTAATTTGAATTCATTTTTAATTTAGAATATTTTTTAATTATTGATAATTGCAAAGGATTCAAAAAAGCATTTTCTTGCAGAATGTTTAATACAAAATTTACATTATGTTAGAAGTTAATGATGAATGTTTGGTAAATATAACTTTTCCAAACTGCTTCTAAATATGTTTCTCTTGAATGTTTTAACTTATTTTAAACAATAAAAACTGAATACTTTGACATAACACAAATGTATTATTTTCTCTTATTGATTGCTGATTTATTATTCTAATTTGTGAACTTGCTGCATACATTATATTGGAATTGCAATGTATCCTGCAGGTTCATTGAAAAACATTGCCAAGTTCATTGGAAAACTTGCCGCATACATTGGAAAACATTCTTAGATTAATTTTATTTGTCATGTACCTTCACTTTTTACACATGAGCAATAATTCAATTGAGACATTGCTTCTATAAAGGGAATTTGTAACTTCAACAAATATTTAAATCTCCTAGATGGGAATTAAAGACAAACTAAATTGAAAGACAAAGGACTAACCTTACCGTTTCTAGCCCAGCATTTAATTTCAGGAAATGAAAAAATACTCAGAAAAAATTTATCATATAAATATACGCAGGAGCATATTATGATCTTTGGCAAAAAAGAAAAATTTACAGCTTGAAAAAGTTAAATACATTAATTGTTTTACTATTTGTCATGAAAATTTGTACTTTCTTTACAGTATAATGAGTTATATTTTCTCAAATAAATAAATGGAGTTTGTTTCATGCATTGAAAATCTTGTAAACTTCAATATGGCATAAACATAAGACTTATCTTTCATTCAAATCGCTTAGGTTTTCAAAATCATTTATAAAATAACTATGTTTTAAAAAAGTGCAAACAAAATAATATTAAAAAAAAATTGAATTTCATTTTTATGAGAGTAAACTCGATAAATAAATAGAATTATAGATAATTACTCAATAAAACTATAAATTTTTATGATTGTAACCTAATAGAATTTATCTACCAAAACCAGATGATTAAAATTATTCCACATGTAATCATATGGCTCCTTTGAAGATCAAATTCAAAATCTTCTCAGCCGAGCTGTTAGCCGAATGGTTAGCGCTCTTACCTTCAGTTCAACAGTTTGTGGGTTCGAATCCCACCTTGGGCATGAATGTTTGTAGTGGTTCGGAATCCACTTTAATCCGTAGGTCTAATTAGCCCTCGTGTGCAAAAAATGACTGCTGAGCGTCAAACAAAATCAAAATCTTCTCTTCATGAATTAGAAAAAAAAAACATTAACTGTTAAAACATAATGAAGAAAATTGCATAAAATTGACTAAGGAATTATGCTTAGAACAAATGCATAAAAGAGATTGACCGAAACATCCCAACTTTTATGTACTTCAAGAGGTACAGTGTTTAAGTCCTGACAGCATACACATTGTTTGGTAAGTTCTTTAAAGCAAAACACAATAGATAAGAAAAATTTAGTGGAAGAGATCAATGGGGTGAAGGGTATTGAAGCGAATTATGTCTTAAAAGCGAGCAACTGCAGCAAAAGCGAATGCAGAGCTTAATCAGTATCTGGAATCCTTAGTATCCCTGATTAGTTAGAAGGCATCTTCATTAACAAGACATTTACACACAGCAGCAATTCTTAAACTGTGATATATGTTAATGCCAAAACGTGTTCTATAGTGCAGTGAAACTCACAAAATTGGTCGATTGTTAAATAGAAAAATGTCTTTCACAACTTTTCCCAACAAAATAGGTGCACGTTTGAAAAACACCGTTCATGCACACTATAATTGTTTCCTTCCAACTATCAAGCATGCAGGTGAATCTATGGGCAACAGTGTCGCGATTTCCTGCAGAACCAATTGTAATACATAAAGGATGACTGGGGAGAAGAGAAATTTTAGCTGACAAGATCCACCCTATGACGTAAACTTCGTTTCTTGCAGATGAAATTTTACAGGTCGATAATGAACCTACCAATGCTGCAGGACTTGTCCAATCATGGTCTGATGAACACAAGGATAAAGTTTATTTACCTTGGCCCAGTCTCCCCAACTCAATATAATTGAATCTTTGTGGTTTATTCTAGAAGGCTCAAAACAAAATCGATATCCTTCCCCCACCCTTTTTTTTGAGAACTTTCACACACAGTATCTCTTTAAGGAGTGGTATATTACTAGAAGACACTATTCAACATTTGCAGGAATAGATTCTTATTCAAATCCAAACTATTTCACATGCTTAAGGTGGTCCGATATACCATACTAATAAGAATTTTTAAATCTAAAATACTTCCATTGTTTTAATTATTTGTATTTGAATGGAAAAAAAAAAGAAAATTATAAAATATCTAGTCTGTTAAAAATATAAATATATTTCGTTTATTTGCATCAAATTAATTTATAAAAGTTACAAAAAATACATTGACTTTATAATTTAAAAACACTAATTCCATAAAATTTTAAATATAAATTAATATTTATATAGATTATGTTTTTACCTATTTAAATGTAATTATTAAAGTATGTTAATATTTTTTCCATAAAAGAAATGAGTTGTTGTGGTATGTAATGTGATGCTCAACTTATGCAAATTATTAGTTTGGAATCACCTGAAAAATGTAATTAATGGAACTTGCTCAATATACAGTATATTTACATTTTAATATTTATTCTTCAGTAAAATTTTTTCAAACTCGAAGTGAACTTGTGGTCTTTATACCTAGCAACTAAACTATACAATTATCAACATGAAAAATATTTAATTAGGAAACATCTTAACAGAGTATGCTCAATTATCTGTCCTAATATGTTAAAAATTGAAAGGCACAAATTAATAAAAAATTTAAAAATATTCTTTTTCTTTTTTTTTTCCATATTAGCAATCATATTTTCAAACTGAAGCTTAACATTTATAATTTTTTTTAAACTGTATAAGTGTTTTACTTACAGGAAAAACTGTTCACACATTCTTATTTATTCTTCAGTTTAAAAAAAAAAAAAAAAAAAAAAGAAACTCTATGGAAAATTCTATTTTCATTAGTCATATTTTTAAAATTTTATTTGGCATAATATTTAGAATTTTCGTTTACACAAAAAAAGGATCTTTTAAGACAAGGACTGCAGAGATATTTACCTTATTTTAGAAACAGTTCTTATTCAATGATTCAGAAACGTTGTAAACTCCATTACACATGGATATTTTTAATGAGAACAGTGTAATGTAATATAAGGTGTATAAAATTGACTTTCATTAAATCTCTAATATAAGAATTCTCAGTTTCATTGACACTGTGGTAAAAAAAGTAGGACACTCATATTTTACAAATTGTACTTTATATTTTTGCACAATTAATGTAAATTTGCTTTTATATTTTATTAAAATATTTTTTTTTCATTTTCAGCGAATGAATTTTATCTACCAATAATGAAATATTATAAAATAATACTTAATAAAAAATAATACTGCATTAGACTTTCGTAAAAAGTCAAAATTATTCTTTTATTTGAAAAAAAAAAACTAATGTCCTACTTTTTTCACAAGTGTATTCGAGCTTATCCAAAAATTAAACTAACAATGTTTTGGTAATGAACATTTAAAAATGCTTAACTACTTTTAGAAATACTTCTGCATGTTTAGTACCATCTGAACAACATACTTTTAACAAAACCATGTTTTAACAAAAAATATCATGTTTTAACAAAACATGATATTTCTGATTTCAAATAATTTTAATTCGCAAAACTGTACTTTGACACAATGAATTAACAGCCAAATTACTTAAGACTGTCATAAAGCATTTTAGTATCTAACCTGTAAATTGTTTTTAAAGAGGATTTTCATAAATAGCGAGCTGAATATAAATTTTACATGGTGTGATACCCAGAAAACACTGATGCACCCAAACTAACAAATGTATATGCAGAAGTACAATTCATTTATCACTGTTCAATGGGATTGAGAAGATGAACTTTAGCTTTGAAAAGCCATATCTTAATAGTGAGATGCTGTGAATTCTACAATATATCATTCATATGGAACTTTTTTATTATGGTTTATATAGATTAAAAACTAATCCCACAATAGGACAAAAATTACCAATAACAAATTGAATAAATTTTGGATAAAAATGCATAGTAAATATTTATGTAAAACAATGACTAAACTTCCTTTCTTATCTTAAAAGAATATTCAATTTGATGATAAATGCATATTTTTACTTTCATGAAATGTAACTAACAATTATGGAAATAATAATGAATTTATTTTTTTATTATCACAGTATATAAAATAAAATACAAAACATTTCAAGTCATTTTTTATACATAATGGTAAAAATTACTAATAATAATATAACATGTGCATTTTAATTTGCAAATATAACAAATCAATCGAAAGAAAAACATTTATGATTTTTAATAATTTATTAAAATTAATAAATTAGAATTTGAACTTATAACACTTCACATGTTCATTAATGTTTCAAATATTTTTTATATTTTTTTCAAATTTTATACATCAGAATTTAAAAAACCCTTAAAATTTACAACAGTCAAAATGCATTGTATCAATATATTAATAACACTTCATCGAAGTGACCCTTTGAAATATTTCAATTATGTAATCAAGATGAAAATAAATTTCATATAAAATGAACGGTATACAAAATAATTTGAAATTAATATAAGAAGTCAAATCATTTGAATAGCAATATCAAAAATAAAGCCATTATATATTCCAAAGAAAATTACTATCTAATATGGACATAGAATAAAATTTTTAAAAAATAGAAATTTATTTACAATTAAATTATATACATAGAGAAAAAGTAATACATTTGTTTTAAATAACTTTTAAATTACATTTATTTTGATCATCTAAGAGTACAAAAATATATCATATGAAAATATATATACATTAAAAATTTCAAACAAAATAATTAAAAATAATAATTAAACAAATTCCCAAATCAGATGAACAAATACATCATGTAGTTACTTGATAATTAGTGATTTAAAGTTTACTGGGTAATTTGCGAGATATCAGGAAACCACCATCAAAGGCTGCTTGCAGAACTTCATCCACGTGAGAACATAAATGGAAACTCAAATCATTCTAAAGAAAATTTAAAGTATTATCATAATTAAATCACATAAAAATGAGAATATTTAAAATCCATTCTTAGACAAATGTATTTTCCTTTTCTTGAATACAATGAAATCAAATTCTTATTTTACAAAACAATAATAATAATACAAATTAAATTTCAAATAGGTATTTTAATTAAACCCACAAAATATATATAAGTTTAAATAAAATTTTAGTTTTGTTCTAGATATTACATAAAATTTTCAATTTTACTATTTATATCATAAAACATTCTATTAACTTAATAATTATCTTACAAATCAAATTATAGGTTTTTTAAATGATGATTAATTTTTTTCTTTGGTAAATATATAAAAATAACAAAAGAAAAAAAATTGAAAGAAAAGAACAAATGAAGAAAAAATAAACTTCATGATTATAAAAAGACATAAAACTTAAAATTTGTTTTAGCATGTAATCATAACATAGTAAAAAATGAATGTCACATAATTTGACTTTAAATTATATGAGTATATATTTTCAACGTTTATTGCATAGAGGAGTATTATAAAAATAAATATAAGTTTTTTTTATGTTATTTAAAATATCATTTGAAAATGAAACCTTAATCTTACACTGCAACACTAGATAACAATAAATTAAAAACACACTGTAATTAACATTTAAGTATAAATAAAATTCTCTTTTAAATATATTTATCAAAATGAGCTTCAATAAATAATAAGGAGCTTCAATAATTTCAGGTTGTTTTTGCCTACCCCTATGAGATTGATATATTTCAAGATAACAATGAATTTACAAAAATCCATCAGCTTTCTTGCTGTTATTTATTTTTTTTAATTCTAAATTGCTTTAATCTAGTAAAAAGATATTGTTGGTGAAATTCATTTACTTCTCTGCATCTTTTGAAATTATACGATATAAAATATTGTGTCTTTCTTAAATTCAAAAAAAAAATAATAATAATAATTATGTCACTAATTCATGTATTTCACAAGAAATTTGAGCTTATAGAAGAAACTACTGGACAGCTTTTAATTGACATGTGAACCTTAAATAGCAAAAAGGCCAGGAATACAAAAGAAATTTTTTATAATCAAAAGCAATACTACAAAGAACAGTTTTTATATTTTAAATAAGCTATGAAGTCATTTTTTAGTAAAACAAATAAAACAATTTTTTTTTATCTAAGCAAACATTAATACAAATGCAAATTTGTAATTTCTATCCAAACAAATTTGATAGAACATGAATTTGGAAAACAGATGAGAATATGTTCAGAGACTATATGAACACAGAGAGAGAGAGTTCCATCACTAAAATATATTATATACCTGTATCACTATAGTTACTTATTTTGTAATCAACAATATATACCAAAAAAAAAATAATTAATAAATAAATTTACCAAATTTTAACATACATTAGATTACTAAATTAATTATAGGTTAAGAAAACTTTAAGATTTCACTGAACACAATATATCTATCCAAAAAATTGATGTAAAAAGGAAAGATTTTTAAAATATGTTATTAAAACTAAACCAAATGAATGGAGGAAGATTAAAATACAGAAAATAACTAAAAAAATAAATAAATAAAAATATTTTTAAGTCAGTATATTAAAATTTACTTTCAAAACAATCTGCTACAAACATAAGAAAAGCATTTCTTAATTATGTTAATAGATATTAAAACCATATATATATACATATATATAACCTATTAGTAACATAATTATATAAAACAAATATTTTCATACAAAACACAAATGCTTATAAAACATATAATTATTGTCATTTCACAAATTATGACAGAAGTTTTAAAAACAGAAAAATACCTGAACAGATTTTGGTATATCAGCTAAATCCTTTTCATTTCGGCTTGGTAATATAACACTTCGCATGCCAGCTCTATGAGCAGCAAGTACTTTTTCTTTCACACCACCCACCTATATTTCAGAGAAAAATTCAAAATTTATCTTTGAGCAATGCTATTTTATTATAGTAATGTTACTATCTATATATTGAAAAATGTAAAGTGTAGCGAAAATGCAGTAAAATATTAGCATTATATTGATCACAAAAATATTAACAGATGAATAAATATATTTAATAACTAAAATTCTCCTTTAGAATTCATAACATTTTCCATAAAGAGTAAACATTTGTTAAAATCATCAAATAAACCAACAAATCATCAAAATATAGTTTTTCAAAAAAGAGATCTCTCTCTCTCTCATTCATATATATATAGACACACATATATGTAATACATAACACTCAACCTCTATAATTTTAATTTTCCTATAAAAATAAATCCTATAATTCATCTTAAACTGTGCATTAAGATTAAACTTTTTAAAACAATTGGTATGAACATGTCATTTTAATTTAAAATAGTACATAATGATACCAGTTAATTATGAATAAAAATTATCTATTATATTAACTTACATAAAACTATACTATATAAATTTTGAAAAAAAATTATTTTAACTAATATTATCAATTTTTCACAAAGATAAAAATACATTTTTTAATAATTAAACATTTTTTACTAAAAACAATTTTGAATTCTATAGCCCTTTCAAACTTTCCTTATTTTTTTAAAACAATTTTATTTTTATAAATTACTTGGTTACTTCTATATAAAATAATTACAAATTAGCTCTCAAAGAAAAATCAAAAATAAAGTTTTACATATTTTTCCCTACTATTATATATTTTTTCTTAAACAATCCAATAAATAGGAGCCATAATAGAAAAATTCTTTGAGATTTACTCAAACTCTGTAGTAAGACAAGAATTTACAAGTGACAATTAAATTAATAGAGTTACAGTTTAACATAAATATTTACAGTGAAGCTGTAACAGTTGATTTACAGTTTACAACATAATTATCTGTAACAGTATTCCTATCAAGATGTAATTTCACAGAAATTACTTTAATAATAAGTCTTAATATTTTCTCAAGCTGGGTTCATAGGAATAAAATATGTTATGCTGGTTAAAATCAAATGTTTTTTGTATTTGCTCTAGCACGCTAGTTTGTGTTGTTGCACCAATACAATTACTGTACCTAGTCCTGAGCTAGGCTCTACCAGTAAGAAAAAAAACAAACAGGTGGAGTCTGTAATTTATAAGCATGTACCAAGAAGACTCCCAATATCCTGCCATTGACAGAGGTATCATTTCACTTTGAAGACATTGCAACCACATTCTATTTAATGAGACCTAGCCACCTTTAGTGAACATGATGGGTCTTCAGTTCATTTAGGATTCGAACTCAGTCTCAGATAATGAGAACAATGCCCTAAGGCCAACATGGTTGGGATGGCTCTTCTATGTATATCTTGTGATAATAAAGTTTAATCAAAGTTTTTTTTAATGGAATAACAATGATGACCTAAGTGCGATTAAAACATGCAATTTCTTATTCTGGAGTCAGATGTAGCAGTATTGTTTTGCTATCAAACTCATCAAGAAATAATATCATGCAACTAATACTATTATATGAGTTTAATATTTTCTCTCACAGGTTCACATGCAGGTAGGTTTCCCAGATTGGCAGGAAAATTTTATATCATGTTCATGAAAAGTGAATGTTTCTTGTTTCTCATAAATTAGAGGATAACTGATGTTCATTTTTATAAAACGAAATATCTAACACATTCATAATAACATATAATATTGTAAAAGTGATTTATTTATTGAAGTGTAAATAATTTCATTGTATCCTACAAACAATATAACAACTGTATGTATGTATAAGGTAGCATAATTATGCACAATTTCAACCATAAATATTGTATACAAAAATATATATCATAAAAATGAATAATGTTGTGAAACACTATGTTTTTAAAAAAAGTAATGCAATTATTTTAAATAATTTTCAGACATTTAATATAAATTTGTGAAAATACATGTATCATATGCTTTTACATATAGATAACATTTTGTAAAATCAGATGAACTTACTGGTAAAACTAAGCCTCTTAATGTAATTTCTCCACTCATAGCAACATCAGATCTCACAATACGTCCTGTGAATAATGATACTAATGCTGTTAATATAGTTACTCCGGCTGATGGACCATCTTTGCCAACTGCCCCAGCTGGGAAATGAATATGTACATCTGTACCTTCCATTAAATCAGAACCACTGGGAACTCTAATACCATACTAAATAAAATAAAAATACTAAAATAAATTTATTTAAATATTACAAAGTATTCCATTACAAAATATCCAACTTAATTCCCTTATAAGCATGCATGCATGCGTGTGCGTGTGAGACAGAGAGAGAGAGTGAGTGAGTGTGAGTGAGTGAGTGTGTGTGTATTTGAATGATTTTAAAATTAAAAATCTGATAGCTAAGTTTTTATTTGATATATTAATATTATAATGAAATACACCAAATTATGAAATTAATTAAGAAGTTAAACAAAATTTAAAGAAAGAAATAGAGATGTATTTTAGAATTGAATACACTCAAATTTGTATTTCACACAACTAACAGCAATATAACTTTATTTTGATTTGCATGTGAATAATTATATTAGCAAATAATTTCCTATACAAAAATGCAAAAACTAAAGGTGATTTTTACAAGTTCAATTCATTTCATCTAATTTAAAAATTTTTATAAAATACATAGATATATGTAAAATTTATATTTATTTCAAGATCAAGAAATGTTTACTGGTATAAAAAATTATACTTACTTCATGTAAACGAGACCGAACTAAATTTAATGCTAACTGTGCAGACTCTTTCATGATATCTCCTAGTTGACCAGTAAGTATAAGTTGGCCATCCCCATCAATTTTTGTTGCTTCAACATATATTATACTTCCACCAGCACTTGTCCAAGCTAGACCAATAGCTACACCTGGTTGTCCAATTCTTCCAGTAATTTCACTATCATATGTAGGTGTCTGAAATTTGTATTTAATTTTTAACATGCATATATTTTTATGAATTTTAATAATCAATAATAAATAAAGGCAAATATAAAAACACATTATATACTAACTCCTAATATGTCAATAACTGCCTCTTCATCTAAAATAATTGGAAGTTCTGGTAATGGAGCAACAGAACTTAAAGAAATATTTCCACATTCAGATGGCACTTCAGTAGAGGAAGGTTGGATTTCTTTGATAGTAGTGGAACTTTGTTTTGGGTGCAAAGGTAACTCTTTCTCCACAATTTTAACTGCAACAGCACGACATAAGGCACCTAACTTTCTTTCTAATCCTCGCACACCAGCTTCTCTAGTGTACTTTACAACTAAAATCATAACATAAAAATAAATTATGTAAAATTTACAATGTCAATGTAAGAAACAATCAAATTGGGCACAAGTTTATTCATCCTAAGATATTTCCAAAGGGGCCACTTTCATATATACTGAAGTGACAAAATTTTAATCTTGTTAGCAATACCAAAAAAGTGATGTGGTGATATGATATAGTTTACAAAACAGAGCTGGCATTTCAACAAAATTATCATGCAATTTCAAAATCATATAAAATAAAGGATTATAGTACATTCCTTAGTATTCTGAAAGCATATTGTAAATAAAATATAATCACAATTTGGTTTTTATTTACATTTCCTATACCCAGATTATTTTAAATACTAATAGAACACACTATTAGTATTTAATCTATTGCTTTTAATTAAATAATATTAAAATAACCTGAATATTTAGAATAGTTCAAAACAATTTTTCAATAACATTGAACATATATATTGTTAATATTTCAGAAGATAAATATTATGCTTAGTTTGTGAAATATTTTGCATTTAATAAAAGATAAAATATTTGACAAAATATTAGGCATCATGATTAGGAGTAGTAGTAATAGAAAAATTTATACAATTTTAATTTTTAATTAATAACTTATTGTACCAAAACTGTTTATTGGATACTTTCCAAACTTGTGATAATAAATTCTTTATGCATTTTTCATAAAAAAAATCTTTTTTGACATTCCAATTTTTAAATGTACTAATCCTCTTTAGCATAGATAACTGATCTCCATATTTCAAAAACAAGCATAAATAAGTTTAACTCTTACTTTTCTAAAATTGATAGTTATAAAATTTTGCAGTAAAAATATCTTTTTAAATAGCATTTTTAATAATATAATTATTTATTCATAATTTCTACTTTGAATCCAATCAGTAAATGATCATATTTGGTATAACAGTAATCTTTTTCACAATCTGTATTAGAATTTTCTTAATGTAAAATAACTTAAAAGCAAATCAATTTTTTCCTACCATATTGATTCTACATTCTAATCTTTATCTATAAAAATGAATTTTTTAGTTATTGGTATTATTACTAAAATCATTAATCATATTAAAGACTACTGTATTTTACCATGAATTTTTGCCTTTATATTTATTATAAGTAATCAAATACAATAAACAAACAGTCATTTATAATAAAATTAATTTTTTTGATGAAATTTGATTTCCATTGAATAAATAATTTTTCAATGAAATTTAAGATTAAAAATTCAATAGATAAAAAATTTTTAATCAATACACATTTCAAAAGAATTCAATTAATTAATAGCTTTCATTTACCAATAAGAGTTGATAAAATGTTAAAATTTTTTATATATTATACATTTTTATTCAAGTAAAACTTTTATAAAATTTAAAATAATTTTTCCTTAATTTTATGATCTACTGAAAGTTTCTTCCAAATTATTCTATTATTTAAAGGAAGACTATTAATAGACTAGGAAAAAAGATGTATTAATAGACTAGGGAGCAAAGCAAATTTAACATCTAGTATTGAATGTTTTACAATGTAAAACATTCAATTGCACTCCAGCAACTTTAAACCCAAAAAATAAAATATGGTTTCAATAAAAACATTCACAGCAAGTTTTAAGTCATGTGATATCATAAACATGCAATACATAAAAAACTAGGATATTTTGTTAACAGCAGTCTTATGATAGAATCTTTCTCTCAACATCAATAAGAGATTAGTTCCTACAAATATTTAAAATCCTTAAGAAAGGCAAATCTTTAAATAGATCCCAAGAGCAACTATGAATAATTCCTTTATTAACATAGTTTCTCAATATCTAATCGAAACCATTATTGGCAAAAAAAGAAAAAATTGTTTCGTAGAAAAGAATCACTGCAAAAAATGAATGATTATGATGCTATGATCGGAATCTGCAAAATATGTGGTTTGCTATAAGAGGCCACAATATCATTGATATCTACAAACCATGATTATTGGCAAATGACTGACAAATTATTATTCACAGAAGTATTGCAAATGAAAAATATTCTGAACTGTCAGTATTGAAAAGTGTGATAATACTACTATGGACCTAATTTTAATTTACTCTTTTTTCAGAATACATGCTAATTTTAAAATTCAATAATTAAGTACAATTACATAAAATATATTTAACAAAAACCTAGGGATTGGTTTTGTTTGTTGCTCAACAGCATTTTTTGCACACAAGGGCTATTTAGACAGAGACCTACGGTACGGTTTAAAGTGGATTCAGAATCACTACAAACATCCATGCCAAGATGGGATTCAAACCCACAAACTGTTGAACCGAAGAGGCAAGAGCACTAACCATTAGGCTGCCAGCTAGGTCAAAAACCAAGAAAAGAATTCCTTTTTTTCCTATAAATATCAAGGTTTAGTAAGAAGATGTGTATCATTTAGTTGAAGCTGAAATTAATATATTAACATTTTTTTATTTGTAAGTAATTCACTAGAACAGAGAAAAGGTAGAAATAATAAACATTTTTCAATGGAACACAGCTTTACTTTAGCCTACAGTATGATTAGTTTAGATTACATAGCTTATTTTATTTACAAATAAAAAAATAAAATAAACATTTGATGAATACATGACAAACAATTTAATTGAATCACTAACAAATTATTACTAATTTAGTTGCAAAAGAAAAATCGAAATAAAATATATTAAATCAATAAAAAAAACTAGATTTTATGCAATGTAAAAGGTTTTTTTTCAATAAAAGCAGAAAATAAGCTTACTAATAACTCTTATGGCTTCATCAGTTACTTGCAGCATATCCGGAGTCAATCCATGCTCTTTTAATTGTTTAGGAAGTAGATGATTTTTGGCAATATGTTCTTTTTCTTCATGAGTATACCCAGGTACCATTATGACCTAATAAGCAAACATTTCATTATAAAGCATATTTTATTTTAATGATTAGATTATCCAAGAAATTATATTTTAAAATAGTTTCAGGAAATATTAAATTCAGATTTTGAAATCAAGATTTATAAGCATTTTTAACAACTTCCATATGGAATAGTATGTTAAAAAAATTATTTCCAATTTCAATTTAAACTGAAATACTGATTAAGTTAAAAAATATTTTAGTCACGGAAAAAAAGGTAAAATATTAAGATGATTTTAGATCAGTTATTTACTTTTACACAGAAGAGGAACAATTTTAAACAGATAAAATTAAGCTCAGTGACTCAAATAAGAGACTGAAAGAATTTCTTTTCTAAATTCACATTCAATTACATACAAGAATAAGGATATTAAAATTTAACATGTAATATGCTGTTTTAAATTTAACATGTAATTTTTAACATGCTTTTTAAATTTAACATGTAATATGCTGTTTTAAAAGTAATCACTATAATACTACATATATTCATTTTTATTCATATTTCAGATATAGAAATATTTATTTCAATACATGTAACTTTTGCTCATTTCAAAAATGTGAAATAACCATTCACACATTTACTAAAACTAGAAATCAATATGACATTTTGAACATGTATTATTTAGTATTTTTAAGTAAATAAACATTTTGCTGAATAAAAGTTTTTCTGGTAAAAGGTGCCTAATGGTTGCTTGATATCAATCAAACTTCATAAATAAAAATGAAAAACATATTTTATTTTGGTATAGAAACTTCAACATTTATGCTTTAATTTACAAACACAAATTATAAAAACAAATTTCCCCTGTTTATAATACATTACAAAATTAAAAAATAAAAATTTTATTTTCAAATTTATAATAAAAAGTTACCTCCATTCTATCCAATAATGCAGCAGGAATAGTACTAATATTGTTAGCAGTTGCAATAAACATAACTTGAGATAAATCGAAAGGAACATTGAGATAACTAGATTTCAGTTAAAGTAAAATTCATTGTTATTGCTTTAAAAGAAATATGCGAATTAAAACAAAATATATATAAAAACATGTTATTTCAAATAAAGCTATCAAAAACACATAAATGAAAAAATTGTAACTAAATGATACAATTTACAAAAGGAATAAAATTTGTGAATATAAACTATAAAGTAAAAAAAAGGATACTGATCAGTAAAATTACAGTTTTGTTCAGGATCTAGTACTTCCAAAAGGGCAGCTGAAGGATCACCATGCAAACCTCGACTCTAAAACAATTAAAACTTTTTAAAATAAAGTCCCTACTTGAAAATTTATTAAATTTAATTCAAGTATATTCTGTTGATTAATTTTCAAAATTTAACTTATGTTTAAATAATATTCATTTTTATATAAAATATTAAAAACAATCTGAGAAATAAAATAAGTATATTAAAATATACTTATAACACTTATAAATATGTTATTAAAATACATTTATAAACAAATAAAAAACATTAACCTTTAAATAAAAATGAGAAAAAATTAATTAATTAAGTTTTAGATATTTATTAAATTAAGGCCAAATATAATAACTGATTATTTATTTCACCTTTATATTATTGATTTGATCACAAATTTGAACAGAAATAAAAAGTGATTCTAATTAGATTAATATAAAATTTCGACACATAGAAAAAGATATACAGCAGAATAAACTCCAATGGACTAAATAAAGATTCTATGAAATCATAAAATGAAATCCATAGAAATTCTTAAAAACATGAAAACTTTATTTCAAATTTAATTGTGCACTGAATAAATGTAATTGGAAATATTCGCAGTTGTTTGTGTAACCGAATATGTAATGAAGCTATGTAGTCAAAACATAATCACATCATTGCATATTCAATTTCATAAAATTTAATTTAGTGTTTAAACTTAGACACACTAAGCAAGCCTCTTCCTTAAATTTTATTTAAGCCTTCATTTAGTTAAGTATAATAACAGTAATGGGATCACATTTTTTGAAAAATTGTGTAATGAAGTGTCAAGGCATAAAGTAACAGGAAAAAAATATTTGTTTGATAAAATTTATATTTTAAATAAAATTAAATCTGAAATATAAGATTTTGAAGCAAACAATAAAATTATTTTCCAATTAGTTCTTATAATATTAGTCATTTAACTAAATTATAATGAAAATATAAATGCAAAGGGAAAAGTTTCTAATAACAAAGACTGAAAAAATATCTAGCAAATGAAGCGATTAAAAGTTTTATGTATTTTTCTAAACATTAATAACTTGAGTATACATTAATATTAATAAACAATAGCAGAAATTATAGATGCAATAAGTCAGATAAGTTGTGGTGCTATCTGTTATTTATTTTATAAAACATAAATGGCTTCCTTGCAAAACTTTATTGTAAGTTTTCCTGTGATGGAAAATATATTTTATCAGATTATCTGTGCAACAGCATATAACACAGACACTGAAATTGAAATTTTTTTTTTAACATTTGGGGATTATATACAGGATATTATGGTAAAATGAAGTTAAATATTAAAACATATATAATTTAATGAAATAAAATGACAGAATGCATCATTTTATTATAACTTTTAGACTTTGAAATCAGAATTTTTTAATAAATAAAAAGGAATATAATGTATGAGTTAATTTTAAACACAATCATTAAATATAAATTCTACTTACTAATTTGTCCACTTCATCCAACAAAAACACAGGATTTTTAACACCAACCGCTTTTAAGCCTTGAATAATTCTACCTGGCATAGATCCAATATATGTTTTACGGTGCCCTCTTATATCTGCTTGATCACAAACACCACCTAAAGATATTCTGTAAAGTACTTTCATTTAATTAAATCCTAACATTTTGTATTTAAGTTCCATTGTTTGAAAACAAATGATTCATTAATAAATGAGTAGATTTTTTATCAATCAAAATATTTATTAGTTAATTAAAGATAAATGTTTCATACTAAATTCTGAAGAATATGAAAACTTCCAAGAATACATGAAATATCTATAAATAAATTTTAAATTAATCAAAAAATACAAAAAGTGAAAATGTAATAGTTTTTATTACTATTAGAAGTTATTATAATTCAATTAACACTTTAAAAATATTTTCCCCTTATTTTAAGCAATTAAAACAAATGACTTTTAAAGATGGAAATGAGAAAAAATAAAATTAAACAGATATATAATGCAAAATTTTTATCCTAAGCATACTTTTCAGATAAGATTTTGAACTACAGCAAAAAAGAAAGACTAAAATTACTGAAAAAAAATCTAACTCAATGAAACATTTGATTATTGTGAAAACACCCTTAAAATAAAAATTAATTAAACTGAGCAACTTTATAGATCAAAGGTAAAAAAAAAAAAATTACTAAAGGGAAATAAATTTAGAATTTACAAAAGGAATTCCATATAATTTTTATATCTGTATTTAATACAACTGAAAAAGATTATGAAGTGCAATAATTCAACTATTAAACAAATGCCAATAAACCTTTTTACAGATATAAATGAATAAAATTAACAAAGCGAAAGAGAGAAACACTAAAAATTATACATATTACTAAAATTATTTTCATTAAATATGACCTGGATTTTTCCCAAATTTACCATGACAATCATTTGTTGCTTAAAAAAACAGTATATAAATTTGAATAATACATCACAGAAAATTATCACAGTAATATGGAATTATTTAAAATTTCCTTTTTAAATAACTAAATTTAACTTAGAATTTTACTATGAACCTATATATTTTTAGTCGCATTTTAATGCTAGTAATAGAAGATAAGAAAACCAATGATCTTCCTATCCTACTAGCTTAACATGAAATGTTATTAGTTTAATTTTTTCAATGAGTTTTTTTCTAATGATACAATAAAATTTGGTTAGAAATGTAACATGATATAACATCAATATGGCAGTAAGACATACATATATCAATAATTGAAGTTAAACATATTAGTCTAAGCTATATTTATTAACTAACATCTGTAGTATAGTTAATACTTTAAAGTCATAATTTCTCATTTCACTGTATTTACAGTAAATAATTGACTTCATTGTTTTTTTTTTTTAAATGATTGACAGTAATTAAATACTTTATAAGAGCTGAGTGACTATAATGAAAAATTTATTTCAGATATAATTATTCTTTTATTCATTACAATTTTACATCATACAGCAAAACTGCTTATTTGTTGTTTTTAAAACTATTCTCCAATTTCTAGAAAATGCTTACGGATAAAATGAACAATATTTTTAGCAGATCTAGTTAATAAGAAATAGAAAATAACTGCATAATAATTGTAAATAAGAGCTAGACTAACCTATGAAACTCTCGTCCTAAAGAGTGTGCAATCGATCTGCCGACGCTTGTTTTTCCGACACCTGGTGGACCCACAAAACATAATATGGGACCTTTAAGAGAATTCTTCAATTGTCTAACAGCTAAATATTCTAATACCCTTTTCTTCAATTTTTGCATACCATAATGATCAGCATCTAAATCCATCCTGAAGCATAAAAGAAACAAATGTTAAAAAAAAAAAGAATTCTTGTTTCTCTTTATATCAAATTATATAAAAGAAAATATAAACGACCATTTTTTAATGAGAATATCATATACAAATTTACTGTAAAAGTGAAACTATTTATCTAAATTGTCACACTTTTAGAATAAGAATGTTAAATTAAAAATAAAATTCATGATTTTAAAAAATAAGATCTAGAAAAAAAAATATATTTTGCTTTTGAAGTGGTAACCCTGAATCTCTCTTAAGACACAAATTTTAATTTCATACATTACTATAGAAAAGTTTTCTTGATAATTTAGTATTTGAAAAATATTCAAATGAATCTTACTTGCCAGAAGTTAAATATTTTCTATAATTTTTTTATAAAAAAATTATAGAAAATTTCATTTTAGTTAAAAGTTAACTTTTAACATAAATAACTTATTTAATGTACATAATATTGGATTAATATCTAACAATTTATTTTGCTTTGATTGATAACGCTGAAAGTTTATTACAGTACAGAAAGTTTATTTTAGTATAAAGCTGAAAGTTTATTTTAGTACAGAATTTTTTTTCTTCCTAAATTCATTTATTCATTTTGTCTACATATACAATTGTGACAAAAAGAAAAAAAATCAAAAATTAAATATAGTTGAAAATTTCTAAATACTACTTTCCTCTGGGTCTAAGTAATTATTTTAATATTTTCTTGCATTAATATTGTATCATCTATTATACCTAGGTTCCTGCTTTTCCATACTAATTTTCAAATAATTTCTAAGCTTTAATCTTTATAAATGGGAATCATGCATTGTTTTATAAACTAATAAAATATTTAAAACTTTACATTTTTTAAAAATTTTAAAAATGTATTTTATAGTTAACATAATGATAAATCTAAGATCATTTAAAAATCAATCTAATTTATGAATTACTTATACTTTAAGAAACAATATAGTTCCTGTGTAAAAATAAACAAATAAATTATAGGAGTAAAGAGTAAAAATTTCAATATTACCTAGATTTATTTATATCGATTACTTCTGGAGAAACTTTATTCCATGGTAACTCAACCATCAAATCAATATAATTCCTACAAAAAATTACAATTAATCTACACTTACAATAATGCTAGCATTAAAATATATAAATATATAATACATTAATATTAATATTTGCAGGTTTTAGTCGTCATTCTATGTTCTCGTTTTGCATACAAGGGTTAATTCAATAATTTAAAATGAATTCCAAGCAAGAATAAACTTTTAAACTAATGTTCTTTCTTGCCTATTTGCTTAAAATGAAATTTATAATTTTTTTTTACATTTTTTTATCATCAAATAATTTAAATGAGTATTCAAAATTGGAATATTAAAAATAACTTGAATATACAAGAATATTTGTCAGAAATGATTAATATAAAAGAGATTATATCAATTAAAGAAATATCATAGATCCAACACCTTATGATTTCAATTGAAAATCACAACAAAGCTTTCAAATATAATTTCTATGTTGTTGTTTTATTATGTTGTTAAATCACAACATAATAAAATATGAAAATCATAAGAATTATGTACAAAATAAAGCTATTTAAATGTAGATTACTCATGTTAAAACCTTTGAAAAAAGCACATTTATTTATTGAATTGCATATTGAAAGCACATTTAAAAAATATTCATTTGAAGGACATTTTTTGTTTTAATACATAAAAGTAGAATTTACACAAGAATCCATTTATTCATATTATTCATTATATAATTTTATACAATAGCGATAATTTAAGTAATTGGCATTGTATAACATATCAGAATGTCATGAGGAACTTTGGCTAAAAATTCAGATACTTCACATGCCTTATTAAAGAGTTTAAACAACCTCATTCAACAGGGTTGCAGTATAAAAGTTAAACCAGCCTGTCTCTGTAAATGATTTTAATAATACATTTTTTTATGTCAATGTACAAGTACATATCAATATACAAGTAGATATCATTATTTGAAAAAACATCTGCTTTTATTTTGTGAAAATTAGTTCAACAATTATTTGATAATTTCTTTTTAAAAATGTAATTAATTTTTTAAAACAAATATGTTTAAAAGAAAAAATTCTAAAATTTGTGTTGATTTTAATTTAATAAACATGAAATTACTTTTTCAGCGAATAAATTTCAATTAATAACTCCATTGAAAAGAGGGTGATAAAATCAACAACTTAGAATTAACTGCTAAGCAAACAAATTAGAAATCATTTGATTAAAAAATAAGCAATATAAATTTTCAAATATATAATAAAATGCATATGCAAGACTCAAAAAAGACTATCAAAACAATGAAATTTTTCAATCAATATTTTTAACTTTTTTTTCTTTTTAATTACTCATAGGTGTTTATATCACTTTTCGAGTAAAATTATTTTATTTAAACTAAAATGAATTAAATAAAAATAAAATCATTACTCCAAAATATGGTTTAAGTCCTAGAACTTACTGAAATTAAATATTTGAAATTTAAATTATAGTAAAAACCATACAAAAATTACGATGATAACTAATATAGAAGAATAAAAAAGTCAAACTGAAGTCTTACAGACAAATCAAAAATTAACAAAACATACACAAAAATAATTTTAAATAAATTTAATATTGTTTTACCTTGTAACAGCATGATCTGGCATGTGAAATGGCATCCTTTTCAATCTCTAAAATGTGAGAATAGCATGTCAATAAAATATTTTAAAATGACAAGGAAAAATATTTTTCATTAAAACCAAACAATATTGAATTTTCAATTAAAAAATTACACAATTACTTGTATTTCTTGCAAAGTTATGTTTTTTGCTTCTTCTGGCATTTCAGTTTCTCTAAAATGAAAAGATACAAAAAACCTATTTAATAATTTCAAGTAAATGCATCAGTTCAATGGCAAAATACTCATTAAATTTTTAACATTAACATTTCATAATGTAATGTCAATAATATATTATGCAATAAAAAATCTGTTTAAAGAATATTCTATAGGTGTATTTTATCATATTTCTAAAAAACATTTTTTTAAACTTTAAACATAACAGATTTATTGGAATATAATTTTCAAGCTACAATAGCTTCAGTTAGTACTTTTGCCATTGATAATATATACAAAAAAAAAAAGAGAAAAAAATCCTATACAATGAAATTGGTGGAATTCCAAAAGTTTTAACCTAAAAGAATACTTTTAATTTTGATCAACATTTTCCAACTAAATGTAGAAGAATGAAAAATCTTTGTGAAATTGAAAACATCCACTTTTCCTTTAAAGAACATTATTTATTTGAAATTATATTCTTATTTATCTGCAACATTGTTTACTGTGCACAGCTGACCTTAAATCAGCTGAACAAAAATGAAAAATAATTAATTAAAATAAAATTAGAAAATAATATGGATTATTATTGACATTTTTATTGGGAACAGCAAATTACTTAATTTTTATTATTGTGGTAAAATTTTAGAAATCATAGCAATTTAGAAGTTTTTTTTTTCTTTTTTTTCATTTTGGAATCAAACAATCCCTGATGCAAAATAAATAAAATTATTTATACAGAATAAAAGCTTAATATGAAACAAAAAATTTTGGTTTTAATTTTAAAATAATAATTTAACTTAATTTTAACTAAAGAATAATTTAATATACATTTCAATAACAAAAAATTAGGTTAATGTATAAAGTTACTTAAAATTTTAGACTTTTTATTTTGAAAATTATGAACTTTATTATGACTTTTTATTTTGAAAATTATAATTATATTATTATCATTTGATTTTTTTCGTCATACAAAAATTTTAATAAAAAAAACAATACATTTTTTTATAAAAAATATTTTTAATAATTTTCAGTAGTTTTAAATAAATTTAATATTGTTTTACCTTGTAACAGCATGATCTGGCATGTGAAATGGCATCATAGTAAAGAATTTCATTTAATTCCTTAATAATAGAAATAATTATATCAAGTAAAGAATTTTATTTAATTCCTTAATAATAGAAATAATTATAAGATTTAAAATTTAGAAACATTTTATTTTGCAAATAATATTTACTTTTTATAGAATTAATTTTAATAATTTTAATTTCATTCAATTAAAATTAAACTATGTCACTTAAGGAAATTTAAAAAATAAATCTTTAATGGAATGTTGCCATCTACACTTTCATGAAATAGAAAAAATAATTTTCATACAAACTTCATTTTTTAGCATTTAAAATATAAAAAATGAGTTATTTTATTTAGAGTAAAATGTTAATTGTTCCATTTAAAATATTAAACAACCAAGAAATTTACATAAACCTTTTCTTTTCTTTTTTTCTTTTTTTTTTTAAATTTTTTAACACAATTTTTTAAAACTTCAAATTTTAAAGAAAATATTTTTAGCTGATTACAGCTAAATAAATACTTTGAAAGCATTTTACATATGTGAATGGTTTGTAAAACCATCTTTATTCATTCAAATATTTTTTTAAAGTACAATTGATCAGTTACAAGATTTTAAATCCTTAGACTTATATGAATAAAATTTTTGTAACATTCAACATTTTAAAACTGCCAATGATTATATTCACACAGTTGTTCTAAAATACAAAACTATAATATTATTTGAATTATACATTATTCTAGTTCTAATGTAAATAAATGCTTAGTAAGAAATCATTTAAATGAAAATTGCTGGCTTTTGTAATAAAATTTATAAAAAACTTAAAAACAAGAAATTATCAAAATCGAATGTATAATTTTCAAAAGTATTATAAAATAAAAAGTTTTTGGTAGAATGCCAAACAATAATATCAACTGTTTCGTCTTAAAAACTGCATAAATATATCAAACTATTAATAATATTTTATTTAAATTTGAGATATAAGAATACAAAAATTTTTATGAAATTAATTTACCAGGAACAATAACAAAGCAAACTTTACTAATTTTCAGTCAAACATAAGAAATATATACTTGGAAATTAAACATTTATAGAATAATTGAATGTCATCATTAGACAACTGTAGAGATTTCATATTTTGAGATATTTTTAAATATAATTTTCAATAAATAAATAAATTTTTTAATTTTAATGAAATAAATTTTTAATCTAAGATTATGTACTAGGTTTATTTTTAAAATAAGAAAAAAAAAATGAATGAACCTAAAATAGTCCAAATAATTTTTAATTCAGTAGCTTTGTTGTGTTTTTAATTTAATAATTTTAAGAGTTACCCATTAATAATTTTTTTTAAGTTTTATTGTAAAAATATCATTTAGAGATATCTTGTAATAAATAACACCTCAAATGATATTCCTAACTTCAAGAAATTTTATATATTTTATTATAAATATTAAATTATTTGTTATAAATTTTATAGTTATTAATTAAAACAAGCTCTCTCTCTCTCTCTGAGGGAACCTGTAACCCCTACAGAGAACATCCCACGATGGCAGACTGGAGAATGCCTCTGTTGGTAATTTTCTGTGTGGTAGAAAGGAAATAAAATACCTTGCATGGGCCAACAGGCAGAAGTCCAACTTTTATAGCTCTAGTTAAATACAGTTCTATGGATGCATTCTGATTTATAGTATCACTTGTCAAATTAGTTACGAAGAATGAATTATCTTCAACTCATACCATTGTAGATGCTACAGCCAGATGGAAACTCTAACCCAGAACTTAACTACAACCATGTAATTTGAACTTCATTAGACAGATTTCGTACTCAATAATATAAAGAAATGAAAATATCCTTGGATGGCTAAAGAAGCTATAATAGTTGTCCTCTCTCTCTTGGCATCCAACTTTGTCCAAACCATATCTGTAATTTTGTTCCTCTATAAAAGCTAAACTCAACAATATAAACCTAAATCCTACAGACCACTAACAGCTTTACTCACTAAAAGCCTTGGACATAGCCCAAGTTTTGAGTGCCTTCATTTCAATCTGATTTTAATTTTAATGCTCATCATAGATAAGACAATAAAAACGCAAGCTCTTTTTTACAACAAATTCGCCAAATTAGGGAAAACATTAAAGTTTCTAATTTGAATATAAAGTTTTCAAATGCATATTTCGCAAAAGATTTTTTTCAGCTTCTCAAAATTCTCATAACAAAAAAATTTATATTAAGGTAGAATATATATATACAAACCTTACTTTCTTTTCTAAAGCTGATATATCATCACCTTTTTCAAAATCAAATAATTTATTTCGCCCAAATGGTAGCTTTGTAATATCTAAAGGACCAATATCCTCCTTCTGTGATTTTTGTAAAATTTGAAGACCCTGTAAAATATATATATATATCATTAAAGAGTATTAAAAATATAAAAATTATAAAGTCTATTAAAAACTATATTGTAAAGTATATTAAAAAGTATTCATTAATAATCACACTAAAAAATAAATTTCTTAGTGTCACTGAAAATAAATAATGTGTATATACATATAAAATGTACAAGTTGTAAAGTACAATAAATTAATAAAATAAAAATGTAAATTTTTTTAAATAAGATAAAAATTTTAAAAATAAAACTTATATATACATGAAATGAGTTCTAAGAGATAGTGAAATCAAACAGTTATTTAACATCATTTTTATTGGGAAACTGTCACTAGAAAACTTATTGAACTCAGTAAACTTATTTTAATCAACTTCAAATATTAATGTAAATTCAGAAGTTCACTTAAATATAGAAGAAGCAAAGATAAAAGCATTAAAAAAATCGAATGAATGAAATTCAAATAACCTAATTATTTACAGTATCTGCTAAGAGAAAAATTGACTTCTATTTTTAATAATAACAAAAAACTTACCTCAATTTGACGCACTAATAATGGTAATGTTAATTTAAATCGTTCAGCAAGATCAACAGCATCAAGTATCTGTAGTCGTTCATTAAAGGAAGCTCGTACAATAGCAGCACACACATCAGGTAAACTTTCCCCGGGCAATGATTGGAGCAAGCGCTTGATATAAAAACAAAATATAATCATAGTTTAAATATGAATACAAGATTATTTAATATTAACTACTAATTTCTATTAATGTATTCAAATATCATGACTGGGATCAAACCAATTGAGAAGAAATAATTGTTTTGCATGTAGATGTGAAAATATTTGTACTAGCATTCCCTATTTTGATTCAATTAAAATCCATATTCAATATTCAAAGTAAAAAACAAATAAAAATAATAATATGTAATCATATCAAAAATTTAATTATTTTTAATGTTATAAAATCACAAAAAATATTAAAATATAGCAAGTTTTAATAAGACATCACAAAGATTTTTTTTTTATCTTTCTATTTTTGATTCTGCTAGAAAAAATATTCCTTATGAAAAATTGTAAGAAACAGAATTAGCAAATTTACAAATGATGTTTGATAATTGTTAGTATTCACTTAAATATTAACAATTAGCAAACATCATTAATAACTTAAAATAAAATAGCATAAAAAATACACAAAATGTTATAAAAATAATGAAAAGAACAAATATATATAAGGAATCTTTTATTAATATGGCATAAAACTGACTTTGATATGTAAAACATATTGGATTTATGTGTGCTTGGGAATCAATTAATAAAATATTTAGAGGAATACTGTACCATTCTTCAAGGAGGTATTGTGGAAATACCACTGGCAGTTAATGATTGGGGATTAAACTCTTCTAAAACAAAGTGTAAGAGCTCTATTATCAGTAAGTTATAGGTGAGGTCAGGAATTATGCAAAGCAAGGTAGATCTTTCTTTGTGTTCATCAAAAATGATCATCACTTTATCTTTGTGTTCATCAAAAATGATTTGATATAAATCCCATTATATGAATAGATGGAATCAAATAATCACAATCACATGCATATGTAGATGTTCTCTGAACCTGCAGGCATTCCATTGTAAGGAATTTTGAAAAATGGTTTATCTGACTGTATAAGTATTTTCAACTTATCAATTAACAAAGTTTTGTGGCTGTAACATCACTGTAAACAATGTTGGACATTAACATCTGTGATAAATAGAATGGCAACTGGTACTTTACCAAATGTTCTCTTTTCAATAAACATGTTTTCTAATTACAGGAGTGCAGCTTTAAAAAGTTGTCATACTGATTATAGATAACATATGTTAGTGTCTGGAATTAGGGAATGCAATATTAAAGAACTCTAAAACAAAAAAAAAAAAAAAAAAAAAAAACTAAATTTCTTGTAGAAAATTATATTAATTTTGGAATTCATTATGATGTTGTTTTATTAAGTTTTGACTTCCCAAATAACACTGGGTAGTGTTTACACTCTTTCATAATTTTCCACAGTTAGCATTATTCTGTCATTGATGATAATATCCATAAAATGAAGAAAAGGGACCTTCAACCTAAAGTCTTGAAAATGCAGTCCTTACATCTTTCATTTAGAGTTAAAAATTTCAGTTTGAAAAACGATCTTTAATTATTTTAATATATGTGAGACCACCAATTTAAACTGATTCAAATTGTTTTACTATCACTGTATACTTTAAACATTATCCATTTCATTTATCATTTCATGTACAGTTTGACTTTTTTTATCAAACAAACTGATTTTTTCAGCCATCGTAGAATAAGAGAAATAACCTAAATTTATAAAAACTATTAAGCTTGTATAATCTTCTGCATTTTAAATGAAATGCAAAAAATAGCTTGAGCATTTATTATTCTAAAGTTTTTCATCAAGTTTGCAGTTGTTTCATAATAAGCTCTTCAAATTTGTGTGGTTATTTAATACAAGATTATGGTTCTAAATTCCAGCAGTTTACAGATTTGATCAATAGATGTTCCAACATGAATAAATCTACCTTTTCCTACCAAAATCTTACAGAGATATTCTAAATCAAATAAACAAAGTAACAACAGTGAAAAATCATGGACTGCTAAGGTTTTATGCAAAAATCAAAGTCTTAAAAAATATTTTTTGCCTGCATTATAGAAAAATAGGATTTTTAACTCTGAAGAAATTTTACTTATTTATTAAAATATGATAAAATACCTATGTTCAAAGTTAAATGTAAATTATTTTCCAATTGATTAAGTAACATTTTTTAAAAACTAATTAGACACCTTTGCCCAAGATCTGCAATTTTCATTTAAATATTACTTAAGAGTACCTCATTTTCCATTTTTTTAAACTATGTAAAATTTGTATAGTAAGTTATGAATACATCATTTAATTTATAAAAGCCTTCACACACAGAAGCTGCTTCTGTAAAAATCTATTTTTAACAGGTCTAGTAAATTAAGATTGTTTGAAAACTTGAAAGATGCTTGAATAAAGTGCAGCCTACATCTGCAGTTCAACAAATGCTACCTCAATTATTTCATTAAAAATCCAAAAGCAAAGATTCAAAGAACTTTGCAATTTACGAGCCATATTCCCATCAATTTCAAAATACCAATTTTTTATCATAAAAATTTTTTGGAGGAGAGGTTTTTTAAAATATTTCCTCCTTATACAAGAAATATCAAATAAATATCAAATAAACAACTTACAACTTTATAATCATTTATAAATTGAAAAAATTTTAGACTTAATTGAAACTGTATCTCAAAACATAACTTAAGAATTGAAATCTCGATTTCAAATTTTTTCAAAATGGAAATTTGCCCCCAGGATGGAAAAATGGCAACTCAGCTAATTGTAATCATCGACAGAATCTAAAAGCTAATTTACCTCTGAGGTCACTTTGGTTGGAATACTTAAACATTATATCTGCTTCAACACTTGCCCGGCTCCTTCAATTAGCTTCTCCAACTATCCTGTTCCCTTCAATTATTTTATTTTGCTAAGTTTATCTTGCTGTGTTTGTGTATACTATTATTACTTTAGACATCACACCCCTAAAAAGATAGGCTGTTTCTAGTTCACACGTATGAGCTCCAAAAATTTGTCTTCTGAACAGTACTAAATGAATCAGGTTTGATATAAATGCTTTTAATAAAGATTTAACACAACTTTATAAAAGTAATCCCATACTTCCATGCTACACACTTTTTATCAACAAAAAGATAGTAGTTATAAATACATTTTAATGTTTAAAAAAAATTGTTTTTATATATAAGACAGGTGTGTTTTCTAACTATATAAAAGCAGCACAATTTGTACATAATAAAATGAAACAAAATAGAAGTCTATTTAAAGTTTTTAATAAAGTATTAAAAGTGACAGAATACTTTTTCTTATAATAATATAAATTATTCTTTATTCGGTCTCAATATTCACTTTTTTGCAATTTAAAAAAAAAATTTGAATTATATATAAATAATTATAAGTAATTAAAAGTTTGATAAAAATTACAAAAATCCAAGAAAAATATGTATCAGGAAATGTTTATTAAATTTTAAATTGCCAAATATTTACCATCATATATAATGAAAGTACTATAATTTATTGAAAGATCATTAATTCCAATGTATGTCAACCCCTAACTCTTTTAAAAAAGCAAGTATGGCCATTCATAATAAAATATAATCAGCTCTTTATACAGCATGTATAAAACATCTAACTGAACAATTGAATTATAATTAACTATTAACAATTAAAAATGTATTAATTAAATAATGTTTTTAATTATACTAAAATTATTTTGACCACACGAATTATTTTTCTCCTCTAAACTTAAACTATTTTGCCAACTAAAAGATGAATCTATAAGTTAACATCAAATACTGAATTAAATTATACTTAAGTCAAAAAAACTTTTATTTTTAAAATTATGATTTTTATAAAAGTGAAAATGTAAACACTTTTTACTAATATCAACATTTTCAAATTTAAATTTATAGAAAAATATAACTAACAAATGATATTATGCATGTTGATTCTTTTAATATAATACACTAAATAAATAAAGTGATGCAAAATATTTAATCCAAAATTAATAGCAATAATTCTAAATGAAAATATAAAATAATCTACAAAACTAGTAGACTTTTGTAATAATCATTAATAAATACTTCTGTCAAAAGCAAGTAAAAATTATAATTTTATAAACTACTGCCCAATCTATATAACAATTGATATATATATTATATATGTATTATAAACCAAAATATAATGCATAAAATTAAAATTTTGATAACTCACACTCTAATACGATATATGAAAACAAAAAATTTCCTTGAAATAAACATTTTGTATTGGCTATCAAAAAACATGAATATTAAAAAAAAAATCACCTTTAATCTCAATACTGCTGGTATGGATAAATCAAGCATGTCAATTAATTTATTAGCTTGTTCTCGAAACTGACCCACCAACTCGTTTAGTTCCCTCTTACTTTCATCAGCATCTATTAAAAATTAATTTAAATAGAAAAATACTGTATTTACAACAAAAATTTTTGTAAAATAAGCAATCATTTGCTCATCAATCAGCAAAGTATTTTAGTTCACAAGCACTCATTAACAAAAGACATGAATATTAATTTAAAATATAATGAAATAAATTGTAATCTTTAAGATCGTACAACTTCATGAAAAGAGCTACATCATACAAAATACCCAAATGAGAATATTACAAGATTTTAAGTACATTTAATTTCCTAGTTTGAATTTCTTAATTTATAATTTGACTAAACTTAATAAATTTTTATTTAATCTGAAACTCTGCAAAGATAAAATCTATAAGTGCTTGTAAAATGCAAAAATATAT
Source organism: Latrodectus elegans (assembly GCA_030067965.1). Classification (NCBI taxonomy): domain Eukaryota; kingdom Metazoa; phylum Arthropoda; class Arachnida; order Araneae; family Theridiidae; genus Latrodectus; species Latrodectus elegans. The sequence goes on along the minus strand of CM057814.1, from coordinate 60,394,198 downwards.
TTCACAAATTTCAAGAAACAATAAATTTTGTTTACGACTTTCACAAATTCTGATAACTATAAAAAAATAACATACCTATAACATCACCAGGTAACCTATCTAATTGGCGAACATTAGCAATTATGTAAGGAGTTTGTTCCATAATGCGTTCAATTTGAAATCGACATAAGCCTGTCACAAGCAATGTATATGCTGGCCGTGGCCAATTAGTTCCAGTTACTTGTATAACAATGCCAGCAGTTCCAATGCCATGCATCATGGGGGCATTTTCCTATTATAAATGTAAAAAAATATATAATAATTCAAGAGACACATTAAAAAATAATTATAGAATGAACCACACACTATTTACAACATGAAAATACCAAATATATTATTTTATAACTACAGTAAAATCAAATAGTACCACAGTACAATTTTTCATTTTTTACAAAGAGCCATATATATAGATCCACAAATTTGATGTTTTTAATAAATGCAATAGCTTGTTTTCAATAATAATATATATATTACGTGAATTTCTTTAGCAGCTTTCCTTAACTTAAATATGTTAAACAAGCAACATTTACAAAACTTGATAATTTTTCCATATCAAATAACTAAATTCTTTAATCGCTTTTCAGTTAAATATTATTTCAGGAAAAGGAAATGCATATCTTCAATATTATAAATAAACAAATACATAAACTACATAAATTAGAATTCATCGAACTTTTCCTTAGCTGTTAATTATATTTGCACTTAAACATTGGGTAAATGATTAAATGTCTTATATGGTTAAAATTGTAAACAAGTAGCAAGAGTTTTGTGTTACATCTCAATGCAATTATAAATAATTTTTTTTCTTTTACTTATATAAAGCTAAATTATTAAGCAAATATTATATTTACAAAAGAGCATTAAATCAGAAACTCAAGATACTAATGTAGGTTATCCTAATTTTTTTTTAAAAAAACACCATAAAATTTAAATGGTCTACAAAATATCTCAAACATTATAAGTTATTTAACAGCCAATATGCACATAAAACAATTGATTAATGTAATAATAGTTAAACACAGAACTTTGCCCTAATTTAGACAAATTTTCAAAGCAAATTTAGTAAATATTAAAAAAGTATTTACTAATATTAAAAAAAGAAAAAATTTAGAAATATAAGCAAATAACTATCTTATAAAAAAAATTCTACTTTCTAAGTTATCTAAGGATACTTACTGTCTTTTGAGATGCAATACTTAAAGTAATATTATCCCCTCATATATAAATTATTGTAAACTTAATGTTCTCATCTGGGCTCACCAGACAATTGTCTGTAGACAAATTATTAAATGCCTTTTGTTTTTATAGAAGTATGAAACTTAAAATTTGCACCAAACACCATGGTCATTAGGTATTTGTTGAGTATTCCAGATTGCTTGGGACACTCTCAGAATGATTGTTTCATCAAATCACATTTTGTACAAGAGTTCTTGAAGTCAAGAACTTTATGAAAATTGTCTGATTTTGTCAAATAGCAAGATTTGATATGTTTGTCACACAATAATCCTTTTAGAACAAAAGAACATTAGACATGGACCAACAATTTAAAATGAATTCTAGAACAATATAATTATTCAAACTCAAAGAGAAAAATTAATCAATAAACTACTGAACCAAAGACTAGAGTATTAATCATTCTCGTGCCAGCTTAGTTCAGAACCAAGAGATTTAAGCAAAAACTTCATATTTATAGTAAGACAATGCATATAAATATATAATAGAAATATATAGAATCTATATATACTAAACTCAATTTGAATATATATAAATACATTCATGAATATATTAACAGTTTAAGCATATTAACACTTAAATATAATGTTAATGTTTAAAAACATTTTATGTTAAAGCATAAATTAATAATGTAAAAATGTTTTGTATAAAATGTATAATTTATTCAATTATTGTCATTATATAATATAGTAATTCTAAGTAGTGTAAAAAGACATGGCTAATAAACAATTCTGTTTTATCATAATAAAATTTCATAAATAATGATCTGATTAATAATGATTATACAGAAAAATTAATTTTTAGTATTATGAATATAAATAGTAGAATGAAAAGGTAATCAATAAAATAAATCTAATTATTTTTCAAAATATTAGTTCAAAAATATACTAATATGCTATAAAAGGTTCAATATAAAAATTTTTTTTAAATATTTAGAAATGCTACTCATACTTCTTCACAGCGATGCTCTTCTTTTGGTACAACACCTATAATGGCACTACTAAGTGTACTTCGACTTAATAGATGATTTCTTACCATATTCATGCTACAGATGTAAAAATAAAAGAATTTAAATATAAATTTTATAGCTTTACATTATGCATAAAAAATATCTGTATAGGTTTATCTCATGGTAACACAATATAAATAATAAGCTTAAATTAAGCACAAAAATATTTATCCAACACATTTTAAGTCATATATTCTTGTAAAATAAAAACTATGATAAGCAATAATTTATCAGAAAAGTAACTTATGCCATTACATTCTTTTCCTCCAGATTTTATATTTCTTTTTCAACTATAAACTTTCTATACTTTTGTTTGATATTATAACACATTTAATCAAATATTTATTTTTAATATTTTAACTATAAAATTCTTTTTATTAAAAATTTTCTCTTTTTCAGAATAATATTTTTCATTTCTTTTTATCTTAGGTACTACATTATTGTTAGATATATCTACTCTTGGTATTTAGATACAATTATAAACTTTTCAAATAGTGTTTGAGAAGAAATTAATTGCAGAATCTTGAAGGGGACCCACTGTTATCAGTATCTGATGAAAAATAAATTGATCCCCCAAAAAAGGGGCAATTCATCTAACGGTGTATAAAACAATTATAAATTTGCCCTGTGATGACATATGGTTAAAAGGCTTAGACATTCCCTTAAAGACATAAATAAAGTTATTTATGTCTTTATGGGAAAGTCTAAGCCCATAAAGCCATTAACTTTTTAACAGAAAATACTCAAAAAAAATTTCTCATTACAGTTAAATAATGATTGTGGAAGGATTGTAAACAATAAAATGAAAGCTTATATTCTTATTCTAATAGAATTCCTTAGATATTTAAACCTAATAAGATGTTTTAATATGCTACTTTTATATATGTGTTTTGAGTTTAATGTTATCATTGCATTTAGATAGTAATGAATTTAGATCAGTTAAATTATCAAAACTTGCAATGACATGAACTTACATAGAAGAAAATTCTTCAATAATAGTATAGTTTTATTAAATCCACATATTTTCCCTAATTAAAAAGAAATATTCTAAATAATCCTCCAATATTAAGTGTAAAATAATATATACAGTCTTTGAAAGAAAATGTTTGATTTCAATTACTAAGGTAAAATAAAATAGCTTTTACAGGTGTTTTTTATTTTTGTCTTTATTGAACTTGAAAATATTGAAAACTAAACCTTTTCAGAATATATTAAATTATGGATAAAGAAACTATATATAATAAAATTACATTTTGCTATGGGAATAAATGAACTGCTGCTAACATTTTGGTTGAATATTTACTTTTTAAGAACAATTTAATACACTGATATCCATAAAATTAGACTCGTCTTAGTATGCTTTAAAAATTAACCAATTTAAAGTTTTATTCTAAATAATCCATCTTCAGCAATTATGAATAAAAGGAAACAAAAAAAGTTTCATTATGTCATAAAAATTTAGAAAGTACTTTAATTAAAATTTATACTTAAAAGTATATATATTAGCTATATATTATATATATATATATGTAGAGAAACATAAAATGGGTTTTTTTACAGAAGGAAAGGGGATTCTCCTACATCAACTTATATTCTAAATTAATTTCAAATTTTATATTTATTTTTAAGGGGAGAAAGTACTTTTATGAGAGGTTACAACTGCCATATCCTCAGAGATAACTGCATCAGGACACATTAAAAATTTTTCTCTAAAATTTTTAAAATCAAAAATGTATACAAAACTGTTTAAAAATTTTATTCAACATTTTAAAAACATAATCTGACTACTCCTTTTCCTCTATTTGTTACTTATTAAACTCACATTATTATTACACAAAAAATTTTAATTTTTTAAAAATTTCATAATATATAAGAAAAAAATTAATTAAATGGAACAGGTACCAAAGAATCGATAAAACTGTATTTGTCTCCTAATTCAAGTACAAAGTAGAGTAAATGAAATTTATAAAAACTGGTAATATTTGTACTTCTCTTAATTTAATACAAGGAAATATAATCATACAAATCATAAATTGGATAACATTTAGAATAAACTATTAGGAGGTATTTTTCTAAATATCATTAAATTTATTTACACATTTTGAATAAACATTTTTACTATTTAACATAAGCGCTCACTCCACATAAAGAAAAAAATCTTAGATTAAAACAAATGATTTCGTAACTCATTATCTTTTCAAACATAATATTTATTACCCTAATTTATAACTCAATCCTTATAAAACTTATAAGCGAAATAAATTTGTTTACATTTGATTTTCTGTTTTAATATATATTGTAATGTTTAAAGATAGTTTGCTTACAAAATGACAAAAAAAAGTGCGCAAAAATTTCATTGGAGTGATAGGCGCAAGGTACTTAACTCATCAACATACGTGATGTGTTGTGTCATAAAAATGATAATTTTTATAAAAATTAATCTTAAACTCACTTTTTTTCCATCGAAACAGGAATTCGAATAGAAGCACCGGGAAATAAAACTCCATCTATTATTAATAACGGGAGCCTTCTCGGTAGCTTGATGTTTGCAGTGGCCATGTTTGAAGCTAAAATGACGCCCTCTATGGAAGAAATTAATTTCAGCATTTCTTTTCTCAGAGATTCCAGAGCAAGAATGCTCCGCTGAGGAAATCGCATGCGAGGAAACAGAAAACGAAAGTAACCAACTTGAGAGAAAAACTTGTTGTACGATGGATCAGTCAACAAATTAATTGTTATTTAGTCGGAGATAATTTTCTCGTGTCATGATTTAAAGTTTAGCGCTCTATTAATTATAAAAACAGGAAGTATTATTATATCTTTTAACTTAATATTGTATTAGTTAAAGTAATTAATAAAAATAAATATTAGATAAAGAGGATGAGTTCCTTTTTATCTAACCTAAAAGTTAGAAGTCCGAATTTATTTTAGAGTAAAAATAGAAATTTTCACATGAATGGTATAAAGAAAGTTATGAGAAGAAAAATGGGAGCATTTATAAGAAAAGTTTTGTTTAAAAATATAAGGAATAGTTTAAAACTTAAAAAATTTAATAAAAAATTTGTTATTTTTATAATGAGTATATAAGAGCTTTCAAAAAAATTGGTTTTTTGAAAATTTAAAATATTTTTGAGAAAAAGCCCGTGTGTACAATTTCCTTTTAACCGTAAAATTATATCTTGATAAATGATGCGCTTTCTTATTTATTTAAAACAGTAAAATTCTTTAAAAAAATAAATAAATATTTTAGATAATTTTAAAATTCTTTATTTAAGATATTCCAAAACACTTTATCATTTTACATTAGTTGTTATACTTTATGTAAAACTGTACAATGTCACGATTCTTTAAAATAAGGAATAGTAAATAGTTTCTTAAATATGACATGAACTATGGGATGAACTCTCCTATTTTATAATTTCTCTCCTAACTGATATTTTTTGTATAATATTTAATTTGCATTTCAATATTAAAACCGTGTGAGCAAAAATTAAAAACATCAAATAGAACAATTTTGAACACCTTTATAAAGGCAAATGTAAATAAAATTTTATTTTTGAAAATCTATTTATAAAAAAATAATAAAATTCTATGTGCATGTGTGTGTCACTTTTTTTCAACAGTTTATACAATGTGTTTTAAACAAATTTAAATCCAATGAAAGACTTTCAAAGAAAAGAAAATAGAACTACATATATTCTCATTGAATTTTATAAAATAAAATATTAAATTTTTAAAAGATATATTTTATTATATCATATACTAAATGTAATTTATTGAACAATTTATTTTTAAAGATTAAATTGATATAATTTAATAAACTGCAGTTTCAATAAATATTGTTTTCAATTTATATTAATGAAGATTTCATATTTTATTTGTTTATTTTTCTGATTAATAGTTATTTATTCATACATAAGCAAAACTACGAGAATGAATAATTATCTGAAATAAAAGTCATCCAAATATAAGCATTGCATTTAACACAATAGATCTAAATGTGCAAAATTAATGTCTTTATCTGCGCCCAATTATGAATTTTGCCTATGGAAACTTGTTTCTAAGTAATTCATGAAAATAGGAGAATAAAATAGAATGAATTGACTTGATTAATAAAATTAATTATCTACATGTATATTCAAGAAATATTTAGAATATCACTTCTTATTCAACGGGAAATATTTTTCTTTCATTTTCTTTCCTTAAATGTTAGATAATAATCTGGTTTTGTGTCTCTTAAGAAGTAATAAAAAGAATGAGTAGCAGTCCTCTAACCGGTTCGTAGTGGTATCACAAAATGACTTGCAGGTTATTCTGAGTCAGTTTCCTCTTTGTTGACATTTTTATGTGTTCTAGAACTTTTAGTTAATTCAGCGATTTCAAATTAAATTCTTAATTGAATGGAATCGGAGTATATACTTTGAAGTAAACAATTTATGACGAAAAAAATTTGATAAGCAAAAATAATATAACACAGAAAATATATGCAACGTAAATAAAATAGTTTTAAAAAAAATAGAAATTACTAAACAAAAAAATACACATTAAAACTAATCAATTCATATAAGTCTATTTTTGCGTAGAAGCTTCAAATTTGAAATCTGGTGATAAACTCGTATTCTTAAACAGGTAATTAATTATTCTTGAGAAATGATTTTCTGCTTTATTTTTATTAAAAATTAATACATCTAAATCACATACAATTACTGCCCTTATTGTTTGGTGTGTAATACCCATTAAGCAATATTTCTAATATTGAGTTTCATATCTTTCGAATATAATTGGAACATATTTAACTGCTTTAATGAGAAATCAATATAGTCTGCATCAAGCGAGTGTTATGTTAACAAGAGTATACATTTATCTACACTACTGGTCATTAAAATTGCTACACCAGGAAGAAATGCAGATAACAAAATGATATTTATTGGACAAATATATTATACTAGAAATAACAAGTGATTAAATTTTCAAAAAATTTGGCTGGATAGATCCTGAGAAATCAGTACCCAAAACAACCACTTCTGGCAGTAATAACAGCAGTTATACGCCTGGGCATTGAGTCAAACAGAGATTGGATTGCATGTACTGGTACAGATGCCCATGCAGCTTTAACACGATGCCACAGTTCATCAACCGTAGTGACTGGCGTTTGGTGACGAGCCAGTTGCCCGGCAACCATTGACCAAACGTTTTCTATTGGTGAAAGATCTGGAGAACGTGCTGGCCAGGGCAACAGCCGAACATGTTCCGTATCAAGGAAGGTCCGCACAATACCGGCAACATGCGGTCGGGCATTATCCTGCTGAAACGTAGGGTATCGCACGGCTCGAATAAAGGGTAGAGCCACGGGTCGTAACACACCAGAACTGTAACGTACACTATTCAAAGCACCGTCAATGCGAACAAGAGGCGACCGAGACGTGTATCCAATGGCACCCCTTACTATCACGCCAGGTGATGTGCCAGTATGACGATGATGAATGCACGCTGCCAGTGTGCGTTCACCACGATGCCGTCAAACACGGATGCGATCATCATGATGCTGTACACAGAACCTGGATTCATCTGAAAAGATGACGTCTCGCCATTCGTGCGCCCAGGTTCGTCGTTGATCACACCATTGAAGGCGCTCTTGTCTATGACGCAGCGTCAAGGGAAGCCCAGCCATGGTCTCCGAGCTGAGAGTCCATGCTGCTGCAAACGTCGTCGAACTGTTCGTGCAGACACTTGTTGTCTTCCAAACGACCCCGTTTCTTGACTTACGGCTCGTGACGTGGTTGCACGATCCATTACGGCCATGCGGATAATATGCCTGTCTTCTCGGCTGCTAGTGATAGGTGGCCGTTGAGATCCTGCATTGCGTTACGTATTACCGTCCCGAACCCATCGATTCCATATTCTGTTAACAGTCATTGGATCTCGACCGACGTGAGCAGCAATACTGCGATAAGATAAAGCGCAATTCCAGTACGCTACAATTCGACCGTTATCAAAGTCAGAAACGTGCTGTTACGCATTTCTCCTTCTTACACAAGGCATCACAACAACTTTTCACCAGGCAACAACGTTCAAATGCAATTTGTGTATGAGGAACCGGCTGAACAATTTCCTCATTTAAACACAATGTAGGTGTCGCTACTGGCGCCTGATTTGTATGAATGCGCTGAAAAGCTAATCATTTGCATATCACAGCACCTTCTTCCTTTCGTATAAATTTCATGTCTGTAGCACGTCGCCTTGTTGGTGTAGCAATTTTAATGGCCAGTAGTGTATATCTTACTGACTTATAATTAAACAAGTTATAATAGTATTGGACAAGATATTTAATAATAATAATAATAATAGGCTCTTCGCATTAACAAACAAAATAGAAGAAGAAAATAACAAAAGTATTATTTATTCAATTTAAAATTTATACATTTATTGTGGAATGTAATATTTTTATACCAGCTTCATGAAATTTCTTTATGAAATTGTTAACTTGTATTGTGTTAACTGAAAACAAATCTCAATTAATATTTTTCATTATTTTTCTCTTTCATTTTTTACCGAACTTCGAAGAATTATACAAACCAATGTTTCATTGTGAATCTCTGAAATAAATTTGTTTTTGCTGGATTCGCACACTTTTTTGATACAATTTATGTTAAGTTTTCAATGTTGATGTAGAGGCAGTTGAAGTATTTTGGCTTTGAAGAGAAATATCAACTACGCAGATTTTTTGTCAAAAACAAGTAGTTAAGGTATAGAATTAATGGATCATGGTAACTAAGTCAATATTTGCCATATTAAAAACAGAAAAGCTTTGGAGACGAAATTTTGTTTTACAGTGCGGTTAAAATTTTTTTATATTTACTTATGGTCATGAAAAAGAACAGGATATCTTGGGAAATTTTTGGCAATGCCTGTGAATAGCTGTAAAGATCATATTATACTGAAAAGATTTCATTCTAAAGAACTATTTATTATTAATAGAATAGTCATTCAAATGGCAGGGTTTTATGGCGTATATTTTTTAGCATATTGATTTTAATAACAATTAATAAATTTACTAATCCGTTTTCTAAGTGGAAATAATTGTTAGGATGAATTTAATTTTTACACACCATCAATCAAATATATATTAATAGTCAAATGAATTTGATTCGTAAAAATTTATTAAGACTGTATGAAATTTTATTAAGTTTCAATATATTTTTAATTTGAATTTAAAACTATATTTATTAATTAGAAAAAAAGGCTTAAAATTGTTAAAAATTAGAAATTAATCAAAAAATTCTTTTGGAACGTATCACATTTTCAGAATTCTTTTTAAAAAAGAAATTATTTTTCTTGAAAGTTGTTTTGCTAACAGATTAAGTATTAATTATCTTTGACATTCTTACATCTTTTGAGAAACATTTATCATCTTAAAAACATAATCACATCTTACGGGACACTCGCACTTTATAAAATACAGATCACTTTAATTAGTTGTCACAAAAACAATCACATAAGCAGTTTTTGAAGTTTTGTCTTATTTATCAAACTTGGTAAATAAAAAGTGAAGTAGGAAATGGATATTTTCTTACGCTATCGTGGTATGAGTCTCCAATTTTTAACACTTTTTAAAGACAGTCAGTAACTTGTGAACAGCTGCAAAAAAAAAAAAAAATAATAATAATAATAATAATTAAAAATGTTTAATTCAAGGGATTAAAGTTTAGTATCAAAATAATAATAATAATAAAAACAGAATCAACAAGATCAACGTATCAGGGATTCAAAATTGAAAAACCCGAAAAATAAAATAAATAAATGTAATCTGTTATCATACTTGATTTTAATATTTGAAGTTTTCTTATTTTTGCAAGTAAAAAATTAAAAAGATTTATCAATGATTACTAAAAATAATAAAATATTATTACAAATTTTATTTATGCATGTTCAGAAAATTCATGAAAATTATAATTGTTTTCTAATAATGATTTGAAAAATAGGGAATTCGTTTCTTTTCTAGTTCAGAAATAAGGATATTGTAATTAATAATAAAAATTGATACAATAATTTTTCCAGTTATAAAAATTCTTATATTTTATGTGTAAAACATTATGAAATCAACTTTTGGTGAAAATGAAAGTTATGACTTCAGAGAATATTTATAATTTAAAGAGACGCAATGCATTTGGCGCAAAAATATCCGAATCATGTTTACTAAAACGTGATTCGCACAGGAAAAGTAGACATTATTGAAAATTTTTTAGACGATAATAATTGACCTACATCTATAAGTTAAAATATTAACTTATAGATATAGATAAGTTGATAGCTTAGAATATATAATTAGTTAATTAATAAGTTTAGTAAATACATAATTTAAATCAATTTAAATAGTATATTCTAATTTATCAATTTAGGTCAACTACTTAAATTTAAAAGTGTTATCTGCTATTTAAATGTGATTCGGAACTTTTAAGTCAGCTATATGTATATTTAATCCGCAAATATTCTCTGATGTCGAAACTTCAATTGTTTAGCAAAACATACTTGGATCAAGTTATACTCATAAAATATTTTGCTGTATAAATAAATCAAATTTTGACTGATAATGTTTTAAATGTCTAACAGTATACATTTCACTGTATTTAATATTTATATATCCCCCTCCCCCATTTGAAAAACGGTGAAACACTAAGATAGCCATTTTACATTGCGATGTAAATGTGGTCTTTTAAATATGAATTTGGAAATATTTTTTTACGAAAACTAAAAACATAAAAAAATTAATGATGAAAAACAAGAAATGTTTACGAATTGAATTTATATAATTTTTCAAACATACTCATTTAAATCAGATTTTTAAATCATCAGTGATAAATATTTAAATCATTCTGCATATAATTACTTTAATAATTTCACTAAAATAATAAACTTTAACGAAATTATAAGGATTTCGCAACTTTTAAAATAAAGTTTAACATTAAATTTATTTTATTTCATTTATATACGCAGTTCATATTATTCAATTGGGGTGCATTTCCGTAAATCTTAGTTAAATTTTTTGACTGAATAAATTGGTCGATATAGATCAAATCCTAAAAATAATTTTCATTTTTTTAAAATGACAAATAAGTACGTGAGCAAATTTTCATTAAATATCACTATAGAGACATAAAATTCTGTATACAGTAAGAGTTTTACTGTAAACGGAATTTTATTATCCGAGTCGCTTTCAGGAGTTCAGAAGAATAAATTAGACTGAGGAAGCGAAGGAATATGAGAAAAAAGAAAAGGCGCAGGAAAGGGAAGGCAGAGAGAAAATGAGAGTGAGGACGTGTCACTTGAGGAATTCCGAAATATTCCTTTGGAAATTCCTGTATAGTAGAAGTTAGTGCTGAAAATATAAAAGAATGGGTTATGAATGAGATCCTAGATTTCAAATTGCAAACAATGGGAAGTATATTTAAAATGTTGGTTGAGAAGATGACCTTAATGCCCAAGTTGAAGCGAACACGAGACCATCAGCTAGTGAAGCATTTGTCGGTTTAGAAACTGCTTTGAATTCTCACTGTCATGGCTGTCCGTAAACGGATGAATGCAGGGAAAAGCCTTACTCTGCCTGACAGAAATGTTCTCTCTCTCTCTCTCTCTTAGCTATCAATTACTTGCATTTACAGCGCTGTACTTAGATACTATATTAATGTACAGCAGTCGTAAGTACCTTAACATGTAAAAGTGTCGTATTTCCATTTAATTGATTAAAAGTTCTTATTTCTTTAAAAAATTGTAGTTTTTTTTCTCTCATTTTCATTTAGCAATAATTAATTAAAATAGGACCTTTTTTCCAAAAAAATCAGACTGCAATCCAATCCCAACTGATTCGAATAATTGGAGTTCTATAGATAGATATATTGTATATATAGATGTGTCTATAACTACATAGACTCTTATCATTGTATAGACGCATAAAATTCACTATAAGATTATAGAAACGTGTAACTATAAAGACGTATTTTTTGTAAAAAATATTTCTAGAACTAAATTTAATTTAAATAAAAATATACAAAAATTAAATTCAGAATAAAAATATATAAAAATTTAATTTAGAATAAAAATATACAAAAACTGAAAAATATTTATTGAAACGCATATTTTTGTATGACTATATCATAATTTCTCCTGTCTGTTGATACTTATATTCAAAATATTGTTTTAATTAAATTAAAAAAAAAATTATGTAAAAATAATTTCATTGTGTGTGAAAAAGAAAAGGAATGTTGATATAAAATAATTTTTTTAACACATGAAATCTCTTGTTGCTGTTTTTGTCTTGTACCAGCTAGGCTGGCAACATGTGGTGCGCTGATCCACTTTTCCAACGGAACCATATTTTGGTGTGGAGTCCGACTTCCCCAGTACACACATGCCATAGGTACCAGTTAATAAGACAGGCAACTCTTCACAAACCATTTATACAAAGAAAGGACAAAGACAGGATATAAACAGAGAGAGAAAGTACATCTATGCTCGAACTTGGATACATTAAATTTCTCTTAAAATATATATAAACGGCAACAACAATAATTGAAATACGGTTATGAATTATCTTTTGATGACGATCAAAATAAAAAAGTTTTTCGATTATGAATTTATGCATTCTTCAAGGAAAATTCGAGAAACCACATTAAGCAAACCTAATCAAAACAACAGATATTATTAAAATTTAAATTCTACTATTAATTCAAATTAATTTTAATGAAATATTATTTACATTGAAAATGACATTTCATGACGTTAAAAAATATTTTATTCCATTAAAAGATGAAAAAATTAAATAAATTCAATAATTTGAGATCAATAATCTTTAAATTTTATCACTGGCAATTTAAGCACTGTTTGCGGTACTAGGAAAACTACCCTTGTGTTAATAATTTCGAAAGAAGATTATTCAATTAAATTAATCCATTATAGCCTGATATTGCTTTCGGCCTTATATTTCGGACTCTAATTTCTGCCGACTGAAATCACACAAAAATCATTATTTTATAGTTTTGAACAACAGTCACGCGACGAAATCGATACTTGAGTTGGCCCACCCATCTTCATAATTTTAACTTACACTAATTAAGGAAGAATATTTAGTTCAATTAAATAGAATATGCGTTTAAAAAAATGACTTTTGACTTGCTTAAGTATACAATTATTTATCGTTCAAATGTGAGTTCGATGCTTTTCGTCATCAGGTGCTGAGGCCCAGAAATATATATTAAATTATAATATGAAAATTTATATAAAAAAATTTGAAAAAAAATTAAAAATATTGTAGGGAACGAAATACTTTATCGTTTCATCATTATATAGCTAATAATAAAATAAGAATACATTAGAAAAATGCATGGATACGAAAAACAAAAATTGAAGGAATATAGACAATACTTCAAGGTACCTCAAACATGTAAAAAATGAATAAGATAATTTTTTTTTTCGCTGAATTTCACTTCAAATAATTTCGCTTTCGAAACTTAACTATTCTTTACTGAATACAAAGTTTGAATGTTGGAATTATAATTACGAAATCTACATAAGACCTGACCTCGTTGCATAATTCAGCAGAAGTGAATTTGAAAAAAAATTAAAAACTTTCATTTATTTATCTCAGTAGGGAACTCTATTGTAAAATAGAAACATCAATAAAAAAATAAAAACAAACATAAATTCGATTGATCTCTTTAAAAATGTCTCTTTAAAAATGTTCTTTAAAAATATTTTTATTTTTTATTCTGTTCAATAGTGATTGCGAAAGAAATTTCGGCCAACAACGAGATTAATCACACACGTCCTATTCTCTGATTTGGGTCTCTCACAGGTCACGGTCAATAAAAGCATATTTAAAAAAAAATGTGTTCTAATCTTTATTTTAAATCGTCATTACTTGTGTGAAGATAATATTTATATTGTGTGTGTGTGTGTGTGTGTGTGTGTGTGTGTGTGTGTGTGTGTGTGTGTGTGTGTGTGTGATTCTACTGCTCATTACATTTTATGTTTAGAGTGGGTGGTTATATATTGCATTATTTTTATTTTTATCACATGAAAATGTAAAAATATTTTTTATGCAATTTATAACTATATTTTAAAAATAATTATGGTCAGTCTTATCAAATTCTAAATAGGCTTAGAATTTTTTAAATGCACACTTATAAATCACTGAATAATAAGTAACATTCATTAATTGATTCAAATGTTCTACTTCGATGACTGCTAATCGGTTTCTAGAGTTAAAGTTTCCTTGTAAATTAGTTTGAATATATCCTGAAATGATACATTTATTTAGGAAATATTCAGGTGTTGCATATTTCCGAGAGCGTTGATTTACGAACTCTTGTTCTCAAACACAACAAATTATTTTCAATATACACCAGTGTTTTATATGTAATTCATAGCGCGCTTTCTTGTACACAATATTTATTTCTCACATTCAGTATACAGACTATACAAGTCCTTGCAAGATTTACGTATTTAAATTTATATTATTCATTTATCATAAGTTAATTTTATGAAATGTAATTCACAAAAATACAGCATAAAATGCACAAGATGTATAGTTTTATTAAACTAAGACTCTAAAAATTTCAAGCCATTAAGGCTTCAAACTATATTTCTTTTACTTTTGAATCCTGAAATGCTTTAAAAATTTCAGTGCATCTTTTTCTTAATATTTTTTTTAATTCTAAAGAATAAATTGTGAAACTATATTTTATTTCATACCAGGTAATGTTGGCGTCTCATCTCATTTGTAGCTCATTAATGAAAATATTTTTAACAATGAATTTACTTTATTTACTCTTTCTTCAATGAGTATCGCTCTGAAAATTAAACACCATAACTCAATGTGATAGTTAAAAGCATTTCTTATTAAATAGTAATTACGTGTCAGGAAAATAGGAAGAAAAATAAGAAAAAAATAGACCTTCCAAAATACAAAATTTATAATATAGAATAATAAGAGATAATAACAAAATACAGAATAATAAGAGATATGCATAAACATTTCGGACTTATGTTGTATTGGTATAAGTTTAAAATATATCAATTAAAATAGAATGCCTATATTCCCAATGAAATGAGACACAGTTTGTAATTCTGACTTGGAAGTCAGTATTTCCAGTGTTCTATGATTTTTAGAAATATCTAACTCCAATTATCCTAAAACATGACCCTAACTTCCTTTGTTGACGTGTAAAGGGAAAAAAATTATTCTATATGATTCCAGATATACAAAAGTCTCTTTGTGTACGGACTAAATTTTAAATTAAAAAAACACTTAAAGCATTGAAAAATGTATTTTAATCATTGCATTTTTTTTCTTATATTAGCTACAATTGTGTAAGCTTAAATAAAAAGTAAATAATATAAGTGTAATACTTTTAACATTTTTACAGAAATATATTTTCTCAAAAAAAAAAACTCAGAAATTCCCTCCTATAAAGTGTGTCTGCGTGCACTTTCAAAAAAAGCAAAATATGAGTTTTTTAAATTATTTCAATACTTTGTAGCATATCCTTTATCCTTCAAAACAGCTTGCAGACGTCTGGGCATTGGCTGAACTAATTTTTCAGAGTCATCCGATGTAGATTTCGCCCATTCTTGCTGCAGTTTACTAATTGTCTCATTTCGCGACGTAATATTGTGTTTTTGAATTCGTTTCTTCAATTTTTTCCACAAATGTTCGATTGGGGTGATTGTGGAGGAGTACTCAACTGCCTTGGAGTGTGATAGCGGAAATATTCCTTCACAATTTTAGTTGCATGTTTCGGGTCGTTGTCTTGTTGGAAAATAAAGGTATTAGAAAAGTTTAAATTTCGGGCACTGTCTCGTAGATTTTTCCTTAGAATATCCAAATAAGCATACTTATCCATGACTTTATCAATAATGTGAAAATTTCCAACTCTTTTCGAAGACATACACCCATATGCAATCACACCGATAGCTCCATGTTTGACAGTTGGATTTAAATTTCTCAGATTCAGTTTTGTTTCTGGTTTTCTCCATACAATAGGGTGGCCATTAACTTTAAATAGTGTAAATTTACTTTCATCTTACCAAATTACATTGTTCCAAAAGTCCTTCGAAGAGTTTAAATATGTTTTGGCAAAATCAATTCGTTTCTTTCTATTTGTCTCGGAAATATATGGCTTAGACCTAGGTTTGCGTCCATGATAATGGGCCTTTCACAGTACTTTTCGTACAGTTTCAGGAGAAATTTCCTTGATGCTAGTTAAAAAAATGTCTTTTGCAATGCTTGCAGCAGAAAGTTTAGGATTTTGTTTAATTCGTAAAAGAATTTTTATTTCTTCTTTCGACGTTAGTTTCTTCGGTCTCCCGCATTTTGGTTTTACAACAAGACTACCAGTGTCAAGGTCGTTTTGAATAACTCTTTGTAATATAGAAAATGGTTTTCCAATAGTTTTACTAATATCACGAAGAATTTTACCTTCATCTCTCAATTTTATAATTAGTTTTCTCGTAACTAAAGGAATTTCTTTATTGGTTGTCATTTTCGTCAAAGAAAATAGAAATAACAACTTCCAATCAACGTGAAATTTATTGATTTGGAAGTTAATGACCTTGAAAGTGTAACCGTCTTTGCATTCTCAAGTTTGAAATTTAAAAGTCAGATAAGAAATCCCCCGCCTTCTTTGCGTTGTACGCGGACTTTATTGGCTTTAATTTCTGGCCAATTATCTTTTAAAAATTAGTGTGCATAAAGTATTAAATATGAAAATATTACAGTTAAATAATTTCAAATTTCCTTATTAAAACTAAATATTTAAAAAATAAAACTTTAACAAGCTACCCTTTTCGCACCTTAAATTTGGATTTGATATTACTTTTTCTTGATGTACGCAGACTTTATTGACTAACAGTATCTAATGGAACTCTTGTTCAGTAAAGATACAGATTACATATCATTTTTATATTGAAATATGAGAATACTTTAATAAGATTAAAAATTTAAAGTAAAAATGCCTCGGGCTGGTTGTATAATTTCTAATGTTGGTCAATGGGAAATGAGTATTACATTTCTGTTATACTAGTGTGTTTGTCACTAGTAGAACAGATATTCTATTGTAGAATTTCTCAGGGGGTATTCGGGAGTTTTCCTAATTTTCTTCCAAGTAATATATATATGAATTATGACCTATAAAAAAGATTTTTCAAAAAGCTACAGATGAAGCTATAGATAAATCCTTACGAAACATTCAGTTATCAGACTACACTGGTCAATACATTAAAATATATTTTGAATTGAGTGTAAATATACAGAGAGACGGCTGTTTTGTAATAAATATATATATATATATTATATATATATATATAATATATATATATATATATATATATATATATATATATATATATATATATATATATGTGTGTGTGTGTGTGTATATATATATATATATAAAATTAAAATCAAATGTTTTCTTATATTTTATAGGAATATTAAATATGCAATGTTGTCTCATCACAAAAATAAATGTGCTAACATAACAGGTTGCTGATAAATACAAGCAGATTCGGAATTATTTACTTAAAAATGCACACAGCGATCTTAGAGTTCAAACTAAAATTCCTTCCTCTGCTGATAAATATGGTCTTAGAAACACAGGCAACATATATATTTTCTACCATTGCTGCTTGTAAATGTATTCAGTAAGGATACAAATACATTAGAAAAGATGGAATACATAATAATTTTCAAATTTATGATGTTAATTCTAAAGTTTCAATCGTTTATCTAATATTGCAAATGACTGTTAAATATTAATTTCACCGATCTTAAATTTCAAAAGAATAAATATAATATCATAAAAAAAGAATAGTTAAATATAGAAATGTATCAATAAAGCCATGAGAAATTTTCATGGTCTGCCTTCAGTCCTCCCTCAAATTAACAACTGCTTAGCAATTAACTGTATGCATCACATGAATTTTATTAAAGTACGCTTTTCCAAATTTTTAATTAAATCATTAAGTTAAGATTGCTTAGCAAAAAAATATTGTAATTACTTATAATTAGTAGTTTAAGAATATGAACTTGCTCTATCAATCTTTCTAAAACGGAATCACTTATGGAAGAACGAGATTGTATTTTTCCGTTTAACTTAAATTTTAAACTTTGAATGCTGTCGAGCGTAAACCGTAAACCGTGTCGAGCGTAAATATTCTTTTGAATATTTAATCAAAAGAAGGTAAATAATGACAACATTTTTTTTTAACAGTCCTTAAGGCAGAATTTATAATGATTGAGAATAGAAGATATAAAAATGAAAATCAAATATTTCAAATTTAGTTAAAACTAAACATTAATATGTTAAAGCATTTTAAAATTTTCATAATTAATTAGGAATGAGAATAGTTTAATTAATTCTCATAAATACTTTTTCAACGTGTGAAATTCCAGAAAAATTATCAATTTTATACTATAATTTGAAAAAACATACAAAATAAGATGAGAAAAAGAAGCTTGAGTAAAGTTCAAATTCAGAACTTTCTCTAAATTTTTTTTTGCAAATGTACTAACCCTATTTTAATAAAATACCGAAAAGAATAAAATAAAATTAAAAAAGTATTATTTAAGGCTAATAATCATTAATTACCCAGATGGTATTTCGATCCTGAATACAAACTTGCTTATTTTATGGAAAAAAATTCATTATTATCATCCTGATATTTTTACATATAAAATTCATTTTTTAAAACGTTTTCATGAAAAGCACTTTAATTAATTATTAGTAAAACATTTTTAATTTCGTGAGGTTCATGTACAAACAAGATTCTCATTTATGTAAATTAGGAATGTGCTTTAAATGATCAATGAAATGTATCCAGTTTGATTTTTATGTATTACTAAAGATCGATCATGTTACTAAATTCCCACCAAACATGAACTGACACTACAGAACGATTAGAGTGGAATACGAATAGAATAATGTATTTACAGTTCAGAATTTTTTTCAACCTTTCTTAATTTGATACCATCAACAAGTACTAAAAATTTGCAAAGTTCTGGTATACAATTTGACTTTATGTGCTTGAATATTTTGAGTATATATGTTCTAAAATTATTTGAGTATGACTTGGAAGAAAGAAAAGTTACTTAAAGGTTCTGGCAAGTCCTGAGGAGAGATTGAACTGAATTATTTTCACACTAAACTGTACTTTTGACTCTTATGCTTTTTTTTTTTTTTGTAATAAAATGTACAGTAGATTCTCTATAATAAAGTGTCTTTACGGCGAATTTTTCCCAATAATGAAGGTTTTAAGCAGGGCGAAAAACTATGGTTTTAATAGCATAAGAAATAATGGCCATTTAATGATGTGGCTTTATTTTAGTAACTAGTTTTTTCAAATTATTTTATTGACTTTGCCTTACTTGCAAAAATCAATTATTTTGTTTATTTGAACCACTTTTCGACTTTTTTGAACCACTTTCAATGGGCACTGAGGAGATACCTCAAATAACAATATGTTTCTTCTTGAAAGCCATTTTTTTTTTTAAATTTGATATCAGAAAAGATCAACACTTGAAAAAAATGCGCTCTAATAAATTTTCAATCTACCTTTAAAATGTTAAAAGTTTATAAATTACAGAAAATGAAACATAGCAGAATACTGGAAAATGTTGCAAGAAAAATATATTGTAATAAAGCAACGCCCTCTAGCGATCATAAGCGAACTGAGAGTACCAGACTAGCTCTAACCCTAGAGCCTAATGCTGCTCGATTATGATTGTCGGAGTTTTCCTTGTTTTAATATTCTTCTGTTTTCATTTTTCTGTGTAGCGTGTGTGATTTACCTGTGTTTTTTTTAATGTTAAATAAATATAGAAATAAGCTAGCCGTGTGTTAAATTATTCTTCACACATATGACATAGAAAATCTGACGCCCAAGACGTGCGGCTGAATCCAAAACGATAAGTATATTTTTGTTGTGATTTACTTTTTGCTGAATCGTCGGAGTTGATGAGTTTATCCAAACTCATACAATCTAAATTCATATTGTTTATCCAAACAATCATATATAAATTAACTTTGGCTTATCCAAGCTTTTAAAAAATATATATATATATATATATATTTCGAGCAGCAGATCCGCTTACATGTCTCTTTGTTATTCATTTCTATTTTATGATTATTTTGCTTCTGTTTTGTATCAATGAGTGAAGTGTTTAATATTATTTTATATATATATAATGTGTTTAAGTAGTCGTATAATTTAATCATTTATACTGAATATTAAAGGCGAAATCAGGTTAGTTTAAAAACGAAATTCGCAAAATAGTTGGAAAATAAGTTAGTCAGACCACTGCCGCCGAGAAGCTACGCGCTTGTTTTGTTTTCTTTTCTTTTAGGAATGCGATTCTGTTCCCGCAACAGAAATTTATTACTTTCAAGTGCCTTTCGAAGGAAGGAAGGGGTCCTTTTTTTTTCTCATAGCTAAATAATTCTTAAAAGAGAATCTTATTTCTCTATGAATGTATATTTTATTTTATAGTAAATAAGTATAAGATTTATTGAAATTGAAACTTATTCAATAAATAAAGTCATATGTGTTTGTTTTTGTATACATTTGCTTAATTATTTAATTGCATTTAAATGATTTTAGGAATAACAAAAGAGAATTTTATCAATTTTATAAATATGTAATCTTTCATACATGTTCTGTTTTAAATCAAAAACAAAAGTATTAAATTATTAAAGTAATATATTGCTAAGTATTATTTAAAAGAAATTTATTTGAAAATTTATTTTTGATTCTTGTATTGATCTTATTGTTGTGGAAAATGTGTATTTTTGTATATTAGTTACATTATCTAATGATTCATATTTCTGAGAATGAGTAACTGTCATTATAAAATTATCTGTTACTGCATATATAATTTATGTTTGTGGTCTATGGAAATAATTAAATAATCTATTTGAAAGAATTTATGAATATTCTTAATGATTTTTGTGCACTAATAAGAAAATATTAAATACTCTATGAATAATATTTCTGAAATTAATCTGTATGTTTGTATTGTTTTCTATATATTCAAAAATTGTTTTAAAATTTAAATGATTCTTTTTATATATACAATTCACAAGGTTATTATTTTCGTATGAAGTAGTAGATAGTGATGATTTTACAGTGTTTATGTTATATACTTAATATTTTTAGTAATTGTACTGGCTAGTTTCTAGTATTATTTTAATTATTTACTACAAAAGTATTACTTGTTGTTTTGTTATTCCAATAATTGAAATACATTATCTTCTTTTAAAATGGCTATACTGAAGTGTTTGATTTGATGTTTCTGGTATTTGAATAATTTTATGTTTAAGAATTTTCTTTTGGTATCATTTGATTTTCTAAATATTTCACTAATATTGAAAGACTGGTAAAAATGGCTTTTCTTGGCAAATCTAAAAAACAAGATCTCCGAACTCTTGCAACAGAGCTTGGTTTGGCTGTGTCTGATGAGATGAAAATAATTGACCTTAGAGAACTTATAACTAAAAGTGATAATTATGATGAAGAACTTGTGAAAAACATACTTAGTGTTATAATAGAAGATCGCTTAGAGGCTGAAAAAGTAGCAGAATTTGAGAGATTAGCAAAGAAAAGGAAATTGAAGAAGAAAGATTGCGTAAGTTACAAGTTGAAGAACAATTGCGTTTAGAAAATGAACGTGATTTTGAATTGGAAAAGCTTAGGCTCCAGCTCGAAGCTCAAAAGGCATCTACCTCCATTGTAGGCGCTTCTGATTCTGAATGTCAAAAATTCGAACTTAATCGTATTATCATTCTAAATTTAATCCAAAAGAGGATGAAATTGGTCTATTTTTAATTATATTCGAGAGACAGTTGAAATTTATGAATCTTCCCGAGTCTTCTTGGATACCATATTTAATTGGATCTTTGCCAACTGAAATAGCAATAACTGCTTGCTAGAAAATGAACAAGATGCACAAAATTACCAAAGGTGAAGGAAATGCTCCTTAAAAGATTTAGGGTTACTGCTGATAAGTTTCGACAGTTATTCTCACAACACAGAAAAAGTTCTGATACAACATGGCGAGACTTTTTACTTTGAATTAGCCTTCTTATTTTGATGGATGGATAAAAGAAATGAATATTACAACTTTTGATCAACTCAAAAGCTTAATAATTGCTGATCAAATTAAGAAACGAACTCACCAGAAGTCAAAGATCATTTTCTTGATTCTTGGGCAAACTGGATTAATCCTCTAGATATAGCTGAAAAACTGGATGCTTATGAGAATGTCCGGCAAGGAACAAAGAAGCAAATGAACCAGTCTCAAAGGGAAACATATTCAAGAGATGCAAACAGGAAAACTATCCCAGATAGAAAATTTCGTCCTGTGATCAATGCTACAGAAAATGCTCAAAATCGATATTCAAAAGTTCCAATAACTCGTTCCTCTACTTCTAGATTAGATGGAAGATCATCTATCCGATGTTTCGGTTGCGGAACTCCTGGAGTTATCAGATCAAAATGTTCTATTTGTACAAGTTCTAAACATGAAGATACAACTGTTAATTGCATGAACTTATTCATTAATAATATAAATACAGATATGTCAAGTATGATTGTCTTCGAATTGTTTGGTAAGAAGATTGCAGTTTGCGCAGATACTGGTGCTTCACATTCTATTGCAGGAGAAAAGTTATATAACTTTTTACGAGATAATGGAGTTGCTTTTGAAAACAAGAAAATTTTGTTCACTCTTGCTGATGGAAAACTTCAGTCCATGGTTGCCCTTAAAACCATCGTCAATCTGTGTATAGAAGGTAAAATTGTGTCAACAGAACTTCTCGTTCTACCTGAAGCCAAGGATAACAGCACACTCTTAGAAAGAGATTTTCTCCATGCAGCTGGTATTGTTCTCGATGTTCAAAATGGGACCTGGCATTTTGCGAAAATCCACAAGAGACAGTATTTGTTCTATGTAAAACCTACTAATGCAAGAAAAGCATCAAACATTTCTAAAACTTCAGTGGTGCCTGAAACTACAACTATAGTTCACTTGAGAAGCGATGAAGGGAGACATCTAACAGAGACGCAAAGAGGCAAACTAAATTGCTTACTTCAAAGTTACAAGCATTGCTTTGAACCAGGGAGAGAGCCCACTCCTTTCATTAAGCACAGAATAGAGACATTAGACCCCCATCCTGTATCTGTTCCACCGTATCGTATGTCCCCAGCCAAGAGAGAAATACTTAAAGAACAAATTGATGAACTGTTAACAAAGAATATAATCGAACCGTGTGAATCAACTTATGCTGCTCCTGTTGTACTCGTAGAAAAGCCCAATGGGAAAATCAGGTTATGTGTAGATTACAGAGGTCTCAATGCTGTTACAAACCTGACACTTACCCATTACCTCGAATGGACGATCTCTTGAACGAAGCGACACCGACATCCTATATGTCTACCATTGACTTACAGTCTGGTTATCATCAGGTTCAAGTAGATGAGGCTGATTTGGACAAAACTGCTTTTATTTGTCCTTTTGGCACTTATCGTTATCTACGTATGCCTTTTGGATTAAGAAATGCACCTGCCACCTTTCAACGCCTAATAGACAAATTCAGAAGTGGTCTGAAAGATGTCTTCGCACTCTCATACTTAGGTGATATCATAGTCCTATCGGATTCATTTGACAAGCATTTAAAAGACCTAAAGACTGTTTTTGAGAGACTTTCTCTATTTAAACTCCATGCAAATAGAGATAAATGCAAATTTTCTTGTGAACGTGTTAAGTACTTAGGATTTTGGATCACCAGAAATGGAATTGAAGCTGATCGAGAGAAAATTGCATCTATCCAAAGAATTCTTGTTCCAAATAATGTCAAAGAACTCCAATCGTTCTTACAAACCTGTTCATGGTTCAGAAGATATGTTCCGAACTTTGCGGACATAGCACGGCCTCTTAGCTACCTAACTAAGAAAAAAGTCAATTGGTCGTGGGGATTCGAACAGCAAAATCTTTCGAAACTTTGAAAGAACGTTTGACAACAGCCCCTGTGTTAAAACAACCGGATGGATCTATGCCTTTTGTAATTCGCACTGATGCTAGTAACTATGCCCTTGGCGCAGTTCTTTTACAAAGGAAATAGCCCAGAAGAACACGTTATCGAATATGCGAGTCGTTTGTTGACCCCAGCAGAACGCAACTATTCCACTACTGAGCGTGAAGCTTTAGCAGTAGTTTGGGCATTGGAAAAATTTCGTGGCTACATTGACCACCAAGAAGTTGTTATTGCTTCTGATCATCAACCTCTTAAATGGCTTCTGAGCATAAAGTCTCCCTCGGGACGCTTAGCAAGGTGGGCTTTAAAGATCCAATCATTTAACTTAAAATAGAATATACACCTGGAAAGGCAAATGTTGTGGCCGATATGTTATCAAGACCAACTTACTTTCATGATAATCCAAACTGTGAAATGAATGCAATCTCTGTCGATATGCCAACTAGAAATCAAGTGATATTCGTAAAGAACAGTTGGCAGATCCAGATCTGAAGAAAATTATCGATTGTCTGGAAAACAATGATAAGGATGAAAACTTTGCTAACTATATCAGTCGAGGATATATAATGAACGAAGGTATTTTTGTATCGTTATTCGCCTGAGACGGATTCAGACGATGCGCAATTGGTTGTTCCTATCCAAGAACGACAAAGAATTCTGCAAGAATACCATGATGCTCCTACAGCTGGTCATTATGGAGTAGAAGGTACATACAATAAGATAGCTTCCAAATATTATTTCACAGGCATGAGGAAGTACATCTCTGATTATGTCAAAACATGTGCGGAATGTAATCGGTATAAACCAACAAATCAGAAACCTGCTGGTCTACTTAGAACGCCTATTTATGCGCAAAGATTCGAAACTCTTGCTATTGATCTCTTTGGTCCTCTTCCAGAAACTTCAACAGGAAAGAAATGGATATTTATTGTGGAAGACACGAGTACCAAATGGGTTGAGTTATTTGCTCTTAATGAAGTCACAGCGTCAAACTGTGCCAGAACGCTACTTGAGGAAATTTATCTACGCTATGGACTTCCTCGGAGATTAATCAGTGACAACGGATCTCAATTTGTTGGTGCCGTCATGCAACAAATTTGTCATTTGTTAGATATCAAACAGGACCTTATCCCTGTTTATCATCCTCAAGCGAATCCCTCTGAACGTAAGAACAGAGATTTGAAACCTAGATTAGCCATCTTAGTAGGCGATGCGCATGATACCTGGGAAGAACATCTTCCGATGATTCGTTTTGCCATGAATACAGCTAGATGTGACTCCACTGGTCACACTGCCGCTTATCTGCAATTCGGCAGAGAGATTAGGACGACGGATGATGTTCGTCATGACATGAGATCAATTATTAATAGTGATAACTATAAGCCAGGTGACAAAGTATGGATTACTCTACATCAAATAAGTAATTCCAGGAACAAGAAAAGTAAAAAATTTATGCCAAGACGTGAAGGTCCATACCTCATACTTACAAACAGGTCTCCTACCACATATGATGTTGCAGATCCTGCTGCACCTGATCAAGTGTTAGGTACATATCATACGAATGTGATAAAGCCATACCAACTACCTTCATCGAAAGACAGAGGTCCAGTTGCTCCCTTAAGAAAACGAGGGAGACCTCCAAAAATCAGACAGTCAAATCCTGGCTCATCATCGAGACGATTTCAGAGCCAGAGGGGGAGTCTGTAATAAAGCAACGCCCTCTAGCGATCATAAGCGAACTGAGAGTACCAGACTAGCTCTAACCCCAGAGCCTAATGCTGCTCGATTATGATTGTCGGAGTTTTCCTTGTTTTAATATTCTTCTGTTTTCATTTTTCTGTGTAGCGTGTGTGATTTACCTGTGTTTTTTTTTTAATGTTAAATAAATATAGAAATAAGCTAGCCGTGTGTTAAATTATTCTTCACACATATGACATAATATATATATATATAAATGTAAGAAAATTTTAGTATTATTTATTCTCAAGAAACTGCAATATTAAATTGTTTGGTTGTAAAGTTTTCTAAAAGATTTGAAAGTTTTGGTATACAAATTTGCTTTATGTGCTTGAATATTTTCAGCATACAAGCATATATTCGAAAATGTAAAGATGTTATTCGAACAGATTCTATTCGAATGCACGTAACATAAAAATTCGAACAAATGAAATAAATATGTTCGAATTTTACTTAAATTCAATGTTTTGCTTTTTAATTTTTTTTTTTGTAATTGAAAACTAGAACGAAGTAAAATTCTGATGTTCTTTATAAGAAGTGAATCGTTTTTATTTTGTAATATTGTTTTTATGTATAGTGAAGAATAATATAAATTTAATTTGTAAATTTTCTTACTCCATTTTTGATTGAAAAGTATAATTAAAAATTTTTGAACTACTGTTAAATATTTGTCAAAAAATTATGTTAATGAGAAAACTTAAATCGTACTCGGTTATTTAAGTATATACTACTGCATGATGTTGGCCCTCACTGGGATGATCAAAGCGATTATAAATTAGGCTCTAAATAAAAGTGTAAGGAAAATTTAGATAGATATAATTCTATTTTCCGAAATTTGTGCATTGAGTTCTCACTTTTATCAAAAAAAATAAATAAAATGAATGTGAAATTTATAATAATAATAATAATAATTAAATAAAAATAGATAAAAGCAAGAACTTACTTTTATTTATTTTTTATAAAATTTAGATAAACAACTTCGATCCTATTTGGTGCGAATAACAGAACTTTTTAAATGCTATGCTAACCCTATCGAAGAACCATTGTACAAAAGATCTTTAAAATTCATCAATAGATTTATGTAGTACACGTTTCTTTTATCATAGTTTATGCACGTGTTTATTTGAACATAGATTTATTAGTGAAAGTATTTACAGGAGTGAGCCACATGTCTAGCTTTGGATATTTACACGAAGTTGATGAGATGAACAGAACTTGATAAACAAGAGTTAATATCTTTGGTTACAATTTTCGAAAAAATAAAATAAGTGAATTACCGGTGCAAAAATATTCAAGCTTGTTTCCCATTCTAAAGTTTTATATAAATTGAAATTTAAATATACATATATATATATATATATATATATATATAGATATATATATATATATATATAGTTTCATTCTCCAATTTGAATAAAAATTTCTGTTTAATATTTTTATGCTTCATAAAATTTTGTGAGCATTAAAATTTAATCATTTTTTAAATAATTGAATTTCATTTCTTTTACCAATTTTTATCAATTATGCAATTTTTATTTTTAAAAACTGAAAATTAAACTGTCAAAAATATATGTAAAGATTCAGTCATTTTAATTTCTCAGTTTATTCGTCTCCTCCCCATACATATAATTATTATTTTCTTACATGCTACAGAAACATTTCCATACAGCAAAACATTGAATAAAAATAGCATCATTCCCCACTTCTGTAATATTCATCAATAACAAACTTAAAATGTGTCAAATTTAAAAGTTTGGCAAGACTTTTAAATTAATAAGTAGCTGTAGACATGTAATACTCTTTGTTGATGAATGTACTATGAAAACACACACTATTTTTTAAAAAGGATTAAATTATAAGTTTGGCATGATTTTTAAATTAACAAGTTGCTTAAGATTTGTAACACTTTTTATCAATGAATATACGGTGAATACACTGTATAACTTAAAAATAATTTAATCTGCAATATTTTGATTATGAATGAATATATTAAAAGTGTAAAAATTTTAAAAACAAAATACCAATTAATTACTTTTGAAAACATAACAAAAAACTTTCTGGAGAAAGAGTAAGATAACTATACATTTACTGCGTTTAAATTAAAAAAAATTTACTATATATTTTATTTAATTAAAAATATTATAAAATTATTAAATTCATTATATACTTTGTAGAATCAATTTTACAAAAAAAAAAAATATTTTATTAGTTTTTAAAATTTTGAATGTACTATACTTGCGAATTTTCTTCAAAAACTATTAGCGATATTCTTTAAATACTTGGGTTAAAAATGCTTTCGCTATCCCAATTTGTCTTGGATTGCACCATAAGGTGTATAAAAGGAAGTTCACCTGGTATCTCATGCCATGGAGGAAATACTTCCAACGAGGAAACAATTGAGAAGTTAGCTGACATTAATTTCTCCTCGAAGGAATTGATCGGTTTTGTTCCGCTTCACAGTGACATATTTCTAGAAGAGAAAAAGAAAAACGAAAAAATAATTATAAATCGTAACAAAAGTCTTCAGTACTTTAAAACACTGATTCCTGATTAGCAGCAGAATTTTTTTAAGTGTAAAGGCATTAAATCTTAAGGACCAAAACTCGTTACACATAGTAAAATTTCGTTGAACTACTTTTATTATTATAAATAGATTTCAAAACTTATGAAACACATTTAGCTTTTATAAATTTAAAGATACTTTAGAATCACATTCCTTGCTTTTTTAGCGAGATTGCGTCATATTTATTTAGTTGTCTAAACGATATTTCTTCGTTAGTCTGAAACATGAAATACTTCCGGAGACTCCTGTTTAGGTTTGATAAGGCTATAAGTCCTGAAAATAAGGTCCTTTATATGTCAAACTGCCTATTATACATGATTAGTTGGTGTTGTTATAGCAATATTTCTTAATAAACGCTTTTTATATGAGTCCCAAAAAAGTCAGAGCATATTTTTTGCCTCATTTACCTTAAATATCAATCTTGTTTTAAGTTTCCAGATAAAAGTAGATTATCAAGGCAAATAAATTAGAATTGAAAATAGATTTGTTAAAATGTATCTTAAAATTTTTTTTTCATTAATCGAAAAATATTTTAAAATTTTAAATTATAAAAAAGGATAGCTATTAGATTTGCAAACTTTTCCGAATTCAGGAACAAATGTTTACGAACATTGCCAAAAAATCTTATTCATTTTTTATTAGGATTTAAATCGATCGGTTCTTTTTCTGCATTTAATTTTAAAGTATTTTGTTCTACTTCCGGCATTTTTAAATTGTAACTTGTAAGTTTGTCAGTTATAAGAGAATTTGCATTTTCATTAATAATCTTAATAGATATAGTATCAAAAATTTTTAATTTTCAATTATATTATAAAGATTTTTTTATAATGATTATATTAGAAAGATTTTTATCTTTCATTTTGAATTTAATGTTATTTTTATTTTTGCTTAATTAATGTTAGTTCATTTAATTGAAGATTAGAAGTCAATATAAAATGTGATGAATTAACATTAAGTTGCGCACGTTATTTATTACGAGATTAGTCCTAATTTGATCCATTTATCACAAATTTAAACGATTATTACATAGCTTTTTGAGGCAATTTAATGCATAATTTTATTAAAAAAATTATAATAATAAATTAAAAATAAATAAATTATGGTAAAATGAAAGCAAAGGAAAATCGAATATTAAAAGTTAAAAATAAAGTTAGCTACATTTCTATGATTTTACAAATTGATCAAATTTTAAAATAAGCAAATGCTTACATACATATGCAAGAAGGAAATATATAAAAGGTGAGAAATAATAAATATGTATAGATCATATAAGTAGTAAATAAGAATCATTTAGATGTATGCAGAAAAAAAGATTTTATCATCCTTGTTTCATAACTCCAAATTTAAATGACATGCTAAATTCTTTTGTGACAATCGTTTAATTAATTAAAAACATTTCTTAATTTTTTACTACGCTTAATGAAGCACATTTTTAAAATTCTTTAAAATATTTTCTTATTACTTTGGTAAATAAGTGTTAATTTTACTATTTCAATGTATTTTTTTTACGTGAAGAATTATATTCATTTGTTAATTTTTAATGTAATAAAGTATGCTTCAATTATTTTTTAATTTTATGATAATGCATTTTGAACTTTTAAAGCAAAATTTTAAATAATAATGTTGTACAATTTCCTGATATTTTGGTGGAATATCTATTCTCCAGACAAATAAAATACTTTAAAAATAAAAATAAAAAATGTTATTAAAAAAAGCTTATTTTATAAAATCATTCATAAATAAAGAACAGTATACGTACATTTTAAATTTTCATTAATTGGCAAAGTAAAAATAAAAGTTTCCAATTATCAAGCCATAAAACTAAAAATAAATTGTTTTGAAAAATGCATGAGGAATATTTTATTTCTATTTAAATTAACAATTTTTAATAAAATGAATAATTTTACCTCACAATTCATAGTTCACAGTACTAATTCTATATTCTACATTAAAAATGAATGTATGACAATGTTTAGTTATCCCATGAGTTACACATTCGTAGATGTTTTTCTGGAAATTGTATACAAAAATTTTAATTTTTATTGATATACATTTTTCAAGCAATTTCGATTGCTTGGAATTGGTCGTATCATTGCTTGGAAAAAATCATTGGTCGATTCATACAAACATTCTTTCCTACGTATCAAATAATTATATTTCCTTCCGCTCTCAAAAATAATTAAATTAATTAACAAGGTAAGCAAATTTAAAATTGAAATATTTAAAGTGTTCAACAAAACAATGAAATGAAATTATTGCTACGAGGTATATCAAACTTAAACAAATCAATTTTATCATTATTCTGAAGCATTCTTGAAAAGAAAAGAAAATGCAAGCATTTCCTCTCTTTTAAGTTTAAATCTATAATTTAATCTTTAGTAATCAATTCAAGCAGATTTATTATAAAGATGTAATATTATAAAGATATCTGGTATTTACTATGAGAAGATTCATTATAATTTGCTCTTTTTTATAAGTTATGCGATTACTTAAGTTGAGAATACAGTGAATATATTTATTTAGACTTTCATTAGATTTCAGGTTGATGAAATCGATGACATTAAAAGTAATCAAGGAAATTATATATCTACTAGTTGCCGTTTTACAGTTATAAACGCTTTCTTGATAAAATGACTTTGTAATCTAAAGGTTCTATGAATAAATAGATCTTTGAATTGTAACTTTTTAATTCCTATTTTTCTAAATTACCCATCGAATAGAATGACTCTAAAACTACAGTAAAATAATTAAATAAAAGATATTCAGACGTACAAGTTTTAATAACAAAAAAGAGATCTCATTGTATAACAATCTACGCAATTAAATAGTAATTTATATCCATTCTGAACACAAGAATACAGGTGAACTCGTTTATTTCAAAAGTTCGTAAGTTGTGCATATCATATACAGATTAAATGCAGATGCTTATTGTACACGCGCTTTTTTGTAGCAGTAATAATATAATCTAAAATATAAATTATTTTGTAATCATAACTTTATAAACTTTCATTCATAAATCCTTTATAGAGCATAACCGTTTCAAAAGCAATACATATAAACAGGATTCAGCTATCATGTAAAGAATGATTAAAATTTAGTAATTTTTGTTTGTATGAAAAACCCAAAACACTAACTGTTTCTTGTTAAATAACATATCAAGCATTTTATAAGATTTTTAAATAAATTATCTTACAAATTGTACTTCAAGATAATAAAACTCTTGCGAAGCTTTTTTTTTTTTTTATCATGTGGGCTTCAAAGTAATATACAAACAATGACTCCTATAAAGCTGGATTTGATAAAAAAAAATCAAATGTGTCGGCTTTTTCAGCATTTTAAAATTAAAGTGGATATTTACAAATTCGTTGTACTTTTTCAATCTCATTGTAAAGTGAGCATTATCAATCTCAATGTAAAATGGATATTATCAATCACATTGCAAAGTGGGTGTATTCAATCTCATTGTAATTTTACATAAGGTTGTGATTTAGTATGAATATCCATAAATTAACCTAAAATTTTGTATTTTTCCTATTTAACCAAAATAATGATATAATGCTAAAAATCTTACTCTAAATATGTAAAATAAAAAAAATGTTTCGAACAAAAAAGTTATCAAAATTCCCTTAAGATTTTTTTCTTCATAAAATTTTAAAAGTAACTCCCACAATTCCTCACATACAATTTTTACTTTAACTTTTATAAAGCTAAACTCATTTATAGAAATATTTAAATCATCGTGAGAATTATCTCATAGAAGGTTATTTTCCTATATTGATTTAATGAATTATAAAAAAATATCTTATATGGTGTTTTCTATGCGTGCTCTGCCATTTCGATGCTCCTGTGCTATTTTGATTCAGGGACTTTTACCCAAGAGGATGGCATAAACCAGCTCTGTGTGGCTGAGATGAAATTCTCTCCATTAAATAGGTTCAGTCTCAAAATCAAAATATGAGTTGCTTGATTAGAAGAGAACAATGAACTCGTCATTACTGAAAAAATATTCCAGTTACATACATATGAAAAATATGATATGTGTGTTTGGGATATTTCCTTGAATATAAATGTTAAGACCTCCATGCCTTAACATCCATTAAGACATAATAAGCTGCAATGAGTTGTAAGTAATTACGCTTTTATAGATGACATCCATATTGTTTATGGGCATATTTATACAGGAAAATATTAGATGGTAGAAATGAGAAAAGGAGAATTTAGCTGCACGTGGATTGCTGATTGGAGGATGATCTCATCACCGTATTAGTAACGTCATAGGTTTGTAGTGTCGTCATAGGTTTGTAATCCTTTAGAGTGACGTCATATGTTTGTGATCTTATACTAGAGCCCTTTAATTACCCAGGCCGATGCATGAGATTTCCGATGTCTCAATCTTGACGACCGTAATGTATTTCTATGGAGTGTTTTGCTAATTGCCTTTAGAAATAAAGGAATTTAAAGCAAAATTTTCAGAATTTTCTGCTACCAAGCGTTGGACATAGACCATAAGATTATTTTGTGAGTCATTAAATAATGAAAACGGCAACGCTTAAATCATTAATAGTCGAAACTATTGTATGATGCTTAAGGTTTGCTATTTTCGCTTTAAAATCGCTCTTTTGGCATAGTTAGGGTTTGCTTATTTTATAAAGAAATTTACGTGTTAAAAAGTAATATCAGTATTCTTAAGATAAATTAAAATATTATATATATTTTTTTAAAGTACTGGAAAGGGGGGGAGGCCTTCTTTAAAATGTAATTAAGTTTAAGATTAACATCTTATTACATGGTATCTTGTTTGAAGTGTTTATCATTTTATTTGTATCAGAATTACAGAGTTTGTACACTAAATCTGTTATGTTTTTAAATTTTATATTTTTCCGCTCCAAACACATTTATTAAAAAAATAAAATGAAATAAATGGCTCAGTAAAAGGCAATACTTTAAAATTTATTTTAGATTATTTTATGTGTGTTAAGTATGTATTACTTTCATATTATATATTGTAAATATATACTGCTTACTAGTTAATTATAATATGTAAAGAAGTTTTTTTTATTTTTGTTAGTTACTATGTGTATAAAAACTGTTGCTATATATTACTTACAGTTTAAAATAATTTAATGAAAAATAATTTCTCTACTAGACCTTTTTTTTATTACACTACATGTTAGTTTTAACATAGGCTTATATATTTTGTAAGTATGTATTATTGATTGTCAGTAATATTATACTAAAAAATATAGTAAACTACTTACAATGTACAAACTTTTTTTTTTTTTTTTTTTTTGCATTTGTATATCACAATTTCATTCAATTCTTAAAAAATTATTAAGAATATTTTCTGTACATTACAATCTTTTTTAAAATTATTACAAGAGAAAACATTAGTTTTAGTAAGAAATATTAAGAAAGTTATCCGTAATTTTATTATTCTTTACAAACTGAAAAACAATATAAAAAATATTTTTATATTGCTATTCTTATTGTTATAGCCTTAAAATGCAGGACTATAAAATTTATTTTAGACTATATTATATGTATAGCGCCCCCTGTCTGCAGCACCAACCATGACGTCACCAACAAGGAAGCCAGTCCCTCTCCAGCAAGAGTAGGAATGAGATGTATATCCATAAGACTCTCATGCTTACCCTATCCCTTTAACTTTATATGTTTAGATGTAGTTTTGTTTTATTTGTAGTATATGTATCTGAGCTGTGCTCAAATTGTACCCTAAATTTTAATAAATTATTTTGAGCTACTTAAGAAACGACTTCTTTGTTCCTATTAAACCAGATAAATGCTACATATGTTAAATATATATGACTCTCAAATCGTATGTTGTAAGAATATATTACTAGTTAGTAATGATATATACTTACAATATGTAAGAAATGTTAATTTTTATTTTTGTTAGTTATTATGTATGTGAAAACTGTTGTTATATATTACTTGCAGTATAATATTATTTAAAAAATAATTTCTCTACTGTTCTTTTCTTATAACATTCTATATGCAGGTATATATTAATTATGTAAGTTATACAATAGGTTTATATGTTGTGTAAGTATATATTATTGCTTGTCAATAATACACTGCTGGACAATTGCTCAGGACGGATATCACTATCATCCATAGCAGCTACAAAACGAAAGGAAGCAAAATGTGGAAAATTATAATAAGTGCAGGATATAGTAAGAAAAAGTATGCGCATGGAAATTTTTTTCCCACGTCTGTTCATCACGTGATAGCGTTCATAAGAGCTTTAAAGTTTGGATGCGTGTGGACAGTTGTTGTTTCAAGTCAAAGTTTTACAGGAAAGATTTAATAGACGAACTTGAAATTTTTGGCATGTGTTCTCGACATCACTTAGATGATTTTATGCGTGGCCGAATTATTGGAAAGATCGAAGAAGGGCGAAAAATAACAGATGTTGTCAGGAGGCGACATCGCTCACAGCGTTCTATTACGGCTGTGAAAGTCATTTAAAATTACTGTAATGTGTAGTAGGCGGCACAGGGGAGGTCGTGTTAGAAGCACGACGCCTGCAGAAGACAGATATATCGTCCTATCAGCAAAAAAGGACAGGCGCACCACAGCTCAGCAGGTGGCAAATCAGTTTCTTGCTGCCTCAGGAAAGCAGATCTCCCGAAAAACTGTTGCCAGACGTTTGAGGGGTGGAGGACTATACGCCCGCAGACCTGTTGTGTGTCCCATTAACCAGACAGCACCGTACTGCCCGTTTGCAATGGTATCGTGAGCATCACAATTGGACAGAACAGAACTGGGCATGCGTACTATTTTCATATGAGAGTAGGTTCAGTCTGTCATCGGATTGTAGACGCCAACTGATCTGGCGCGAGAGTGGTACTGCTTATCATCCAGAAAATATACAGGGAAGGGACAGATATCCGACAGGCAGTGTCATGGTATTGGCCAGCATCATGATCAATGGCCGCACGTCCCTACATGTGGTTGCGAATGGGACTATGACGGGCCAACGATACATTAATGAAGTTCTACTTCCTCATGTTCGTCTTTTCAGTTATAAATTTGTTTTTATGGACGACAACGCAACATGTCATCGAAAACTCGCTATTCAGGATTGTCACAACGAGGGTATTCAATGCCTCGTATGGCCATCACGTTTTCCAGATCTAAACCCCATTGAAAATTTGTGGGATGCTTTGGGGAGGCAAGTTGCTGGTCGAAACTATCCTCCGACAAATAAGAACACCCTCATCCGTGCACTCACAGAGGAATAGGATAAATTGCCTCAACAGTTGCTGGATAATGCTGTGCAAAGTATGATACGGTGTGTGGAATGTTGCATCACACTCCACGGTGGACATATCCCGTACTGATACCTTTCTTCAAGGTGCCTGCTGACTTTTACATACATTGTTCCATTTTTTCGTATGCAGCATTAAATGGACATTTTATTTCTTTCAGATGTTTCACAGCTTCTGTACTTTCCAGAACAATAAATATTCTTTATTCTAATGTCTGAACAGTGTGGCAAATATATTTTATCCTACTAGGCCTCATATCTCGCTTAATGGTATGCTGCATTGCAATTTGTGATCCGTCCTTAGCAATTGTCCAGCAGTATATTATACTAATATACTTACAATAATAAATTGCTTACTATGTGCAAAAAAAAAGTTTTTTATTTTTGATATATATATATATATATATATATATATATATATATATATATATATATATATATATATATATATAATTTTTTTAGTGAAATAAAATTTAAATTCTTAAAAAAATATTAAGAACACACACACAATTTTTGCACATTACAATCCTTTTAAAAATTTATTACGGAAGAAAATATTACTTTAGAAATGTATCAAACAAAGAAAACATACGTATCAAATGTAAACTAACGTATGTAAGAATGTTGCTTCATACGAAATTTTATGGCAACCATAGTGTTTGTGACAGGTCGGGAAGTCCATGCGTCAGCTCCCCTTTACAGGAGCCTTATCTTATAAGAAATAATCTCGGATCGTGTTGACATCCATTGAGAAATGTTCAAACCTTTACAGTGCTAATACTAATGCTGCCTTCCTCGAAATAATTTTGAACTACATATTTTTTATTGTAAAAATTAAACGTAGTCATTTTTGAGGATATAATAAAACTTCACACCCCACTGGTATAGTCCGTTTCTTATCCACCGAGCTACTCGCATTTCGCAGGAAATGATTTCTATGCTTTATTATGACAAAGTACAAAGTCTTTCTTCTCGCCTTTTATTTCGGAAGATAAAGGTTTCAACCTTCTAAAACAAATGGGGGGGGGGGAAGGTTCGTTCGTTTACAGTTGATTGAAGTCATTGTCAGTAAAAAAATAAATTTAAACAGAAACATTATTAGAGGAAATATATTTTGTATAGGTGCTCTTTTTCTACGAAAAATAACGTTGCAGTTTAATTTGTCACTCACAACGGTCTCTTTTGACACACGAGTGCTAATTGGACCGGGACCTACGATTTAAAGTTGATTCTGAACCTCTACAAACATCCAAGCTCAAAGTAGTATTCGAACTATTGAACCAAATGTCAGAGCACTAACTATTCGGTTCAATATGTCTTGGTTAAAGCCAAAGTATGTTTTAATATAATTTCATTTCAGCTTTTCACCAAGTCTTTTCGCTAAAATCTAGGAATTATCAAAACTGTCCATTAAAAACCCAAAGCTAGGGATTACTTAGGATTCTTCATTAGTAGATATTTTGTAGTGTCCTAAAAAGATTTTAATACAATCATTTTTTAATTCATAATATGAACTGCAGATTTTATCACTGAATAAAAGTCCGATTAAACAACAGACTCTTATCTGTAAATTAGAAATTATATAGATTTGAAATATTCTACCCATCTTGGTTTACAGCTGCTGATGCAAATAAACAATGACGATCAAAACAGATAGGTGTGATTCTCTTCAAATCTTGTTTGAATTTCATTTGATCCAGAATTTATACTTTCATTTAAAACTGTAATTTGATTTAGCATCATCGTGTACATTTTTTTTTTCCACCAATAACCAATTTTCCCGGGATTTTACTTTGTCTCTTCATTTTAAATCCCCAAAGTTTGATAACTCTCCACTTTATTAAAATCATATCATTGAGGAGAGTTTTGATATAGTAGCTTTAAGTAACTTTTACATCAAAACTGAGATCAGGCGACTGAAAATGCGTCGAAATACTATATAATGCATTATTCAAGAACTTTCTGTAAAACAGAATAAAAACTCGAAAGATATCACGTTAAAAGTGTATTATCTAGAGTTCGTATAGATTTCCAAGAATGAAATCAAATATTTCCAGGAGAAATCAACCTTTATATTAGACATTTCTTAAAAAATGTTATTTAAATTTTTTTTTTCTTAACCAAATATGCATAATTGTGTATATGCAATATTTTTCAATATCAGAAATAAATGATTGTCAAAATTGATGAGAATATATTTTTTATTTAAGCTAGATTTATATTTGATTATATATATTACTTCAAAAGACATCAATGAATTTATAGCTGTAAAAGAATTTTATTTAAATTATCAATACTCTTCACATTACTGAATTAGATCTTGCATAAAATAATGGGTAATTTTAAGAGTTTTTATAAATCATTAGATTCTTGTATATATATATATATATATATATATATATATATATATATATATATATATATATATATATATATATATATATATATATATATATATATATATATACATATTAATGTGTATAAAAGCCTCTTTTCAAATACTAATTCAAATTAAATAAAACGCAACCTTTTTATTATTTATAGAATGATTTTTTTTTGCAATTATTTAATAAAAGCAATTCTAAATTTTTCTTCTATTTACCTTAAATCTCTTTCAAACTATACAATTTCACACATTCATATTTTAAACTTTTCTATTTATTAAATAAAGTTTTACATTTTTTGCAGATTTACATATACAAAATATTGCCATTAGAAAATAACTTTCCACTTCTAACGTTTTCGCTTTCAATTCGCTGCTTTCCTGAAGCACCACGGAGACAGATGTCTGATTTTGAAATTCATGTCAATTTACCAGTATTTTTAGCTGTCTCAGTATAATCTATAGCAGATTTTTCACGTTCATTTATGTCATCTTCATAACGCTTCTTTTAGATTTACAGTTCAGCAATTTCTGCAAAAAGTGTTTTTCGCTTTCTTTCTGCTATTGGATGTTTTATGTTTTTTTCCTTTTATGCTGTTTTATTATTTTTTTTCCCGCTGCTGTTTTAATTCATCTAAATATAATTTGTACTTTTGCCAGGCACCAGCGGAAAAATTAAGTAGGTCTTTTTAACTATTATATTGTTGACACCTACTATGTTTCAGACGTGATCATTAATGAATGCACTAAGACATAATTGATTGAACATTTAAATTTTCTGCCATCAAATTTCTGTTCACAGAATCTCCACGTTCAACAGAACCTTGACTATGAGAGAGTGATAAAAGCAAATTAACTATTTTTTCATAAGTAACACGATAATTTAGCCCATTTGAATGAAAGTTAAAATAAAAACTGTCAATTCTATCTTTAATAGCATCAAATTTCTCATCAACACAATATTGAAATCTTACACTAGGTTGTAATGATTTAAACTCTTCCACAAAATTCTTTTATTCTGAATCACACAAAAGTCAATTTTTGTATGGCTTTTCCAGAGTTTTAACGTTATTGAAAAGACACTTTCCACTTATTAAATAATTGTTTTTTTTCATTGATGAACTAATTTATCCCGATTCACTGAAATTCTAACAATTATCCTCAAGGAAGATAAGGAAATTATATTTTAACTAAAAAAAAAAATATATATATATATATTTAAATATTAATATTCAGTGAATTTTACACTATAAAAAGAAAGCCGAAACAAATAGGGGAAAAAAAAATCAATTAAATTACCTGTCTGATTACAACACATGATCATGGAAGAAGGAACATAGTCATTTTTCCATGCACATGACTATCTTTATTGGTGATTATTCTTCATTTCATTTCAAGCACATAAATCTAAATACCACACCGAGAGATGATTGAATTGGTGGTAACATCAAGAGCTAATACTCAATTGGGTTTACAGATAATTTCATTAAAAATTTTAAAATATTAAAGAAAAACTCAATATATATATATATATTCTAACAAAAAATAAATGCATCAAGGTAAGTAAAAACTCTAGGAGCAATTCACAATTTTCAAGGAGTCATGTCAAAATTCCAGGTGTTGTAGGAACCTTTATTAGCTCTCCCACCATTAAGTGAATCACTTTTAAATATTTACTCAAGAGTTAAAATTAGAGATATAACATTATCAAACAGAGTATTTATTTCTCCCACTTTGATACTTCATCGAGTATCATAGAATGATTTTAAAGATGATGAACCTCTATAAAATATATTCCTGATCAAGAGTATTTTTTCAAAAATGGTATCTTTTTGATGAGGCTTCTATGTAAGAGAGCTGTGTTAAGCTGCTGAAATATATTTCTCACTGCAGGAATGGATGAACATGTACTAACTAAACACAAATTTAAAACATGTGCATAACAAAAGCAAACTGCTATTAGATTATCCTGTAACATTCGCGAAACTACATAAACTGAATGGTCTTCTCATATTGGCCGCACTGTCAACATACTGGGCTCTTAAATGTAAGAGATTTAACCCAAATAAAGATGTTCAATGCAGTCATCAGACATGTGCATTCCTGAACTGGTTAAGAGTAATAAACCAGGAAAAAATATATAGCAATCTAAAATATTAAAATCATTTCATCTGCCATTTCAAATCAACCATTTCTTCACTCAAAAATTTGGGGGTGCATTCACAACTGTTATGAATGCCAACATGAGTAAAAATGACGGGCAAAATATTTAATAAGTTTAGGTCATAGTCAATTTTCTAGGCTTCCATTATAAGAAATAATAATACGGAGAGGAGAGTGCAACTCATAGACTATGTTAATGAACAATGGTACAATATTGTAAGTTAAGTCATTGAATTTGAAATAATTTAACAAAAAGAAGCTTTACAATTTTTTGTTGTCTTTAATGAGTAATCAAAACTTATTGTTGAATTTCCTTAAACCTGTTTTTATCTTTTATTAATTTATATTTCAGATTTACATTAAATGAAATAAGCACAGATCTGCTCCTCACACAATCTAAATAATACACACAACTGAAACCATAAAGATGCCTGACACAAGTCGCAAAAATTCAAACATCTCTACAATTGAATTTATAAATTTTAATAAATTCACTGAAAGTTTATTCCTTAAAATTTAATTCATTAATTTTTTACTCATATTTGAACATAAGAAATTACTTGATCTAATTAAAACGGACTACTTTAAATAATATTTTTATAGGATTGTTAAATATATAGATGGAGGGGAAAAAAACTCCCCATTAAATTTTAAGATTAATAGCACTTAATGTTTCCAATGACAGCATATCATATATAATTTTCATAAGTACAAAATTAGTTCATCAGTATACTAATATTTAAATAAGGAGTAATCAAAAGAGAAAAGACATAAAACTAATGAATGAATTCTTGAACAAGAATAACACACAAATAAGGATTTTTTTATAAAAACATTTTATTCCTTTTCTTTTGATATGGATTCAATTCAAAAAAACAAAGAAATGAATTTAAAATATGAAATTTAGAACTCAATAAATTAAATATAACTTCTGATAGTTTTAAAAATCAGTTATTCTATAAAATTAATTTACATGTTTTACAAACAAGTTTGGTAAATTGAAATTTTGAAACAATTCATAAGTAATTGACTAGTTTTTCATGTAAAACAACACACTTCTTATCTACTTTACATTCAGATCATATCTCCAACAGTCATAACAATATGAAAAAATCATTAGCTATTTTATAACAAGTTATTTATTATTGATTTCACAACTCTGCACACCATTTATTGATATATATTGCTAAAGAAATCTAACACTTTTAACCTATACATTTAAAACATAAAAATTTCCAACATAAATAAATACTTAGTTAAACAGAAAATATGGAGTTAACAACTTTAAGATATTAACCGAATTTTTTTACACTTATCTTAATTCTGATAGATACGACATAGATATTATACAGTTTTTACAAAATATTGCATTTGAACCAGGTTAGCTATTTATTGCATGTGAAATATTCAATATTTAAATTTAAGTAAGAACTTTTGTGCACGAAGCATTTATTAATGCTAATATTTAAGTATTACAGGAAATTGAAGTTACTGCTCTCTATTAAGCAAGATCATATAATAGAGTTCCGTACTTGAAGACAAAAGTAAATAGAGTAGTCACAAAACTATTTTAAATTTAAAATCAGCAAGCTAATGGCAATAAAATTATTTCTTATTTACAGAAATATAGGTAAAGCAAGGAATATAACTCATGGCAAGTTATTAAATCACTAGATGCATTTAATTTGTTTTTGACCAGTATGAGTTACTTTAACACTGTGAAATATTCTATAACATCTTTACATTACAGCCTATGATACACGAATGAAAACTTTTAGAAATAGTCATTTTTTTCTTAAAAAAATTAATTTCTTAACAATCTTGTAAACAGTAACCAAAAATTAAAATATTTTAATGTAAAGACATGCAGAAGAATATGGTGCATTTTAATTTACATATAACATACAGTGGATAAATATACATATTTTTCCAAGCACAAGATGAAGATACAAATATCTAGAGAATCTTAATGTACACATCTTGAGATTCAACAAAATAATGAAACCATGAGTATAAAACACTGAGATTCTTAAGATTTCTGGATAGATTAAAAAATCCAGAAATCAAATTTGAAAATTTTTATAATAGGAAACAGTTTTATGCTCGGTCTTTGTTACATAATGAAGTCCATTTAAAACACCAAAACGACCAGCTTAGTTGTACTTGTTACAAACTATATCACAATAAACATCAAGCACTTATACTCTCTGAAAACTAAATGTTAGAGCCCTTAAACATCTAATTACTATGTATTGTTGCTAAATACGAAATATATATATTGCCAATAGACAATAATTAAACAGCACACCTGGGGACTAATGCAAAATGAATTATTAATAACAGTCATGATGTTTTAAAATTTTGGTCTTTGTTTTTCATCACATTCTCCATAAAGTTCAACAGCATACACATATAAAAAATAAGTGGCAGTTTTTTTCATTCTTTTATAACATTGAATAACAAACATTAATGAATTGATTTACTCTACCTACATTAAAGATATTCCAACATGTTTCTCCTTTCTTCACCCAGACTATTTGCCTAAATCTAATGATTATGACATACACAGTTACAAAATTCTGAACACAGTGATGTTTTAAAATGAAATGAAAGTGGCTTACAAAGATGAGATTTCCCTTTTTACAAAAATCACATGAGACTATGTGGTATAGCAACTGTAAAATCATTTCAGTTTTTTTTTTTTTTTTTTTTTTTATCATTCTGTACAATTACTGAAAAAATAATGTGAAATACTTAGAGGCAGTAGTAAAGAAAACAGATAAAATATGTATACAACAAAAGATGAATAAAATAAGAAACGAAAGCCAATATCTGAAAACATCATATACAGAGTTGTATAATTATGATATAAACATTTCAAATACTTCCAATAGATAAACAATTGTCAATTAAAAATGTCATTATAAAATAAATAAAAAAATTGATATTTTTCTACAAGTTCTTTAATAATAATTTAATGAGAGAGAGAGAGAAACAATTAATATTCACATGTTGTCAAATTAAAAATTAATGACAATGTTTATTCTGCTAATGAATACTTAATACTTAAAGCATACCGATTTTAATACCTTGGGTTCAATTTAAAATGGGTCTATTGATTTGATGAGATCAACTTGTAGCATTGATTTTCAAAATGTAAGTTATGAAACTAGTTACATTTTTAAATGGTAAGATAATAATAAAAAAAAAAAAAAAAAAAAAAAAAAAAAAAAAAATGGAAACCAGATTAAGAAAAGGAAATTTTTATATTTAAACTTTTAAGAGTATTTAACAAGCTAACTGGTTTTTGTTTTCTGATTAATGGTCATTTTTTGTGCATGAAAACTAATTTGATTAGGATTAACATTTTAAAGTGTGGATTCTGAATCATTACAAATATTCATGACTAAGGTGGGGATTAGAACCACAAATTAATAAATCAAATGCTAGAACCTTAATTATTCAATTGCCAGCATTGCTATATGGTAATTCAACACTTTAAAAGTAACAATATAATATGATTTCTAGGAGGGAGGAACGTTAATGTTGAAAAGCATTTTGTAAAATTATAATATACATAAAGTAATTCCGTTAAAAAAAATTCATTCAAATTCAATATGACTAACATTTTTTTTTTTTAAAAAAAACTTTACTTTTGAAATAATGCCTTAAAATGTAATGCAGTATATTTTTCAGTATTATCATAAAGTGATGTATGAAAATACAATGGCAACATTTTACTATATCATTTCCAACACCTAATTAAATATCAAATTTAAAGTTTCTATATTGAAAGTTGCTTTTATGTTGTGTATCTTTAGCACGAACATACATTCGATAAATTATTTTTAATATTTTGATGGTTATACTTTTAACACAAAAGTATCAAAAAATATATCCTCAAAATATGTTATTCATAAAATGAACAATTATATTCACATAAACAAATAAAATAAAATGCTTAATAGATATTATTCATAAATAGTTTGAGCATACACGTTAAGCACATTACAGTAGACGACCGTTTATAAGAATCATAGACAGATAATAATCTTAAGATGGAAAGCTTGTAAAATAGAAAAACAAGTGATAAATCTGCAACTAATTCTTAACCAAATTGCTCACTCTTCATAAATAAAATAGTACTAGAAAAAGCACTTAATATGCATTATACAATAAACCAAATCAAAATAAAATTCATAGTTAAAAATAATTCTTAATTTGATTTTATTGATGAAGAATCACAGGTTATCTTAATTTTTTGTTTCAAAACAACATATTTAAAAGGACATTTTTCTACTTTTTTTTTAATGTAAAAAAGCATTGTAATTTTTTTCTTTAAAAAAAATTGCTAGATTTGCTCGTTTTGTAGATGGCTACAGCACATTTTTTTCTTCC
Source organism: Latrodectus elegans (assembly GCA_030067965.1). Classification (NCBI taxonomy): domain Eukaryota; kingdom Metazoa; phylum Arthropoda; class Arachnida; order Araneae; family Theridiidae; genus Latrodectus; species Latrodectus elegans. The sequence continues at coordinate 60,349,300 of CM057814.1, read as the reverse complement.
TTGATATCTGAAAGTTCTCTCTCTCTTTCATATATTCATTATATTCTCAATAATTTAATCATCCAATACTCTTAAAACATACGAATCCATGCCATGGATGAGTAATTTATCTCCAATCAAGTTGTCAGGTAAATGACTTTCTTCAATTAAGTAGTTTTTGCAAGACATGTACGTCAAAATAACACAGATATTGTTAATTCTGTAATATCATTCCAAGCACATACTGACAATGCATTGAACCTAGAATATCAAATTCATAAAATCATTCCAGGTCATAGCTTACCACTCCCCCAGCTGAAGTACTTTATATTATTTGCACTTGAAGCTTTTGATTATACTAATTATACAGTTGTCAGATAGGAGTTAGGTTAGGCAAGAAAATTCCACATGAATTACCATATTTTTCTGTATATATATTTAATCAGTAGCTGCATATTATTAACAAGATTCTTTTTTCTGAGTAAAAGGGGAAAAAAAAAGTCGAATAATCCACAGTAATTTTTATGGTGAATAGTCAAAAATATATACTGCTGATAACCAGGTGTCACATAAAATAAATTAAAAAAAATACACAATGTGATTTAAAAATATCATAAATTGTACATAAAAAATTATTATGAAAAAAAATTGCTTGAAACCACAAGATCAATAATTCTAATTGATCTTGAAGCTAGATTTTTTAATAACTTTTAAAATGAGATTAGAAATATTTTATAAAAATACAATATTTTCATTACTAATTAAATGAATGAAATGGATAATTTTTTAAGTGTGCACTAGATACATTTTTTTTTGTACTACACACAATTTTTTCTCCTTTTTTTAATACATCTGTTGCTACTTTTTTATTTTCCTTCCCTGTAGCTTTCAGTTTAAAATCTGTTGTGTAACTTAAAAGTTTCAACTTAAACATGATGATATAAGAATTTGAATATTTTCAGAACAAAGTAATTCATGTCACGGCCAAATCTGAAATGATGATAACAATTGTTTTTACAACTATCCTATCTTTATGATGAACCGAATTCATTCTTGAACACAATAAGACAATACTGATTATAGATAAAATAAGTTAGCCAATTTATAGCGAAATCTGTTATTTATTTTATGAAACAAACAGCATTTTTTTTTCAAAATTTTATTGAAAGCATTTTAATTAAGAAATTTTTTTTAATCAAATTATCGGTGGTGGCATATAATAAGCAAAACGAAATTCAAAACTTTTTTTAACACATAATGTGCAAGTTATATACAGGAAAATATGGTACTTAAAATTACAGGATTTCAACATCTGCAGTTCATTTAGTTATCCATACTTCAATGGACTTACAATTCTCAAATATGTGAATCTAAGTTTCTCAAGCATAAAATAAATAAATTTAAAATCAGATGACAAAAATATAAATGCAAATAAAAATATATGAAAATGAGTTTGAAAAATATTTTTCAGAATTTTAGTTCAGATATGGGAGTTAAAATTATTATTGCATCTATTGGACCAGGTTAGGGAGTAGTTACTACACAAAATCGTGAGTATTCATAAAAACGAGCGTCCACTGTAATAATAAATTTTTAAATTAATTATTTCTAACATAAGAGCATTGATATACATTGTGAATTAAAAATCTAAATAAACAATAATAAAATCAATTAAACTAAAAAAATTACTAAGGAATCATAAAAATTATGCCATTTTTTGCACTAAAATGATTGATACAATTTATACATAAAAATTAAAACTCACAACTGTAAGTAAAACAATAGCTTTTAAAATAAATTTGAATTTAAATACTGGTATAAGCAAATTTCATTAGAATTTGAACTAAATTTCAGCATTTGCTCCATTATTTTCACACTTGCTATATCAATAACAAATGAATATAGTTCACTATCTATGAATACGTTTTTCTCAAAAAGAATATCCAAACACAAAGGATGTTTAAATATTTTATAGCAACTTTCAGCTGTTAAACTATCTGCTATAAAACATCTATGTATAAATATTGTTTTTTTTATTAAGTTTTACACTTAATTAAAAAATCATCACATTTTTTGCCTTTTATATTTACAACTAGTAGTTAATTTATATATGATGTCATTAATAAACAAATAACCAATTTGCATTACAATTTCAATTTAAGCTGAATCATGAAATAAAATTTGTGAAGTTGAATTTTATAAATTTAATACAGAAGAAATACTTTATACTTCAAATAAATTATATAGGAAAATAATCATTAAAATAATGATTTTAAAAAAGTAAATGTAAAAAGCAAATAAGATTTAAAGATCATAAAACAACAAAAATAATTATCATTAATAACAAATATTACAAGCCACTGTTTTGTAAAATTTTACACATATCACTAAATATGAAGATGTATATATAACTAAATAAATAATTAAAACTTTGTAATACTAATGAGAAATATACCAAATGTTTTTTACACAAACGTTCCTTTTACACAGGAAGTCAGGAAATTTTTTTTAAAAATAATACCCTAAATGATCTCAATAATTAAACAAGAATGAGGTTCAGATACACATGTAATAGACCTGAGTTTTTTTTTTTTTAAATACAGAAGTATTTACACAAAATAAAAGCAACAAAAAACAAATATTTTGTCATGGCAGTCCAAAAATTCAGCAATTTTAATACATAAGGACGTTGTTTCACAACAAACTCTTATTCAGAATTTTTTCAATATGTAATGATGCATTTCCATAGCCTCCAAAGCTATTCCTGCAATATTTTTTTTATTCCTCATTCCGTGTAAATTTAACAATGATGAATACATGTAGAGGAGATGATTCAGATGAATGCAATGCTTCTTGGCTTTATATGTGGTTTTAAAAAGTTTACCAAACTAGAAAATGTTGGCAATCATTACTTTGAGTCTCTGGATCTTGTAGACGACAGCCCGGAAGTTTACATATATTGGTGGCCTGGCACATGAGAAGCTCAACAGCTCCAATATGTGAACTGTAACCTGTTGCTAAGGTTAAATCTTTATTATGACACAATGGAAGAGATACAGAGTGAAAATCCATTGCTATTTCACTGACCATCATTGCTCATATCAAACACTTTGTGCTTTAACTGAGGATCTCCATAGCAAGTTATTTTTGGCCTTTCTTCTTCAATTGTGTTTTCACGACACAATAGAAGAGTGGTGATGGTATCAAAACCTTTCAATCCCAAAATTACAGCTTTTCCATCTAAAGATAGTTCACAACATGAGAATTCCTTATCTGGGGTAAAAACAGCCAAACATTCTCCTAAAAGAAAAAATATTGTACATAAGATTTTTAATTTAAATTTGAAGGAAAATTACATAAAGTATTCTTAAATTTTGTACAAATTATTTTAATTATTGACACATACATACCCTTCAATAAGTAAAAATAATTAAATTTTAATAAATATATAAAAATAATCAGATATAATTATTTGCAATAATGTTAATAAACGCAACAGAAAAAATATGCCTACTAGACTAACTTATGTGTCCATCTCACATTTAAGAACAAATTTTTTCTTCTAATTTTTGCTTCATGTTTTTGAAATCTCTAGAATATTAACAATCCTAGGAAGTCAATCACTCAAAATAAACTGTAAATATATTTCATCTTAGAGAAAAGATTGATTCCTAGCAAAATTATACAAATAATTAAAGCAAGTTTTTTTTGTTTATTGCAATTTTTATTATAATGATTACAATAAAGCATCCAAAATTATGTTGATTAGGCAATTTTCACTTATTTTTGATGCTGCACACACTTTTTAATATGACTACCAACAGCCTGGAAAAAGTAACTTGAAAGAATATTATGTAATTTAAAATTAAATACTATAAAAGGTATTAGGAAATACCTTTTGTAACATCCCAAACTCTAACACTTCTGTCATAGCCTTTTGAATCATATGTCAAACATCTTTTCCCTTGTTCTTCCATTCGTATTTGATCAGCAGGAGCACTATGACCTCTTAGAGTAAATCTTAAAAAAAGGAGATGAAAAAGATATATAAGTATGTGAAAAATAAATAATACATTTCAAAGTTAGTGAAACATATTTTAAATGTAATATATGAGTTTTCACTTATACAGTAATTCCTGAATAACATTTTGATTAAATAGTAAATATCAAGTGGTATTCATAATAGTTTTTGAAATTCATGATCTGAATATTTAACTTTACCAAAAACTGGACATCACAAAAAAATAATTCAATGTAATTTTCTTAAAAATTTTGATGTTAAATACCAATACAATTAAAACAAAGAACAGATTTTAGACAATAAAATATTTTAAAAAATGAGAAAGATGTATTTTCTAAGGAAGGATAATTTATCATAGCTCAAATAATTGGGAAAAATTACAATTATTGTAGATGAGCTGAAAAAAAGAGGCAAGAAAAGTTTTAAGGAAAATTCAAGTATTCAATAGAAAAATTTAATATAAATTTTAGGTTTCATTTTTTTAAATATTTGATATTAGATATGGAATTGTAAATGAATTTCATAATTTCATTTGAAAGGGGAAAATTCTCAGAAAATATTTAACAAATAGAATATTAAGATTTTATTTAAAGAATAATATTTCAATTTTTGAATAATAAAAATTGTCGTCACTTTGTTCTCTTCAATTTTTTAAAGTAGAGAAAACAAACATTATCTTCTAAAAGCAACGAGAATAAAAGACAAACATTAGTACTTTAAAAATGTTTGTGAGTATATATTTAGAATTAAACTTATCCAAAATAACAGAAAAAGTTTTTTTTTGTTTAAAAACTATTCTATTTACTACAATATTCAATTAACCAATAAAGTAAGGATGAAACAAAGAAAGCTAAAGTAATAAGCAAACCATATAATGAAAACTTCTTAGGAATTTGTTGGCATTTGAATTTTTTGGAAGTTTATTGTTAGTCTAAAAGATCAAGTGTCAACAAATCTCCAAGTTTCCCACTACAGAGCTAGATTTCACCCCATTCAACAAATTATGAATTACCAAGATTAAAATATAGCTGCAATGGCAATAATTTAAAATTTTCAAATCCACTACTACTTTAAAAATTATCCCTTACTGAAATATTAGATTAAATTGAAATTAAAATTATGTGTACTTTGTTTGGTTTATTTCAACTCAGCTATGATTTTTAATCAATATTAAACTTTTAAAGCATACAATATCATTAAAAAACAATTAGAAATATTATTTTTTTTAAAACAGTACTATAAAAATAAATAGTGCTTGGCAAAACTAAAGAAAGATAAATGTCAGAATCCATAAGATGAGTGACATCAAAAAACAAATTTCTGGATTCATTGTTAAAAAATTAAATATAGCAATAAAATCATTAAAAAGAAACATTTTTAATACTTATAAGGAAAATTTTTTTCATGTTCCAATACAAAATGACTGGTTTTAAATTTTTTTTTAAATTAATTTTTTTAAAGTAAATATGATAGGAAAACTTTTCATTCAAAAAATTATTGATCACTTGAAAGTTTGCCATACTTTACAAGATTTTGGAGTTAACTCTTGTTGATTTTTTTGTCAATATATGTCATTAAATATGGATGGAACTAGGAAAGTTGTGAGTCTATATTCTTAATACTTTATAAAAATGTCAGTACAATGCAAATTGCAAGAAATTGTTTGAGTGGTACACCAAGTTTATGCTTTACTATTCTGGCAGAAACAACAATTTACAGGTAGTCCTAGGACTAGACTGTAATGTTCACCATGTTGTTTGGGGAAGCACAGACACAAAAGAGGTGAATGCCTTTTAGAATTCCTTCTGAACTAAGGGTTAGATATTTTAAATGAGGGCAATGAACCAACTTTCATTACTTTCAATCGATCTGAAATAATTGACATTACTATAGCAACAACACTAATTAACAAAAATATCTAAAATTGGGAAGTAGATGACAGACCTTCTGGCTCAGACCATCAAAACATCCATTTTGAAATTCACTCTAATGTGTGTCTGGATTGCATGTTCAGATACCCAGATAGGATGGACTGGAAGAAATTCCAGGAGGATCTGACTAGGTTGGTTAAGCTTGGGTACAGACCTATTAGAGATAACTACAATCTAGAAGTTACAGCAGATCTTCTGCACAGGAGTATTCTAGATTCTAATGATAACAATTGCCCTATTTGCACTAGGAGAGCTAATCTCCAATGTCCTTGGAGGAATGACTCTCTAGTAGCTGAAAGGGCAAATGTTAGAAAACTTTTTAATAAAACTAAGGAAAATGGTGAATGGGAGAACTATAAAACGAGCCCGGACTAATTATAACAAACTTGTTAGGAAAAGCAAAATTAACTCCTGGAGGAAGTTCTGTGAAGAGATAGAATCTATCTCGTAAGGAACTGGACTCCAAAAACTCTTCAAAAGGGATGAACCTATTTTAGTTGGCACCTTAAAAGACGAGGAAGGTAATTTTGCTGTGATTCAGGGAAAAAAGGTTATGGAAATTATAACCAAAACCCACTTTCCAGGTGCTAGAGATATTTATAGCAACAAAGGGGCGCACTGCATTGGCTCTTTGCAAAGAGTCAATAGCGATCAATGGACCATCACTGAAAATATTGTTAACTACAGCAATGTTAAATGCGCAATCTCTGCCTTTAAACCTCTAAAAAGCACAGGGCCTGATGGAATTATGCCCATTATGATCCAGAAGGCAGACAAGGTTATCATACCAGTGGCTAGAATTTACAAAGCTAGCTTAGCACAGGGTTACATGGATGGCAGATGACCAAGATTGTTTTCATTCCTAAAACTGGCAAGGACACCTATGACTAAGGCCAAGTCTTACAGACCTATCAGTCTTTCTTCATTCTTTCTAAAAATTATGGAGAAAATCATTGATTGGCATATTAGAGATTACTTGGGTAGTAACAGTCCATTGCATACTCTTCAATTTGCCTATCAATCTGGCAATTCTACGGAAACTGTTTTACATCAGCTTGTTTCTAAGGTCTCTGGATACAAAAAAAATAGCCTTGGCAAATTTCCTCGACATCCAAGGTGCCTTTGATAACACTTTTTATCTGTCTATCCTCAATGCACTTAAAGGGGCAGGGATTAATCAGACCCTGTGTACTTGGATTGAGGTCTTGATTTCGGATAGATGTATACAAATGAGCATTTTCAGTGAATCATTTGAAAAAAAGACTACTAGAGGTTGTCCTCAAGGAGGTGTTCTATCACTATTACTTTGGAACCTAGTTGTAAATAGCCTAATAAAATATCTGATTAGGCTACTATACACAAAAATATGCTGATGACATTGTCATTCTTATCTTTGTTAAAGATTTTAACATAACTTGTCATCTCATACAGAATGTTCTAAGTTATGTAAGTCAATGGTGCATGAATAGGGACATGATGGTTAATCCTCAGAAAACCTACCTTGTACCTTTCACACGCAAAAGGAAACGGGAGGGTTTTTTCATACTAAGATCTTTTGATGTTGAAATCAATGTGGCTTTAGAGGTGAAGTATCTGGGCATTTGTTTAGACCAAAAACTCACCTGGGATAAGCACATTGATGATAAAATTAATCGCGCAAAGAAAAGCATTATGATTTGTAGGCAAATGCTTGGTAAAAACTGGGGTTTACATCCAAAACACCAGTTTTAGATGTACACAGCTATTGTCAGGCCCATTTTCACATATGCCTGTGTGATCTGGTGGCATGATGTGGAGCAGAAGACTGTGATTGACAGACTAGGAGGTCTACAAAGACTGGCCTGTCTCTGCATCACAGGAGCAATATCCACAGGGCCAACCAGAGCATTGGAAGTTATGTTGGATCTGACTCCCTTAGACATCTTCATCTGCAGCACTGCCAGAATGACTGCATACAGAATGAAGTCACAAAACCAATGGTACAACCAGCCTGTTGTCAAAGGGCACAGGGGTATTACCAGGAAAATTCACGATCCTACTTTCCTGATGCCCTTGTATATTATGGAAAAGTCATGCATGTTTGAAAGGACATTTGAAATTGTTTTTCTAACTAGAGACAAATGGGAAAACAACATATTTGAAACTAAAATAAGAAATCTAATCTGGTACACAGATGGATCACTGAAAAATAGCCTCTCAGGACTGGGAGTTATTGGCATGTCACCAAGAATCAGCCTATCTGAAAGCCTTGGGCGATAGGCTACGGTCTTCCAGGCAGAAGTTTTGGCCATTATCCACTGTCTGCAACTAAATAAGAGGAAGGACTGCCACAGTACGCGGATTCTCATTTTTAGTGACAGTCAAACCGCTTTAAAAGTGCTCAATTCTTTCGAAATCAAATCTAAAATGATTTCGTAATGCAGAAACCTTTTTACAGAACTGGCAACAAGAAACAAAATGGTCCTTGTACGGGTGCCAGGGCACAAAGGTATCGAAAGTAATGAAAGGGCTGATGAACTTGTTAAATGAGGATTGTCTTTTGTTCCCGTCAGTGCAGAATCTTTTTGTGAGATCAATTTGAAGACTGCAAAAACTAATGTTCTTAGATGGGAAAAACAGAAAATGTATGAAGCTTGGATCAACACTCCTGGTTAAACCCACGCTAAAAGTATGATCTGTGGATTATTAGCGAGGATTGCTTCTGAAATTCAAAGATGCTCTAGGCAGAAGATACATTTAATCGTAGGCTTTATAACTGGGCACTACTATTTCAGAAAAATCCATAAAATGGTACTGTTTCAGCAAGACCCAATCTGCAAGAAATGCCATATGAAAGAGGAAACGGCCAAGCATATCATTTACGAATGCAAGGTCCTTGCCCTCCCTAGATTAAGTTCTTTAAGGTTATCGGACTTTATGAATAAAGTGGGTGACCTGAGCAACTGGAACTAGGAAACATTGCGATTGGAGTTAACAGTACAAAATGCTGATAAAAGCAGAGCTGCCCAATGACATACAAACCCAACTTTAAGAAGAAGAGTACCAAAATGTAAACTTTTTCATTTAACATTGAGTAAAACTAAATTTTTTCATTTAACATTGAGTAAAACTAAAGTTAAGAAAATTCGACTTAAATTTTATTTATATTTGCTAATATCTAACATTGGTGCTGACTTTATACCAAATAGAGATCTAACAATTAATTGATAGCATGACTTAGTTTAGTATTTAAATTAAGATAATCTTATAATTAATTACCCTCAATATCATTGTTGAAGGAAAGATTTCTTTGTAAGGGATTCAAAAGCATCCATCACATTATATTAGGAAGAATTTAAGATGAATGAAACATGTCAATAATTAGAATCACGTAATAAGCATCACATTAGAATAAGAAGAATGCAAGGGAAGTGAAATATAAATTTGCTGATTTAACAACTACAAGAAGATATCAATAATTTCCAAGCTCTTAAATGGCTGTTTCATAAGTTAAATATAAATTTTGAATTCAAACTTGTTTGAATAAGGTATTTGTTACCCCATCAAAAATAGCATTTGAATCAACCTACTTTATTTTATAAAGAAAATAATTTTTGGAAATCAATGAGCTCTTTATTATAACAAATTTTTATTATGAGGTACAGATCCTAAAATACTGAGCTTATTTTCTAAAATGTTATAAATGTTAAAGCAGTTGTTTCTACATCAATATACAAAAAAAAAAAAAAAAAAAAAAAAAAAAAAAAATTTAATCATTGCTGATAATTGAAGATTCTAAAAGAACAGCATTATGTACAGTAGCAGGACTCCAGAAAAAATTAAAATCTATCAAACTGAGATTAGTTTTTCAGCTCACTCTATCTTAAATAACATTAAATTAAATGATAAAACTGCAAAAAAAATTTCAGAATTTGAAAAATCTAATTGTAAGCAATTATACAAATAGTAAATAGTTTACTACAAATATACTCACTTAACAATTGTTTATGGCTCGAATTGTTAAGGGAATAATAAGAAAAGTAACAAATGCAAAATAGAGTGGACTTCTCATTTGTTAGTGTTACACAGTAACTTATCATCTTAATTTCCAATCAACAACAGTGAAATTTTTCATAGACTATTCAAAGAGATTTTGTTTGTTTGTCGCTCAACGGTCATTTTTTGCACACGAGGGCTAATTAGACTGGGATCTAAGGTTTAAAGTGGATTCCGAACCACTACAAACATCCATGCCCAAAGTGGGATTCGAACCGATGAACTGTTGAACTGAAGTCAAAAGCACTAACCATTCAGCTGCCAACTTCTATTCAAAGAGAATATTATGATATATTATTCAACATGTTAACTGATTAAATGGGCACTGTCAGCACTTCAATTTTTTTTTACAAGTTTTAAAAATCAAAATAAAAGCTATTCCCCCAGTGACAGAAAATTTACATTAACTTGCATTTGTTTCCATTAATTTATTCCTTTATGTATGTATATGAAGGTGTTTATAGAATACAGATCGCAACTCAATCAGCAAAAGTTAATAAGAAATATAAAAAGGCATGCCAATGGTTTACAATATTCTTAAAATATAACTTTGTTATAATTGAAATTCTTTAGCTTATATTTTTTATCATAATGAAATAATGATGTAAATAATAAATCAGACAAAAAAAATCACGATTAATTTCAGTTCCCATTTAATGAATCAATTTCTTGACATTTTTTTACCTTCTAGCTCCAGTGGACAAATCCCATATTAGGACCCAGGTGTTTTCCAAACCATTCACAACACAACCTCCTTGGGAAGATATTGCTATACTGCAACTGCTACTTTCAGGTTTCCATTTTTTAAATAATGTCCCACTTTGTAAATCATACACAATAATAAAATTTGGAGAAGTATCATGAAGTTCCTATAGTTGAATAAAATGTAATATAATTTAATTAAATACACTATAATATTTTATGTCTAATTATTCAATATAAAATCACAGACCAAAAAAACAACATATAGGTGCACAAATTTATAGAGAATATTTTTACTCTTATAAGATTATCAAAGTCATAAACTGAAAACACTTACAAAAATATATTAATACATTTTTTAATATTTGAAAATTTAACCTTCAATAATTACAAACTCAAAATATTTTTATAAGAGAATTAGTCACTTTAATAAATCAACATGTGATAGTGAAAAATGACTTTAATAATCACTATTGATTATTTCTGTTTACTGTTTTGAATGCTATTACAAATGAGCATTTAATTTAATCAATCGAAAGTAGTGTACTTTTAAATCCTTTTTAATAATTATAACTGTATATTGTGCAAAGTAATTTATAATTTATGTTAGTGAGATAATTGTGTAGTGGTTGGTGCAAAATCTGGAAATCATATCAAACCTATACTGACTAGGAAGATTTTCTTCAAACTTTATAACTTGTGATAACCTTGCTTTCTTATAAAAATGAAAGATAGTTTTAAGAAATTGACTATTATATAATTTCATTAGACTATATTTTTATTTTTTCTTCTAAATATTTTTATAGAAATATTTAATTTTAATGAGTAAGATTAAAAAATTACAGAAATAATTCATGAGCAATTTTAACCCGTCAGTTAAATGTCTAAAATTTAGTATAATATAAAATACTATAATAATTTTAAATAGAAAAATAACAACATTAACTTTTCATGCCTTTACACATTAAAAATATCAGATTGATTCTACATTGGAAAACTTAATTATCTAAACTAAAATATTTCTTATTAAGATAATAATTAGTTAATTATTTTCGACTTAATATGAAAATATTGATTCTTGAAATTATTATTTTCTTCAAAGTTATATATTCCAGAAAACTTGAAAAATAAAAGTTTATGTTAATGTAAAAAAACTTTTAGTGATTTTGAAAATATATAAAATTGGATAATAATTTTCAACTCACATTTATAGTTTCAATCTAATATAACTCACCCTGCAAACAGATACAACATAATGACCATCATCACTAATAGCAGACAATCTAGTTACAAATTCATGATGAGGTATCCTCAGATCGTATACTAATTTTCTACTGGTAAGATCCCAGACGAGTAGAGGAAATGGCTTTTGAGTTTCATCACCACACACACATATCCTACCATTTGCACTCACCAATAAACTGTTTAAAAACCTAAGCAAAAATCATTGTTAGGAATAAAATAATCATTCCAAAAAATATTTAAATTACAGTATTTTCTTGTATATAATCCGCGAATTATGTGTTAAAAAGCTCCGAATGTCCTTGTGCATATTATACTCTGTCGTGGATAATCTGACAAAAACATATTTTTCATCAAAAAAATTTACAATAAGGTTTTGAAGAAGAAAAAAATGATATTTATGTTTTATAAAATATATAACAGATGGTGCTAGTATTTCATTTTACTTAATTTAACTATAATCAGCATTATCCAATTACTTCAAGAACGAATTCAGTTCTAAACGGTTATTAAAGTTGCAATAGTTAACATCATTTTGCATTCTGTTTTGAATGATCTGTTTCGCTCTGAAAACATTCAAATTAATATATTGTCAATGGGAGGTGCAAATTATTAATTTACAGAGTAAATTTAAAATTGAAAGCTATAGGGAAGGCATATGAAAAAAATGTCAACAAACGTGTAATGTAAGGTGAAAAATAAAACCTGCTCAGTACAAACGAAAAAATTGTATTCCATGTGCAGTAATCCATTTCTTCCATTTAACTATTAACGAAACAAATATAGTTTATTTTAAAAATATTTCTAAACCTTGTTTTGAAAGTTATTAAAATCTAAAAATCGATTAAATTTTACTAGAATCTTCTCAGATATTGATCAATATTGAGCTTTTATCGCAGTTAATTACACTTTAAGTTGAGGTGGATTCAAACAGATCTTTATAAAATTTTTTTTTTTTTTTTTTTTTTTTTTTTTATAGAATTTATTATATTTTTAATTATAATTAATGTAGTTTTTTAAAATTTTATTTGGCACCAAATTGTCAGCAGATTAAATTTTCGACTATTCGTTTTAAAAATTGCCGCGGATTATAGACAGGAAAATATGGTGAATTGAAGAAAATAAGAGGTAAAATAATAATAAATAGAAGAAAATATATAAACTTGTATAGTTGCAAATAATTTTTTATTTGAATGTCAATAGGCAACTTATAAAACCATCAATATTAATTTGTTATAAAATTTTCTTACAGAAATGTCTCCTGAAATTTATTTTTAAGCAAATTTTAGTATAATAGAAAATGGCAGATTACTAGATAAAATTTCAAACATAACTTAAATTTTGATAGAAAGAACTATCTTACAATTTTTCTACCTTATATATTAAAGAACTAGTTTTTAATATGTTCATTTTAAGTTTTCTCTGAAATTATGCATTTACTAATTATAATAAATTCTTTCGCAATTGTAATATAAATCAAAACTATAAAATTAAACTTTTCAAATGGGGATAAAATCTGATATATAGATAAATTTGATACAATACTAAATATGTAGGTCAATGTAGATTAATATAACATAAAAAAGTTAACATATCATTATAATTCGACACCTCTGAATTTGTTGTCAATGAAAAAAGTCACCAAATCATTATATAACACATTTGCCAAAGGATTAAGCACCAATAAGTAAACTATATCTGATTGATAAAAGTTGCATCATTTTTATAATATTTAAGTAAAATTTACAATGAAGAATAAAGAGAAAGAGAATAGAAATTAAAAACATGTTCCCCGATACTTCAGAACAGCCTATACTGAAGATATAATTACTTTTGACAAATATTAAATAATTATACACAAATAAATGATCAAAAATTTAAATGAAAATAATGGCAAAAAACCTAGAATTTAAATAGCAAAACAAGTCATAAAATCCATAAAATAAGCATAGAGAATACAATTGAATTATTCTTGCAAAAGTTCTAATTAAAATAACTTTAACAAATTGCTCTAAATTGAAAATTCCAGAATATTTTTAAAATTTTCAATTATTAATAGGTAGTTAAAATCTCTGGGTTTTAGAAAAACAAGTATTCACCAAATTCAAAAAAAGATCAACAGAATTATGATAGCTGGGGTACATACAAAAGGTTAAATATCATAATAATGAAACAGATTTGATTATTATTTATTATGTTACACAAGCTAACTCTATTTATAACTAAAATAACTCATGTAATGTATAATAAAATCTAGTTATATTTTGCAAACTTAAGTCAATCAAGTTTATGACAACTAGGTTAATAATTTTATTATTTATTTATTTATTTTTTGTATTAAATTAAAATGCTATTTTCAGAATGTAAAATTATTCTCAGTAACACATGCAAATTGCAATTATTTAATTTAAAAATATTAGATTTAAAAGCAAAACGTTTTACTAATTTAAATAGTTTAATTTTTTAGGCTTACTATTTTCTAGATTTAAGCAGAAGAAAAAGTGAATATATACCTATCTTCGCCAACTTTAAAAGTAGTTTCCAAATCTCCAGTTTCTAGATTTGTCATGTTTACATACATCCGATTTCGAGATAGAGCAACAGCATAATTTTCATTGTGCAATCCATAATAAGCCATTTTTTGATTCATGACACCTTTTAGTTTTACCACTAATGTTCCTTGATCCAGATGATAAACTTTTAATTCTCGATTGCAAAGTACTAAAGCTCTATGTACATCAATCATTTTAATATCTTTAGGTTGGTTGATGCCAGTCATAGTGCGAACAGCTGCTTGTTCATATATATTCCAGACAACAATTTCATTCTTATCACCAGATATAGATACAACATGAGATTTATCTTCTTTAATAGTATATAAACCTGTAAATGGAAAGCTTTTCACATCTGGAGATTCTGAATTTGGTGAATGATTTGAATTGCAGTTGACTACAGAAGTTGAAATACTTGGTTCTTCTAAACAAAATCCTAAAGGTAATAAGGAAGAAAGAGGAGGTTTACAAGATGTTTCATAAATGTTATATAAAGCTGGAAAGTCTGAAGTGTTACTGGTATTTGAAAAAAATTTCTTCAGACGTCCATGGACTTGTGCAAAAAATTGAGATCCATCACTTCTAAGTGCATAGCTAGACAATTGTACAAAATTTTCCAATAATTCCACTTGTTTATCACTTTCTGACAATGTCTTTTGATAACATGAAAGATCTTCCAGTAACTGATAAGGATCTGCACCACAAAACTTATATAAAAGCCAGGTAGTATCAAATAAAAAGTTATCCCTAATAGAGTCCTTCATCTGTAAAACAAGATAAGGAAGTTCTTCTAATTTTCTTTTATTAGGGTTTGTTCCATATGCTAGTGGTTGTTCAAGAACAAAACGTTCCTGAGACTTTTCTGAATCTGGTGCAATAGGTTTTGCCCTACCTTCTGCCCATTTGCCACAAAAATAGTCAACCAACACTTGAGCACTGCTTTTAGTTGTCCAACCCTTATCAGTAAGATATTTTTTAATGACTGTCCTATATGCATCACAAGAAATCATAGTCAAAGTACGACCTCCAAGCACCTGAGTTCTGAAGAAAGGTTCAAGGAAATGTTTTACTGAAGCCCATAAAACTGCTGGTATTCGCCGAACTTTTGTTTCTTCACCAAAGAATACTAAATTTAATATATTATCTTGGCAAGATAATAAATCAAGCATTTCACTTTCACTAATACCATGTTTTGTAGTAATTAATAATCCCAGAATAAAAGTTAATAAAGTAACACCTAAATGGGATTCTACATGAGCTAAATATTGAAAAATTAAACCATCTGTATTCTTTTGAATAGTATCAGACATTTCTACCAGCATTTCAATCCATTTGACGGCCATGATTCCAAGTAAATGAGTATACCGGGCACTGGTATCTTCTGTAAGATATGCTGTTATTGCTTCCTGTTCAGAAGGACTTAATCTTTTTTTATGATTTTCCAAAATTTTATTGATTGTACTTTTAGCTTCTTCGACAGAGGGATTATTCAGAGTGATGAAACAATCAGAGTTATCTATAATATCCTAAAGAAAAGTAGAAAAAATATCTATCAATATTAACAAGCATAAGAAACATTACATGTCTTTCTAAAAGCTTTACACAATAAACTAAATTTTTTTGAAAAATAAAACTAATCAAGTATCACTTTGCTAACCAGTTATATCTAATTCAATAAGCAAAAATAAGAAAACATGTACTTTTTATATAATTTTCACATACTTACACTAAAGATACAAATACATAAAGATTTCTGACAAAAGTAGATAAATAATAAACACAAAAAAATTCTTTTAACTATAGATTTTTAGCAATTATTAAGAGTTGTTTATTAATTTGCTACACTTAATTTCTGAGATTAGTTATATTTAATTGCATGCTCAGCAGTTATAAGATGACTTAACAACCATAATTAAGAAATAAAAAATAATAACATATATAAATCAAATTATCACTACAGATAAAAGAATTAATCATTTCCAAAATTAAATATGATAAAAATTATCAAGATAAATTAGATAAAATAATTTAATTTATTACAATAATGGTTATAAAGTTAACAATATGTGATTCTACAAGTGCAATGTTAACTATATATATGTTAATTATATACATGATATAATTGATCAAATTGCCAATTGATTATTTCCGACAAAAATGCCTCAAAAATTTAAATTACAGTAAGTAAAAATTAAAATGAAGAATTTTATTATTTATTCAGAAAAGCAAAAAAATATGCATTTGTTATAGTTATTACATTATTTTATATTGTTATGCATTACACAATTTCGACAAAGACAAAAAATATGGAGAAAATAAAATATTTATTAAATAGAAAGGTAGCTAAAACATGCTACATAATAACTTGAGATTTTCACATAAAGTTGAAAAAAATGAGATCAGATAATTATTTTAAAATGAGAAATAAATTTGATTGTTCAACATTTCTCTATTTTTTGAAAACATAGATCTTAAGTCAAGAAAATAAATGAAAAATTAACTTTCTACTGGTAATAAAGTTTTAATGGTATTAATAAAAATGTATGTATACTATTGAAAATCATTAGCTATATTAATTTGAAGTAGCATTCTTATAAGATTTCTTAATTTTTAATCTAAGATGATAAAACCTCAGTATGAGCTGCATCAGAAAAAAAAAAGAGGTAAAACTGGGGGGGGATTAATAAAAAAAAGCTTCCCCCCTTTTCTAAAAGAAAATAATGACTCAATGGTTGCTTTAAGAGAAAGGCATATGAAGTAAATTGAAAGGATATTTTATATTTTATTTAGTAAAAAGTGACAAATCAATTATTAAGTAAATGATGTTTGTGACTTAATACATAATAAATTTCATATAAAGCTTATTCAATAAAATGTAAATATAAAAATTATGATAAAATTGTAAAAACTATATGTGTGTTACTTTATCACCATTTTTTACAATCAGCAATTACTTTAAAGCTTATCTAATGCTGATAATATTTATTATATTTTAAAACATTTTTTTAAATTCTTTGTAATATGAAGAACTTACAAAAGCACACTAACATCATAAAATAAACTGATAATCAAGAGTCAGGTTCATTAAGTTATTTTACATATATATATATATATATAAATATATATATACCGTATTTTTCGCCGTATAAGACACACTTTTTCTTCCCAAAATCAGGGAATGAAAAGTGCCTGCATCTTATACGGCAAATACAAAAGCACACCATGGCCTTCCGCTGCCCCTCCACCTCTGCTAATGTTTGATGTGCCATCTAACAAAACCATAGATAACAAAGGAGCCAAAAGCATAACCGTAAAAACCTCAGGGCATGAGAAAACCCACTACTCGGTTGTGCTGTCCTGCTGTGCAGATGGTACCAAACTGCCGCCAATGTTGATCTTTAAAAGGAAAACATTCCCAAAGGAAACAATTCCAGGGGGAGTCATCGTGCACGTTCATGATAAAGGGTGGATGGACGAAAATGGCATGAGGCTGTGGATTGACAAATTGTGGTCCAAACGTCCTGGCGACCTTCTGAAGAAATCTTCCTTGTTGGTACTTGACCAGTTCAGAGCGCATATTACAGATACTACTAAAAAGAACTTTAAGGAAGTTAAGACCCAAATAGCTGTGATTCCTGGTGGTCTTACCAGCCAGCTGCAACCTCTGGACGTTTCTATTAACAAACCGTTCAAAGTTCTGATGTGAGAGGAGTGGAACACCTGGATGGCAGATGGGAACCATGATCTTACTCTTACTGGACGGATGAAGAGGCCCACTATCACACAAGTGTGTGAATGGGTTAAAAGGTCATGGGACTCCGTAAAGAAAGACATTGTTGTAAAATCATTCAAGAAGTGTAGCATTAGTAATGCCTTGGATGGAGCAGAAGATGATGTCTCATTTGACACCAGTGAGGAAGAAGGTGATGACAATGACTGCGTGGATGTGTCCTTCCTCATTTCTGATAGCAGCGAAGAAGAGGAATTCTTGGGGTTAGAATAAAAACATGACAGCCTTATTTTTGTTACTTTCACTGTTTGCTGACTGTTTATGAGAGTAAAGATAGCTCTTAGTATGTTACATGGTTGACATAAAATTTTTCTTAAACTGCTGTTAACTTTATACAGTTGATATAAAATACACTACTGGCCATTAAAATTGCTACACCAGGAAGAAATGCAGGTAACAAAATGATATTTATTGGACAAATATATTACCCTAAAAAAACAAGTGATTAAATTTTCAAAAAATTTGGCTGGATAGATCCTGAGAAATCAGTACCCAGAACAACCACCTCTGGCAGTAATAACAGCAGTTATACGCCTGGGCATCGAGTCAAACAGAGATTGGATTGCATGTACAGGTACAGATGCCCATGCAGCTTTAACATGATGCCACAGTTCATCAACCGTAGTGACTGGCGTTTGGTGACGAGCCAGTCGCTCGGCAACCATTGACCAGACGTTTTCTATTGGTGAAAGATCTGGAGAACGTGCTGGCCAGGGCAACAGCCGAACATGTTTCCCATCAAGGAAGGTCCGTACAATACCGGCAACATGCGGTCGGGCATTATCCTGCTGAAACGTAGGGTTTCGCAGAGCTTGAATAAAGGGTAGAGCCACGGGTCGTAACACACCAGAACTGTAACGTGCACTGTTCACAGCACCGTCAATGTGAACAAGAGGTGACCGAGACGTGTATCCAATGGCACCCCATACCATCACGCCAGGTGATGGGCCAGTACACGATGACGAATGCTGTCAGCCAGTGTGTGTTCACCACGATGCCGCCAAACACGGATGCAACCATCATGATGTTGTACACAGAACCTGGATTCATCTGAAAAGATGAGGTCTCACCATTCGTGCGCCCAGGTTTGTCATTGATCACACCATTGAAGGCGCTCTTGTCTATGACGCAGCGTCAAGGAAAGACGCAGCCATGGTCTCCGAGCTAAGAGTCCATGCTGCTACAAACTTCGTCGAACTGTTCGTGCAGACACTTGTTGTCTTCCAAACGACCCCGTTTCTTGACTCACGGCTCGTGACGTGGTTGCACGATCCATTACAGCCATGCAGATAATATGCCTGTCTTCTCAGCTGCTAGTGATAGGTGGCCATTGAGATCCTGCATGGCATTCCGTATTACCGTCCTGAACCCATTAATTCCATATTCTGCTAACAGTCATTGGCTCTTGACCGACGCGAGCAGAAATACTGCGATAAGATAAACCGCAATCCCGGTACACTACAATTCGACATTTATCAAAGTCAGAAACGTGCTGGTACGCATTTCTCTTTCTTACACAAAGTATCACAACAACTTTTCACCAGGCAACAACGTTCAAATGCAATTTGTGTATGAGGAAATGGCTGAACAATTTCCTCATTTAAACACAATGTTGGTGTCATTACTGGCGCCTGCTTTGTCTGAATGCGCTGAAAAGCTAATCATTAGCATATCACAGCACCTTCTTCCTTTCGTATAAATTTCCCATCTGTAGCATGTCGCCTTCTTGGTGTAGCAATTTTAATGGGCAGTACTACAGAATTTTACTACAAAATTTGGTTCATAATCTTTTTTTTCTAGATTCGCCTCCTTTGCGGGTGCGTCTTATATGCCAGTGCATCTTATACGGAGTAAAATATGGTATATATACAGTTTTTATTTGTCTCTTTCCTAGGATATTTAAAACAATATAAAATATATCATAAAAATTTAAACTCAATAAATGATATATATTCCAGATACTATATACATTAAATATTTTTTTAGTAAAAAAACTTTAAGCTATTTTAATTTTTAAACAAGATTTTAAAGGAAATGGCTGTAAAAAAATTTTAAAACCAAAAAGATAATGTTTTTGTTCAAACTTATTTTTGAATTACAAAGAATTTTAAAATTACTAGTTATTAGTTAGCTGGTTCAATTAATGAAAACAAATTTAATATAAATGAGTGCATATATATATAAATTTGAAAAATAATAATGAAGGTAGTAAAATAATTTGATATGAGATATTATTTCATAATAGTTAAATGAAGAAAAAAAGATAGAAAATAATGAAAGCATGTATACATATGAAATTAGATGTCTATACCTTTATTTTTTGGAGTTGTTCACTATCATCCCTAACAGTTACAATAAGTCTTACATGCGACGGAAGTTCTCGTGGTAGCCATTGAAGATTTCTATTGCTGTATTCTGCTAGTTGATCAATGCCATCAATTATTATTATAAGAGGGCGTAATTCTGATACTTTAGATAATAATTTTCCTAATCCAAAATCCCAATTATGAATACTCTGTGAAAGAAAAAGTACACATGAAAAAAAGAAAAAAACAATTGACACACATGAAAATTTAAATCTTTAAAATTTAAAGTATTATTAGTATTAATATTAAAATGATTTTCCTACTCTTAAAAATATAAATAAAAGTATTTAAAAAAAACTTTGCAATAACTAAAAGCAAAGTAATTTTAAAAAAATGTCTGAAAATGTTCATATTAACTTTTAAAATAAAAGCTTCTTATGATATTTAACACTTCTCAAAAGTTTAAAACTTGATGAAAACATAAGAATTATAATTTATATGTGAACAAAATTTTGACTAATTTTTCTATATACTAAAAAAAAAAAAAAAAAAAAAAAATATATTTTTACATAAAAATATTTTGTAACAGCTATTATACATATTTGATCATACAGACATCAACTTTCATTTTAGAAACTATGACTAAAATGTGTGAATAAACTTTTAATGGTTCAATATTAAATCTTTTTTGGAATGTAGTAGTAGATTCTTATTGCTAGATTGATGAAGGAGATAATATTTCCTAAAATTGTAATTATATAATTATTAGTTATCATTTAAAATTAATGAACTTTAATATTTTAACAGATTAAATTGAATATTTTGTGAGTGAAATTTAATATACGGTTTTAAATATACAAGATAAAACATATATCTAACCTACCACAAAAAAAATTATAGAAGCAATATAGAACATAAAATATTACGGCAATCTTGCTCCAATTTCAGTAAATAGAGAAAAAAATGCACCACTTTATTTTGAATTCTGTAAAAAAACTGAATTTGTGAGGTATCAAAAATGGAAAGAAAACACTTATTTAATACCAAAAGGGGTAAAATCCTACTAAATGACAAAATTTTAACTAGAATAACTGAATTTATTGTAAAATTCAAATGTTAAAACTTTTGCTAATTTCAAAATCAACTCATTACCAAAATTTACAATCAGTAATACTACCCTTTAGCCACAATCAGTTTCATTTATTAAAAATAAACTATTTCAACAATTTTCAAATGAATTTACTGGTATTTCATTTCAAGAGGGCTGAGTTTACCACTCAATAGAAATTTTGCGCTAGAGAACTAATTAGACAACATCTGACAGTTAATGAATTCAGAACCATTGAAAATATCCATGACTACATGGGAATCAATGAAATCAACAAATTTCTTAATTGGAAGTGTCAAAATGCTAGCCATTAAGTTACACCCACACGCACACACACACATATATATATATAAACTTAGCTCAAGCGATGGAAAATTATAATAAATAAAAACATTTTAAATGAACTAAACATAAGCTGAAAGTTTATTAACACAAATATAACTGGAAACTTTAATCGAAATATACAACCATGAATACTTTAGTGATTAACTTCTAAATTTAATTACCTTGCTATTTACATATATGAATAAAGTTAAAATATTTTATAATAATATTTTCATAATAATATTATGTTCACAATATTAAAAATATTTACATCCAACAGATCCACTTTTCAGAAATCGATTTAATTTATATGCAGAGAAAGATTGCAACATGCATTCAATTACATCATACAAACATTAGATTTATGTTTCAAAAAGAGCATCCTAGTTGTGGGCAGGGATAATGGTGTAGAGGGATGTTTTTGAATGAAACCCATTTCACTAGAAAAATTTTTTTAACATCAATATTAGTGCATTTGGTTTATTTATTCTTCAACAGCTGTTTTTTTCATGATGATGACTAACTAGAATGGAACTGCAAGTTTAAAGTGGATTCTGAACCACTACAAACATCCATACAGGAGACTGAACCTCTAGACTTTCAGCTAATTCCTATATGTTATTTATGCTCATCAATATTTTCATAACTTTTCAAAGTTGAAATTCGAAATAAAAGTATTGGTAATTTTGTTCCACCAATAATCAAGCTTGACTAATATAAAGAATGATAAAGAAAATACTATCACCCAAAAACAATCCATCAATAATTTTATCAGATATTTCTTTTGTTTTAATGAAATCTCTTTTCACAGAATAAAATTGATCAAAATAATAATTTTTTTTTTTAATTCCAAAGTACTAAAGTTTCTGATTATGTGATTTTGGGAACAATTTTTTCTTCAAAACTGAAAGTTGGAATTTTACTATTTATAAGCAAACTAATACACTTCACCTGATACATTTGCTGCTTATGAATTCTGAACATATTAGATTTTATTTTATGCACATATGTATATGAAAACACACTTTAAAAGAATATTTACATACTCAAATTACCAATTTAAAAACACACACATATATAAGTGTATGCATGAATATAAATACATATAACAATGTTTTAGAGTTTTTGAAACTTACAGATGAAGCAACAGAAGGATGTTCACCATAAAGAGCACAACATTGTTCAGAAATACTTCTCAACAACTGTTGTTGAGTTGAAGATTCTGCAGTTAAACCAACAATTCTAGTAATTACACAAGCAGAGGGAAACCAGGCAGATGCATATTCTGTCACTTTTGCCATGAGACTTGTCTTCCCACAACCAGAAGAGCCACTTACAATCAATGGACAATTTGTAGTACCAGCAAGATAATCCTTGATTTTAAATAAACTAGACTCTTTGTTTACAAAATTTTTGCTTAACTCACGGCAGGCTTGATACTGTTGAACGAGTTCTAAGTATAAAGGTTTCTCAATTCCTAAGGGGAAAAAAATGAGAAAAAACTATCATGATAATCTCTAAAATAAACAAAAAAAAAAAAAAAAAAAATGTATATCAATAAATTATTTAGAAAAGATAACAAATGAAAATAAAATAATATATATATATATATATATATATATATATATATATATATATATATAAAAATATACAAGGTTAAATATGATAAAACTGTTACATTTACAAAAATAATTGTTACAGGTATTCAAGTAGGATCTCCTTTATTTGGATTGTTCTCCAAAATAAATTGCAATATTTTTAAAGTGAAAATGTTTAATATATTTTGGAATACACAAAAATGAGAAAATTTAGCACTTTACTGAGTTAAATGTGACATTTTGAACACATCAATTTTTCAATGGAATATTTTGAATAAAATAAAAACATTTTATTGAGATTTTTATTAGAATACAATAGTTGTTTGTCTATAATTACTTTTATCACTAATAATTTTGATAGGAAAGATGATAATATTTTTGATTATGTATATGCAAATGAGTAATTCTCTCTTCACAAAGAAAAAATTATGTGAGCTTGCATTAGTTAGAGAATGAAAGTTAGAAATTATCAAAAAATTCAACAGAAGTTCTCTACTGAAATTTCTATAGAAATTTTAAAAACATGGAAAAGTGAGGATATTTAAAATTTCTAGCTTACCTATTTTCCTGTATATAATCTGCAGATTATGTGTTAAAAAATTTACAAATTTTGTTGTGCGTATTATACGCTGCTGTGGATAATCTGATAAAAAATATTTTTCATCAGAAAACCTTATAATAAAAATTTTAAAGAAATGTAGTTTATGTTTCATAAAATAAATAACAGATGGTGCTATGACTCGGTTGAATTATTTTAACTATAATCAGCATTGTTCAATTACGTTCAAGAAAGAATTCAGTTTTTCTGAATGATATTAAAATTCCAATTTATTAGTGTTTTATTAGTGTTCCAATTTATTATTGTTCCAATTTATTAGCTTGTAAAAAGCATATTTAGCAATCATGTAATCAGCAACTTATTCATAAAAGGATGACTAACTACATCATTAAAGTTTTCTTAAGATGAAAATCTGAAGCAATCTTTCCACTGACCTTTTCATACTAATTATAGCTTCTGCTTCAATATGCATATAAAGAGGATGTATACCAAGAAAAATTTTAAGGGAAGAAATGGAAATTGTTTTAAATCACCCAGAGATTTTTACACAAAACTGGTAAATTTGTCTTAGATTTTGTCTTACACATTGAAATTGTTAATTTTGTCTCAGCTGTTTCATTTTTGATTCTAGACTAAAAGACTACTAAGCCATAAGTAATGATGGGACAAACAATCTTAGTGTAAATCCAATGAATAACTTCAGGATTTTGGCCCCAAGATCTTCCAAAAGTATTTCTTGAAGCCCATAAAGACTTTTTTCTCTTTCAATTCAAAAATTAAAATACCTGTTCCAACTTAAGTTCATGTGAAAAAAACTCTTAAGAATTTTACTTCTTTGGAGCAAGTTAATTCTTGACCATAAAAGTTATCTTTTTATAATTAAGATTTTTCTTCTTAGGGAAGGTAATCAATGGTTTCTTGCAGATTCACAGAAAGGCCTATATCAAGTCTCAATTTATTTGAGGGCACTGGACATGATGCTAGAGACCATTTTGGCAACTTTATCTCTGAGAACAATAAGTAGATCACCAGCATAACTAACGGCCAGAGAAGTTTAAAATCTCTAGAAGGAGATCTAGAACATAGCACTACAAGATGGGTGAAAAAACCCCTCCTGTGAACAACCAGACTTGACTTAGATAGTCACATTTTCTCTTGAAAAGAAGGCACTGACAAATCTGTTACAAAGTAGATCTTTAATCAAATAGTATTGCTAATTTCTTTTCCAATAAGAGATTACAGAATGGCTTCAGAAAGTATCTTATCAAAACAACATCTTGAATACCTATGATTTGGTTGTAGTTTCACAAAATTTGTAGGATTAATGTACAGCGAATTTTGAGATATTCTTATTGAGGTGTTCATTTCTGTTCACTCTGTGTGATTATATAAATAAATATATGTATGCATATATACAGTACTTTAGATATCCTTAACAGAATCAAATAATAAAGGATGGCATATTTTCATGGCTTTTCAATTCTACAATTTTGGATTAGCACTTATAATTTTTAACTGTTTCTATATTAATCTTATTGATACTTAATAAAAATTTATATTTAACAAAAAACTAATAATTTAATAGAAAAAATCCAATTTTTGTAAGTGTATCATAAGTTTTGTAATTAAATATATATAATTAATAATAAAATTAAGAGAAATATAAGTATTCAACCAACCTCTATATTTTTCACGAGCCTCTTCAAGAAAATCTTCCTCCAAGAGACCATCAATTAGCTTTTTCAGTTCTTCTTTCAATGCATCACAAAATTCTGATATATACTGCTCATCTTCTTCAAAATTCTGTGGATCCAAGCCTTCTTCATGCCATTTCACATAAAATACAAGCTTTTGTGTATCTGGTAAATAATCCTCCAGTTGAACTTTAGATTGATCTATTTTTCTTGCACTTGGAGAAGGTTTATCTGTGGTTGGCTTGTGTGTGAAGCGGCGCTGTGTCCAAAACACTCTCTTCGCTTCCTGTGGGTCATCATTTACGATGAATTTAATTTCATCTTGAAATACTAAAATGAATTTAAATCATAAACAGTTAAAATTTCATAAATTTTGAAACCATAGAAAAATTTTAAATAATAGTACAAACTTTGACTCAACTGTTTTCTTCAAAAGATCAAGCATCTAATTCAACTCATTTTAAGCCAAAATATACGATTGTTTTTTAAATCATAAGCTTTAATTTTATAATAGTTATTTCAAAATATTTTCCAAATAAATAAAATAAGTTCAGCTCTATTTTTATTGCTGTTGTGAAATATTTTTAACAGAAAGATAACTCAAATTGTTTTTAAAAATCTTGAAAAATTCCAATGCTCCATAACAATTTTTAATATAATGAATTGATTTGCAATTATTTGTTATTTTCAAATAAATAGGAATAAATAATTTAATATTAATGGAAATAAAGTAAGTACTCTAAATAATTTAGGGTTACATACAATTATTAAAAAGATAATACTGAAATGGTTAATTTTAATTAAGGTAAAACATTCATTTGTGTTGTCCAATAAATTTGAGGTTTTTACCTTAAAAATTTTAAAAGAAAATGTTGATTATTTAACTGTTTTCACTACTTTTTAAATGAAAAGTCCACATCAATATTAAAGACAATTTAATGGAATAACATTACTGGATATTTGTTCTGCCATTTTCCTTAGCTGTCAATAATACTTGAAAATTACTTTGAAAAAAACTTACTGAAACTAAAACTCTCTATAAAAAAAAAATAAATAAATAAAAATAAAAAAACTCTAAATTATAAGTCTTAGAAGAGATAATTTCTTAATCTTGAAATTGTTAAAACATTATACACAATAAAACAATATATATATATATATATATATATATATATATATATATATATATATATATATATATATATATATATATATATATATATGTGTGTGTGTGTGTGAGAGTGTGTGAGTGAGTGTGAGTAATATATATATATATATAACAAGAGTTTATATAGTATAAGATTTTAATTTGTGAACTATACAACAATAAAAATCATAAAATAAACTTCAAAAAATATTTTTGGGTAAAATGACAGCAATTCAGTTTGTATTTAATCAGTTTTTTTAACAGCCTCATTTTTTGCATATTTGCATTTCTATAGTGCATATTTAACTATGCCCTATAGAAGCATTCAGCATCCTTCATATTAATTTCTGAGTTCATCTGAGGTAAAGTGGTAGGTATTTGGATTTTATCATTCAAAGAAACCAGGGATTATGTTAGACAAAATCAAACAACTTTATAATTGTAAACATTTAAAAAATTTAAAGCATAAAATTTTGGTTATGAATAAAACAATTTGGTTACATTTTGATATTAATAAATACATATATGCAATAGTGCATGCAATTATTAGAAGGAGAATGTTTAAGAGCTTATTAGTTTATATCAACAAATACCACATTTTCCTGTATATAATCCGCTGATTATGGGTTAAAAATGTTTCGAATTTCCTTGTGCGTATTATATGCCATAGAGGATAATCTGACAAAAAATGTTTTTCATTACAATAATTTACAATAAAATTTTGAAAGAAAAAAAAAACGCTGTTTATGTTTTATAAAATATATAACAGATGGCATCAGTTTTCAGTTGACTTATTTTAATTATAATCAGCATTGCCCAATTACGTTCAAGAACGAATTCAGTTCTGAACAGTTATTAAAGTTGCAATTCGTTCACATAATTTCGCATTCCATTTTGGCATGATCTGTTTTGCTCTGAAAAATTTAAATTAATATACTGTTAAAGGGAAGTGCAAATTATTAATTAACAGAGTAAATTTTAAATTGAAAGCTATAGGAAAGGCAAATGAAAAAATTTCGATAAACATGTAATGCAAGGTGAAAAACAAACCTGCGCAGTACAAAAGGAAAAATATATTCTGACATATAATATGAAAAGAAAAATGTAAATGAAAAAAATTTCTAAACCTTGTTTTGAAAGTTATTAAAATCTAAAAATCGATTAAGTTTTACTAGAATCTTCTGAGACATTGATCAATATTGCGTTGAGGTGGATTCAGATTTTTAAAAATGTTTTTTTTCTTCTGTAGAATATATTATATTTTTAATTATAATGTATGTGTTTTTTATTTTAATTTGGCACCAAATTATCAGCAGTATAAATTTTCTACTATTCTTTTTAAAAATTGCTGCGGATTATATACAGGAAAATACTGTACTTTAAATTCTTGACATTTCATTAAATTAAAATATCAGAAACTGACTGCAATTCCAAGAGTTAATATCTGCCCATTTTAATTTCTAAATAATATTTAATAGACTAAATATATTATTCAATAATCATTGCAATTAGAATCAAACTTAATTAAAAGAGGTTCAAAGTGGGTTTTAAAATTAAAAAAATAAACTTCCTTAAAGCCAACAACTAAGTTACCCCCTTCTTTAAAAAAGAAATAAAGGAATAATATAAATCAATTTTGTCTCTTCCTTAACTCTTAATATATATGCAATATTAATTTTAAGATTGCTAACCAAACATGCTCAAGAAGCTTCATAATTTCAAATTAACGTTACATTCTGTACTACCTTAGACCTTACAACTCATCCAAAATCAATACATTGTATTGTTAATCCAAATATGTTTTTACCTATGCAAATGTGATACTAATCTATAATTGTTAGATGCAGAAATGAACTGTGGGTCAACAAAACTAATTCCACCTTGTTATACCAGTGCATGTGATCAATGGCTGCTCTGCCACATCATGAAACATATAGCACAATAGATTTGGACTGCAATGCATCTTTTAGAATCCACTCATGCCATTTATAGTCATTTGTAACCAAGAGGAATGTTCACAAAATCCATTGCTTTGTTTACAGTTGATTGAAAACCAAAGACATTTGTCCTGACAATGGTGCGATGAAAGATGAACATGAATAACAGAAAGAAAGAAAGAACCTCCACTGACAAATCCAACTTCACGCAGTAATATGTAATGACCATATTCAAAATTGGAACACCAAGATTATACAGAACTATTGTATTCTGCATTGCTCTACTATCAGCAAAATGTGGACTGGCCATATGAGGAGTATGAAAATCATGCTCAACGGATCTAGAACATACACACAATGCAGGCAATGCGCAGGAGTTCCACTGGATCTGAGGCATCTCTTCAACTGCATCTCTGTTGCCTCGATCCCCTTCAACATCAACCCTAAATGCTGCCATGACACCCTTTATACGGAAAAAACAGAAGATGTGGCCAGGGCAGTGCACCATGCCTTTGGTCCTATATGAATTTTATTTTCTTTTTGCACTTATCACATGACAACATTATATGTTATCCAAATAAATGTTGATCATATTTCTAGTCTTTCTTGGTGTAGAATTTTGAGTGACAAGCAGTGTATATTAAATTTTACCACTCTGGGGAACTAACAAAAATTAATATTTAAATTATATTTATACAAAACTTAACAATATGCAATATTTATTGAATAATTTTAGCTGTTGTTAATAATTTTTTGACCAATCTTTGAATTAATAAGACTTTTTTAGGATAAGCATTTAAAATATTTACACAAAGAATAAAAACATTGATATCAAAACTTGTCACCATCAAAATATTTGAGTTTCTCAACCATCATTAAAACTATCAAGAAGAGTTTTTCTTCTGTTTAGCTAAAATTCAAGAATGTATAAATAACTTATATCTAACCTAATAATGCTAAGATTTGAATTGTTTTGATAAATATTAGATGAAACTGAATTTGAAACTAAAATGTAATTCTAAGGATTAACATTCATATTTGTGTGTGATATAACATTGTGACTGCCAAGAAATATGTAATATAACTATTAAGAAAGGTTTAAAACCTTTCATTAGACATAAAGGAGTAAATTATGTAATGGAGAAAAATTAGCAGCTTATTTACTTTGAAATGACTGTACAAAATAGTGTAGTAAATAAAAATTATGTTAATATATTTATCATATATATAATAAAATTTATAATAAATAACATATGAAGCCTAATAATTACATATATAAGTACTAGCAATGCCAATTTCATAATTCATATAGTCAACACATTATATTTAATAATTAATAGGAAATTAAAAAATTAAAATACAAACCAGAAGTGAGGCACTTCTGCCTTTGTCCATCAGGTAAAATATTCCCAAATATTGCAATCATTCTTTCAGCCTCTTCTCTCCATAGTCTTGTGCATTTGCCTCTTTCAATAGGATCTTCACCAGCAATTTCGGGATAGTACTTTGTGACAGGTTGCAGGACATATACCATAGGGGAAGCCACTGAGTCTAACTTGTACCATTTTGCAAAAAGTTCTTTGTCAGCTTCTGATTCTACAGATTCCATTCCAGTTTCAAAATGAGGTTTTGGAAGGGAACGGGGTAAAAGTGTTGCTCCAATATTGTCATTGAAAATAACCTAAATAATAACACACTTTAAGGCAAACATGTACAAATAAAGATTATTAATCGAAAACATCTTATGCTAAGCATTAAAATTGTTTACATCAAGAAAGAAACACAAATTGTAAACACAATTTATTTATAAATTAAACAGCAGGGTTCTTTATACAAAGATTATGTTTGAATGTTGTCTGAAAAGATTTTGCTTTACGAAATGAGAAATGTATATAAAAACAATTCTGATTTTAATACATACTAAATTGTGTTAGATTGTGGTTCATAAAATTACAGTATTGCTGCTCACATTGGTCAATAAGAAATGATTATTTGAAAACATGAAATTGATAGATTTAAGATGGGAACACAGAATGCTGTGCCTAATCTTAGAAGTCCAATAGCACTAACAGCTAAGGCTTGCTTGCATGGTTACTTGCATGGGCTTAATAGATGAGCCTTAAGAAATGGGGTAGTATGCAAATCACAAGTGCCTACTAATATTAACGTTTCATGATATTCACAGTAACACAGACTATTCATTAATTTGCAATAGATTCAGAAATACTAAATGTAACATCATAAACAAAAGCTTTCAATGGTGCACTTACAGATGCGGAAATTTTATTAATATAATGGTCACCAAGAAGAATATAAAAATTGGCAGCATGTCTTTAATATTGTTACATGGGCCCATTCTCTGGAATAATAGTATAGGTTTCCACCAAATATACATTTCAGTCTCATTGTTCAGCATTCATATAGGGATATTTTAGCAGTTTTAAGGCTTAATGTTCTACTTTTTATCTGAATCCTACAAGGAGAAAGTATGACTACATGTTGTCAGCATTGTATTGATATTTTATGATGCAGAAAATTTTTCCACTGTTGCTCTAGTTAGCATATTCACTACTTTCTCCAATTCACAGCAACTCTCACCACACTGAAGTACAGGAGAATCAACAAAGTGCCCCACCGAAGGAGAGTGTCACACCAAAGTGTAGGAAATTGAAAAATCTAAAGAATGATTAATGAGTAATGGCTTATTACTATATGCCAATCATTATAATAGAGGAAATATTATAATGTTGAACTTGCATGAGCAGCTATATCTGTATATGACATCCAACCTCATGTTTGACACAATGCTCATGTGATATGCGTTGTGATTGTTGTAAGAGATGGCGCTCTGAATATTCGTTTCCCCATCAGTATTGTTATTTCACAACCAGTATTGTTAATCATTGCGAATTTCTACTGTCCAATAAATACCATTTTCTATTTGTATTTTGCAATTTATGTCAGGTATTGGTAATTTTAATTAAAAATGCATTTAAATGAAAATAACCTTTAAAATTTTACTGTATATATAAAAATATAAATTTATTTTGCATCAAAAATATTAGTTTTATACTTAAATATAAATTTCAAAATAATTATACTAAAAATTGTTTAATAGATATATTATAGCTTACAACACAGAAAGCATGCAATAAGAAAGATGATATTCTACAAATAGTTATACATTATTAATAGAAGGAAAAATAAAATGTAAAAGAAAAATAAATTTCACATAAAATTTCATTATTTTAACCGTTAAGTCATATATTTATTTTCCCAAATAACTACAAAGAAAATACTAATATAAAATATTTTGTTTAAATAATAAAAATGAAATCACAAATTAACTTACTAAAGTTAATAATCTTCTTCTTGTCCTCCATTTCTCCAAAGTTTTCATACATAAATCTGGCAAACTATGGTCAACTAGTCCCGCCCCAGGTATGCCCCAATGTAAATCTATCACATTTAATTCATATCCTTTTTCTGCTGAATATTTTCTCAAGTGTAAAAAGACTCTTTCAATCAAAGCATCCCTTTCAACAACGGAATCTAAGAAAAAATGTTCATCAAATTATTGTTTAGATAATTGATACTATAAGTTTTTTTTACTATGTTCTCAATTAAAAATTGAGAATAATTAAGCTTTATATATTTAATAAATGTTTTGAATAAAAAAATGCAATCCACTGAGTGATAAATAAATTAACAAACATTTATGTACAAATTTGAGCATTCAAAAACTTACCATAAAAATCAGCAGCAACATATAAAGTGATTTCTTGAAGCGGTGGTAAAATTTCAATTTCATCAATACGACCTAGGATCAAAGATCTTATATGCTCAGGAAACCGTTGTAAATCTGGGAGACCGATTAAGTCTAATGATGGAGCATCTTTTATAACAGGTGTCCCTGTCTATAAAGAAAAAAAAATCAAAAATTAATAAGAGATTTTTTAGAGAAAATTTGAAAGTTATTAAAAATAACTAATATATAAAAGGCGAAAACTTATATAAAAACGAAATAATAAAATACATACAGATATAATTCTAAAACTCAAGAATATTTGTACATTAAAAAATTAAGTTTTCTTCAAAAATTATGCTAATAAATTCTTCTAAAACATTGAACAATAACCTGTTTAAACTTTCTTTGTTATGAAATAATAGAATGAATTAACTTTATTATTTATTATTAAAACAAACAGACTCAACAGCATTGATGCAAGTAATCATGCAAAAATATTTAATGAATGCTATAAACAAGTCAACAATGAAATTGAGTATTCACAATCAGCAAAAGAGAAAGCTTAGATTCATAAACATTATGCAAACAGTTTATTTTAAAAAATATTTTTAAAAGCTATAAATCAAAATGCTAGAGAAAATATTAGGAAAAATAAGCTTTTAAAAAAAATTTAAATATTATATCAAATGCCTTCCCCTGTTTGATATCAATCTTTAATAACTATTCAATAATTTTATTTAAATCTTCTATGTTAGCTCAATGAGATTAAATTTCTTAAGCTATTGTTTTTTTTTTTTTTTTTTTTTTTGTAAACTTTGGATTTTGAAACCTGAAAATTGCAAAAACAATATACTGTATTTTCCTGCATATAATCCACAGCAGCATATTATCTGCAAGACCTTTTTCCAAGAAAAAATATTCATAATAAGAATTAGAAAACATTCATATTCATAATCAGCAGCAATCTTTTTGCTGAATAATTGAAAATATATACTGCAGATAATGTTTTAACAAATATATACAGCAGATAACACTGTTAGTCGGAATTTTTTTATTTGCCTTTAAATAACTCTTGGTTTAAAATCTGATGTGACTTAAAAGTTTTTGCTTTCAAAAGACAATATACAAATTAGAATACTTTCAGAGCAAATTACAAAATGATGATAGTAACTGTTTTTGCAATTGTAACATGCTTACGAGAAACTGAATTCGTTCTTGAACCAATTTGACAAAGCTGATAAGAGATGAAATAAGTCAGCTGATTCATGGCGCCATCTGTAATTTATTTTATGCAACATAAATGGCATTTTTTTTCAAAATTTTATATTAAACTTTTCTAAAAGAGAATATTTTTTTATCAGATTATCCGTGGTGGCACATAATATGCATAATGAAATTTGAAACTTTTTAAGCACACAATCTGCTGATTATATACAGGTAAATATGGTATAAGACATTTCAGACTCTTAATATAATCTCTACACAAATATAGGTATTCTTCCGTTATACCTCTATACAATCATCACTGTAACAGCAAAGCAAAAAATCGTTAATTATTGTTATAAATGTCTTATTTACATCATTTATCGCTTAAAAAAGTTTACATTTTAAAAAATTACTAAAAATACAATAACAATTTTATTTACCTTTTATAAATTAAATAATTATCACTTATTGACAGAACTTATTTAAATACTAATGTTTATTTCTGGTGGAAACTGCTTAAAAATTTTGATTGTGTAAGTATAATGTAGTAGTACATTTTTTTTAAAGAAATAAAATTAAATTTAGTTTCTTTTTCTTTTTTAAATCTTTGGTAACTTGTGATCGTAATGCTCTTGTTAATCGACAAAATTATCACTAAGCTATATTTTGCACCAATTTGATTTAGCTTTATTCAGTACTTAAGTTATTTGATTTTATCAACACTTTAGAAAATTTTTTGCACAAAAAATTAATTTATCGGAATTTATTTAATTTACAGTAAAATTTTGTGCCGGTAAAATCATGTCTACATTATATTATTTTCATTTCATGTAATGTGCATATCTTCAGGATTAAAAGCAGGGGTATAATGGAAAAGTATTCAAATATATTAGATGGAAAAATATGCATTTACTATAGTATGCCTAAATAGACTTGTGTACACAAGTGATTTTAAGGTTAAGTACCTTAAAGTTTGAATGTTCATATTTTATGTAATAAGGGAAAAAATGCTCAAAATTTATTTTTGAATTTTTTCCTTTCCTAAGCTAATTAATTAAAGCCTAGTTTAATATTTATATTGAATGCAATACATAAAAAGTAAAATCTCTTAAAGTATAAATAATTACAATTAATTTCATGTAATATATATGGTACTTCATACTTTGTCTCAATGAAAATCAAAATAATTGCACAAATAATTCTTACATTAATATTTGAACCAATTTTAAAGTAAGAATGATAAAAAAACAATTTCACATAAATCAAGCTTTTCAAAAATTGCAATATATTAAAATATCAGAGTTTTTATTCTATTTTATAATGGAAAAGATAGGAAAATGATATTAAAAACTAAACATTAATTTAACTGAATTGAGAGGAAACACAGGGAAAACATCTAAAAAAGTGCAGTTTTTAAATAACAATTAGCATCTAAGTTCAAGAAACTAGCATTCAAATTAAGTCAACATATTCCCTTTAATTGCATGCATATTTTTATGCAAATACAGTAAAAGCCTTATCTGCTATTATTACATAAAAATCAAAAGGACCGAATTGCATGCTAAAATTGCATCATGCTACAAAGTGCACGATAACTGCAATTTTAACGAACCGTCCCAGGGGGTGGAGAACAAGATGAGCCACCAGCACTCACTGATGATAAAGCAGCACCCACGGGTACTTTGTGAGTAATTGGCTCAGTTGGACTCTCCGCTTGTTCTGGAAGAGGTGCTGGGGCAGAGTTAGGATCAAAAGAAGGACGCCTAGATGATGGAGGAGAACCCTTGCCATAAGGCAAACTGTCAGTTGAGCGGCGCCGTCCTCCAATGGGTGACCTAATAAACAAGTATTATAAATATTTAATGAAAAGTAGTTAAAAAATATAATAAGGAATATTTAATGCTACATGCATTAATAAGGAAAAATAAATTAAGAAAATTATAAGGAATGCAGCTATAGACAAATTAAAATTAGTTTTCTAAAAATGACTATAAAGATTGAATAAAAATATACCATATTTTCCTGCATATAATCAGCAAGCTCCTTTTTTTTTGGACAAAAGAAAAAAGTGTCGCAAAATCCAAAATGCAACAGTACATAATTTGCGATAATTTTTTCGAAGAATAGTTGAAAATTTATAATGCTGATAATTTGATGCCAAATAAAATAAAAAATACATATTATGTGTGTGATGAAAAATATAATAAATTCTACAGAAATAAATATTTATAATGATAAAGATCTGTCACACACCTCTACACAAAGTGTGATTAACTGATATGAAAGCACGATATTGATCAATATCTGAGAAGATTCAAGAAAAACTTATCGATTTTTAGATTTTAATAACTTTTAAAACAAGGTTAGACATATTTTAAAAATAAACTATATTTGTTTCATTTTTTCACTTTCCTTCCTTAGAGCTTTCAGTTTAAAATTTGCTCTGTAACTTAATTTTCACTTCAATATGATGCTATATGATTTTGAATGCTTTCAGAGCAAAACAGCTCAGGTCAAGATAGAATGTGAAATGAGGTTAGCGAATTGGAACTTTAATGTTGTTCAGAGGAATTGAATTGATTTCTGAGTGTAATTGGACAATGATTAAAGTTAAAGTAAGTATGCCGAGTATTGACATAATCTGTTATTTATTTTATGAAATATAAGCGGCATTTCTTTCAGAACTTTATTGTAAGATTTTCTGATGAAAAGTATTTTTGGTCAGATCATCCATGGCAGCGCATAATATGCACAGCAAAGTTATAACTTTTTTAACACATAATCTGCAGATTATATACAAGAAAATATGGTACTTTCTTAAGAAGGATGTAAAACAAGGATAAATAATTATGTTAAGCATACTAAGTATTTATATGATTTTAAAAGTTTACCCATTAAGCTTCATAAATAATAGTATTAATTATAAATAATGCATTCTAGAAACATTCAAATATCATATACAGAATCAATAAACATTTCATGATTACAGATGAATAGCTTGATTTAACAAATCAAAATTTTAAAGAATTAAATAAAAATACCATGCAGTCATAAACCCCAACATATAAATGCTTAATTATAATAAGCATTTATTCATTAATTAATTAATTGAAGCAATAATTAAAATATTTGATATAACAAAAAATTTCCAAGTAATGTTAATGTACAAGTTCTCATACATAAAAATATGATGGCTATTATGTCTTTTCATTACATAAAACCTTGAAGTTTTAAGACAGGTTACAAGTTTTTAAATTACTGAAATTACAAAGCTGAAGAATATGTAACTTTAAAATATAAGTAAACAATACACTTCTATTTCAAAATTCCATAATTTTTCATCATTCAATTCTTTTTAAAAGATTGACCTTGAATTTGATGTGCTTAATTTGTTTGTTACCCAACAGTAATTAACACATGTGAGCTAATTCAATCAAAACTTATTGATGTATAAATACCCACAATTATAGTAAATGCAGATAAAGTGAAGCCATACAAATAAGCCTTCAGTTGCCAGCTCAATTCAGAAGGTATGAATTAAATTTACTTAAAAAAATTTTTTTGCAGAATAATTCGAAAAAAATGCAAAAATTAAATTTTGTTTTCTTTTATATGACTGAAAATGAATAACAAAGTAAAATAAGCTTTGCTACTCATTGTACAAAGCAAGCTACATTGTTTATTTACATGTCTATTTGCTTATTTAGTAATCCAAAATTTTAAATGTTTAAGCTTTAAAGATTGTAACTTTTATATAAAATTTTAATTTTTATATTTTGATAAAAATCCAATACAGGGAATGCTATTTTTACCTTCCTTCTCATATTCTGGCATATAAACTAATATTAATAATTATTAAGATTAAATTATTATTAGATTTTTTAAATTTAGAAGCTATCAGAATTTTACTTAAAAATGTCATTTACTTCTTTCAATTAGTTTTTAGCAAATCATAAATTGCATTAATTCAAGAATGATTTAAAATTAAATTTGCCAATTTTTTATTTTATTTTATTTATTTATTTATTTTTATTTATTTTTTTTTTTTTTGACAAAACTGTAAGCCTATTCTTATAAAATTCAAAAGATTTTTTAAAAATGAGTCATTATTGCAACATATTAAAATATGATAGTATATAAGAAGTAACTAAAGCAGGCATGCCTAACCTGCAGCCTATTTGAAGACTGCAGATCAATTGAAGTTTTTAACTCTCTACATTATTTTAGACATTTGGACTATAGATGGTTAGACAGAAAAAGTTATGTTTTGATCCACCCACCCCCACCTTTATCAATGCAATTTTTTTCTGAAATATTCTTTTTTCCTTCATTCGACTTCCAAGCAATAAAAACTAAACATTTGTCTATCATGCAAAAAATTTGTTTGTAAAACAGTGTAATAATTACAGTATTGTTCTTCTTTCTTAATAGTCTTTTTGCAGTTCAAATAAAAATGTTGAAAACTTAAATTGAAATATATTTTGTGCAGAAATTCTGTAACACAAGTATAAAATATTAGAATACTACTCAGATAGTTATTATACTATGTAATGTCAACTGGCAGCAAAAATCCACATTTAAATGAGAACTTTGTAGGAGATATTCTTCTGCCAACAAGTGCAATCTGATCGACTTTACATTTTGTTGTGACTGTGATCCAAGTAAAAGGAAAACTTTTTTAATCTCAATAATTATCATAGTTATTTCCATAAGATATTTATTCATCATCGCTGAAAGAAAACTTGAAGATGAAAATAAACAAATTCACAGTGAATGGGAAAATTTGTACTTTATTCATATAAAAGACAATGCTGCATTTTTTATTCAATTTCAACTTTAAAATCATATAACCTTAAAAAGACACTATGAACAATAACATGGAGAAATTAATAAACTTACTGTGTTGGCAAACAGAAGTTATGTTACAATCTTTGAAGAACAATTTGAAAACTCAACAACGCATATTTCTTGAGCAAACTGCCCAACCAAATGTTATTATCAGTGATAGCTCTGAAATACCTTACATTATTACTAAAAATATAAAGCCTTTTACAGATATAACTATATCAAAAACTTTCTAATTGCTGCAGTTGAAGAAATCTACCCAAAAATAATTTGAATATCTTTACTTAAACAAGTCTGTCATGTCAAAATGTAAAAAGAATAGAAAATATTTTGAGTGAGATTTGTGCACTGCTAAACACAATTACAACAAGCTTCGTATATTTCTCACTGGTTTTGGATGTAACATGAGACATAAATGATAATATTCAATTTGCTATTTTTATTAGAGATTGTTAGAAATTGAATTAAAACTTTGGTCATATTGATTTAAGGATCTTATGTATACTTTAATAAGTATTAAATTTAACTGCAACTATAACCAAATTTAAAATATATAAGATGCTCTTACCATTATGTTTAAGAAATAAGAGAAAATGTGTGGCAGTTAAATAGACAAGTTGGTGGTTATTATGCATTATGTCTAGTAGGTTTTCTATATTTTTAAAAATTGTTTTAATAAATGTTATTTCCCTGTAAAAGATCTGTTTTGTTAGATTCTTTTTAGAAGAATTATTTATGCATTCATCTACCTAATTCTACTGCATTTATACTCTGCTTGTCTTCACACAGACATAGATATTGACAGCCAAATGAATATTACTGAAGAACTACTCAAACTTGTGAGTTTGAAAGTACTACTACCAAAAGAGATAGTAAGGTACCAGCTAAATCAGAAGTTACAAGGTGAAAATAAGTTATTTAATAGTCATCAAGATATAAAAGCTTTCGTAGTAAAGCCTCAGCTTTATGAAAATTAATTGCGGTCAAACAATTTGATTTAATGCCCATTGTTAAATGACTATAAAAATGACCATGAAAACTTCTTTAAATAATCTATGGAAATCATAAACTTACTTAAAGAATTCAATACCAAATTCTCCTACATACAAAAATTTGCAAAAATATTTACAATATCTTTTATTTTATTTAATGTGGCAGTGGAAACAACACATTCAAATTTACAAATGAAGTTGATAAAATTACAATTAAGAAATGAACTAAAAAGCCTATGCATAGGAAAAAAGATAGAATATTATCAAAAATATATCCTAAAAGATAAATTTCCAAATTTAAAATGATTGGCTATGTGCATATTATAACAGCATTTGGAACTACTTATCGCTGTGAGTCGGATTCCGCAAATTAAACCTGGTAAAAACAAAGTACGACTGCAGGTTGCTCGATAAAAACATAACCAATCAACAATAATGCATGTTGATTAAATTACCCATTGATGTTAAAAAATCTTAGGTAAAATACAAAAATAAGTTATATTGGTTGTAAGGTAATAAAATATTTTGAATAATTTGTTGTTTTATTTTCATATGTGTGGCTTGCTTCAGATTAATAAATTTTTACTAAGTACCAGACTTGAGCTAGACACCCCTGGACTAAAGCAACAATTTTCCTTCATCCACATTCATTAGTTATGCATTTTATTTTACATAATATATATCTTCACATTAAAAATATTTTTTCCCCTTAGTTTGCTACTATTAGCATTTTTTTGTAGTATATTTTCATGCATAATATTATATTAATTCTAAACACTTAAATATGTATTGATGAAATGATTGATTTGAATAAAATATAAATATATTGAATTTTTAATTATAATCCAATTATAAAAAAATATTCAACTTTTCTTATAATCCAACTTATGCTTAAAATTATTGATGGAATTTTCATATATGGTGAATATTTATAAAATTAAATATGAAACACTTATATTATAAGGCAAAAGTGATATTTTACAATTTTTATTTCAAGGAATAAAAATTGTAAAATATCACTATTTTAGGAATTTGGGCAAGTTAAAGTTCAAATTTATTTTAAAAATAATGCATTTATTGATTACTGCAATGAAAATATTAAGTTTCACAGGATTAATTTCTTTTTTAGTACACCAAGTTTTATCAAGTTAAATGGACTTTTTATTTTACCAATCCCAATGAACCATTAAAAATCACATTACTGCATATGAAACTTTATTTTAAAAAAATATGAAAAAATTGTATAAGCAAATTTTGATTTCGCAAACACTATTATAACAAATATTGATTTCAACTGGTAATACAATAAAACTCCAACTGTTAAAATTGTTTGCAGAATTTCAGAAAAATAAATTAGAGTGAAATGAGAAGTAAAAAATGAGAAAATGGAAAAAGTTCAAGAAAAAGAAAGGTAAGAGAAGGAAGAAGAGGACAATGGATGTATCCATTGAAAAATTCAGAAACATTCTTTTGAAAATTCCTGGACAGACAGGAATTTGTGTTGAAGATATAGGAGAATGAATTATGAGTCAGATGCTAAAATTTAAAATGCAATTGATGGTAAATTAACTAAAAGCATCAAAGAAGATGACCTTAACAATCAAATTGAAGCAGACATGGGAAAATCAGCTACGGTCATCTGCAAATTCTCACTGTCAAGTGGATGCACTATTTGACTATTCAAAAATGGATGAAAGCAGTTAAGAAGTCCACTGCGATAAAGATTTTCAGCAAGCAATGACTTTCATTTGCAGCACTGTGCATACATACTGTTTCAATGAACAACATTTGTAAGTATATTAACATGTAAAAGTGTGGCTTTTTAATTTAAACGATTAAAAGTTATTTTTCTTTAAAAATGTGTAGTTTTTCTCCTTTTTTTTCAACATATAAATAGTTAATTAAAATGGGTCCTTTTTTGAAAACATTTAATTATCCAAATGGGGTCAATTGATTTGGATAATTGGAGTTCTACTGTATATCTACATATACATATTTTTCTTAAATATAGGAAAAAGGAACAAAAAAATAATTTTTATTAATTGATATTTTATAAAAGTGGGAAATTGAGAAAATAACTGAACAGAAACTCACAAAATGTTCAAAGGAATAGAAATTATGTCTTGATTAACTATACAACCCATAGCTCAATGACAGTTGATTAGAGAAACATATTAGTTCTTATCAAACATGGATGCTATTTTTTGAAATGATAAAGTGTGATACATTTCTGTACTAAAGTACTTCTAATACATAGATAATATTGAGTAAAAATTCAAACATTTTCAATGCAAAATTTAAAAAAATTAGCTGAAAAAAGAAATTATTTTACATTTGTACAATACCATGAAGTGGCATTAAGGCTATAAAGGTTGCTGATAAAATTTGATATATTTTTGCTTTAGAGCCATGTTCTTTCTATATTAATTAATACTGTTTATTTTATTAAGAAAAACAATTTTATTTAAAAACAGTTAAAAAAATATTAAAATCAAAAGAATTTCAGAAATAAAATATAAATCACATGTCTCGTTATTTAAAGATTAAACTTACTGTCCTCCATGTGAATTCTGCCGATCTTTGTCTTTTTTCTTTTGGGCTGAGGAACAACTACTTCCCATGATTGTCAGCCCAAAGGTCAATCAGGAATCCAATGATGTAAGAAGTGGAGAGTGGCAATGCATGGAATCATGGCAATTTAAAGATTGCTGAAATATATGAAGTTTTATATAACAATCAAAACATTTAGAGCTTAATTATTTTATAAGCATCAAGGACTAAGAAAAGATTTTACATTTTAAAATTAGTAGCTATCTAAAAAATTACGATAAGAAAATTGGAGTAAATTATTAAACCCAAGCGCATGGGATCAGATAAATATAATTTGAGCTTAAACACAAAATTAAAATTATCAAAGAAAAAAGAATAAAACTAAATGTATGTCTAAATACTTAATTTTTCTACAAAAGAATTACAATGATGTAAGTAGACTTAACATTTATTCAGTTTTAAAACAAACATTAAAAATTTTGGCTGCATTGAAGAATAATTCTATTCAGATTTTAATAATTTTACAATTTAGAAATTTATAATAAAGTCTAAATATTTTGCTTAAAAAAGGAATAATTTGAGTTTAAACTAAATAAATCTAAATTGAATACATGTTTTTATTATGACTATTTCTAAAAAACTAATATTTTCTAATAAAAAATTATTAAATAGAAACAGTTATATAAAATTAAGTAAGACAGTGAGACAAAATTTTAACCTAAGCAAAATACTGCTTTTGAACATATGTATTTCTCACAGATGGGATACTTAAAAAAGAATGTAAAGAAATGAATAGGGTTCTATTGCACATATAATCAAGATGTGTTGTTTTTAACATTTGCATATCTTGTAATAAGATGATTTCAAAAGCATCTTTTTTAAGTTAATGCAATTCTTAAATTGCAAGGAATTTTGGGATACAGGCAGATACCATTTTTTATGATTAGCATACTCAAAAAAGTATACTTTGAAGATTTGCATTGACAAATATTGATTTTTAATGAAGAAAAACAGGAGAACTCTTTTTGTGAAATCAAGATAAAAATGTTCAGCAAACCTGTAGCTTTAAGCGATTTTGTAAATAGCTGTCAGTTACTCCTTTTAGCAAAATTAATTATAGAATAATTATGATGATTTAGAAGACAAATAAAAATTAAAAGTAGCTTGTAACCAAGAAAAGTCTGTCCACCCCCCCCCCAATTTTAACAGTTTTCAGAAGTGACAAATATATAGATTTTTAACTAAGAATATTCTAAATGAAAAGGAGAAATTCTTTACATAAAAAAAATCTTCACATAGCACTTATAATTCAGAAACCACTTGCAAATTAAATTCATTACAAAGCCATCTATGCAAAGATTTAATTTACAAGTGTGTGAGTATATTGAGTGAATTTGTGAGAAGTAAAAATACCGATCCAAAAATTAATTTGATTTACATTAGATTACTGATTAAATTATTCTTTCCATAAATAAAGTTAGTTAACTAAAATTTTTAATGATGATGAAAAATTATTTTTATTTTAAGCAATTGTAGTTTTAAAATAACTATAACACTTCAACACAAGTTTGTATACACTATTGTGATCAACAATCTAATATAGGATATTTATTCTACCATTTCATGGAGAAAAATATTGATTAGTTTATAAAAATGGAAAATAAAGAGGTAAAATGTATTTTTATGTAAATATATTCTGCACTTTGAAAAAGTTCTATTATGTAACAATTCAAATTCTTGCTTTATAGAATTATTGACATTTTTTAATGTAATTAATATAAGTCTTCTAAATTATGTTCAATGGTTTCCTAGTCAAATATTTAAATTTTTAAAAACATTATTACAACATATGCAGATTTAAAAGCATGAAATTTTTTACAAAAAGAATTACTGATTGCAAAATAAAAATATATTATTTTATAACACATTTGAGTTTAGCAAAAATTTGTGTACAAAACTAATTATTTTCTATATTCACCTATTTCTGTTCACAGCAAATGTTTGATGATTTGTAGAGCTAGCATCACCTTAATATTTTTTTTTACTAAAACATTTATTCAAAAATAATAATTAAATTGGAAAAAAAAAAAAAAAAAAAAAAGAACATAAAAAATTATTCACGAATGCTTAGTTCCATTTTTCTTTTTTTACTTCATCGCAGCTCATGTTTAAACACAAATATTAAACCAAGTGGAAAGAGAAGATAATGATCATTACCTAAATTCGGCATCTTTTATTTTTTTATATTTTTTAGTTTCTAATAATATATTTCCTGCGAAATGCAAGACATTCTCAGAATGAAGTGTGATA
Source organism: Latrodectus elegans (assembly GCA_030067965.1). NCBI lineage: Eukaryota > Metazoa > Arthropoda > Arachnida > Araneae > Theridiidae > Latrodectus > Latrodectus elegans. The sequence continues at coordinate 60,304,724 of CM057814.1, read as the reverse complement.
CCGGCATTCAAAGTCAAGAAAACAAAAACATTAAAAAGAAACCTTCAGCACACAATGTCACTTTGGATAATCATCTTATAACTGAACTCCGGAAAACATAAAATTACCAGTGCAAATTAAGCGAGGAACAACTTCTAATTTAATTCTTCAGGAATTTCTTGGTCATGAAGTAAAAAGGCAGTAAATTATTTAGGAATTCTTCTCCAAGAGAAGAAAACAGGCTGTTTCGCCTACCGGTACTAATCCGCCATATTGCAAATTGATGGGGTGTATGGATGCGTGCGCAGATTGAGAAGCGCTGATGATTGACGCTGTTTACGATCAATACGCTCTTGCTATTTTGTGTTGTATATATATTTATATATACATTCCTTTATTCACATATTTTTTTAAAAAAATATTAAACAAAAATTAAAATAAAATAATTTTTTCCTATTTGTAAATACAATTGGGGATTAAAAACAAGAAATAAGTAATATATGTATGGATAATTTGTTTCCAATTGTTACATTATTAAAATTATTTAAAAGAAAAAAATTATCTTGTGATATTTTACAAACAATTTAAAATTATTTAATTTTTTATCTGTTAATAACCAAGAAAAAATTTAAATGTCTTACTTATTACAAAATAAATATAAATTTCATAGCAATAATTTTGTAATTTATTTTAATTTTTTACAAAAAATGCGACATTTTATATTTTTTAATACTAAAATAAGATCATTCCAACAAAAACAATCTGAGTTTATATCAAACACTATTTAATTAATCTAACTGAACAGAATTTTACAATTTGAGAATATTTTTTACGAGTACAAAAATAATAACCATTATTAAATGAAATAAAGTTTTTGAAATTAATACCGTGATTAATTATCTTATATTCAAGTAAATATAAATTATAATAAAAAATATAAATTTAAAAATATAATCAAATATAAATTTTCCAAGTATAAATATTTATAACCAAAAGATTTTAACAAGTGTTACGGCGAAATTCTTGAAATTATAATTTCTGCAAAAAAAAAAAAAAAAAAAAAAAAAAAAAAAATTAATATAATGAAGAGAAAAATTCATAATTCAAAAAAAATTTAGGATACAAGATATTCTAGCTTTTTTTTAACTCATAATATATTAGGACAAGCTTAAAATCACAAATTTTAATAAAAACATTTTTTATTGTGACCAAAGTACTGTCCCATTTATTCATTTACTTTTATGATAAATAAAATCAAATTCCATTTATTAATGTAAATAATAGCAATTAATTTATAGATATTTAATGGGCATTATTCCCATAACAAATATTTTTAAATTATTCGTTTTCTTGAACATAGATGAATTTAATTCTCAAAGATATCTAAGACACGTATAAGTATTCTAGTGATACAATGATAATTATTATAATTTGATGTAACAATATTGTTTCCAAATATATATATGGTATTTATGTATATTTATATTACATATTTATGTATTATGCATTATAAAAAATCCAAGAATAAAATCTGTAATAAATATTTTAATACTATAAAAACTTTAAGAAAATTTATATCTACGTCTATCTATCTATCTATATATATATATTATGTGTGTGTGTGTGTTTCAAAAGAGTTTATGTATAAGGCTGTATACAGCAACGATTTTTTTTTATAATGGGTTCACCACCTGGGTGCCTCATTATATCAGGTGCCATCCCTTCGACTTTTTGAAGGTAGAAAACTGAAATGTGGAAATTGTAGTGCCCGGGCATTAAACAATAAAATATTTTATAACAATTCTTGTCACTTTTCAATTTTCGCTTTTTGTCACCAAATATTAATCAGATTTTGAATACTTCTCTTTAAACTGCAATGATATGCATATATATTTCTCAAAGATTTGTACAAACTGTAAGATTTCTTAAAAAGTTATGTGGAAATCACATTAAATGTGAATAATTCCATAAAAGGTCAATGGACTATTAAGGGCATGAATGAGCGTAATATATGGGAATATTTAAAACAAAAATTTATTTTTTTGAATCGAAAACAAAAATGTAGCAATTTTTCAACTATTATAGGTTTAGTAAAAAATAAATAAAATGAGCATGCATTTCAATATATATGATTTTACAAAATTTGCAATAAAATATAAAATATTCATTGAAATATTTACAATTAATATCTATTTATTATAAGAAAAATAGGATATAAATTCTCCTAAAATTGTCGATATATATATACATATATAATTTAAAAAAAAAGATGAATTCCATTTATTTTCAAAATGCTATAACAATTATCATGAGTGTTTTTATATATATATATATATATATATATATATATATATATATATATATATATATATATATATATATATATATATATATATATATATATATATATATATATATATACATATATATATACATGCATAAGTAACAAAATTTTTTTTAAAAATTGAATAACTGTTCTGTTTAAATTATAAAGTTAGGATGCATTTATGTTTTACAGAGTGTATTTATCTCTTCTTGAAACTTTGAAATGAATAACAACTAAAATTTATAATAAGCAAAATCATACATGATTAATATGAAATACTTTTCCGAGAAAGTTAATTATTAACTTTTATTGCATAACCGAAATCAAAGTTTCTTTGCGAGATTAAAAGAAAAAGAGCGATTCAGAAAACGTAATAAAACATTTTTGTGTTTCTGTGCGAAAAATTATCCGTTTTTACCTTCATTTTGTTTCGAATAATTTCACTCAACTCTAATATTATAATTCGAAATATTGCATGAGTAGAACAAACGCAGCATATCATAACTACATTATTAAGAATAAACACAATATATTCAACACACATGCACATTTATCATAAATAGGAAAATGACGAGATCAAATTACGGATTAAGGGTGATTTATTCATATTCACGATGATGAATAAATCACTCCATTCCGTAATTTTAGGTATTTTCAGAAATAGTTAACAAATTATTTAAGAGCTGTTGATTGCAAATAATAATGCTTTAGTTTCTGAAATCGAAAATGCCATTAAAATTCATCTGAATGCTTTTAGAATGAATTGATATAAAATATTTCATCAGCGCATATTTGGAATCAAAGCAGCAATTAAAATTTTTTAAGAATATATTCACAAAAACCCAACGATTATTTCTCTCAAAACTAAAACGATTCAACAAAAAACTATAAATGAAAAACATGAGGTATAAATATTAGTAAATCAAAGTACTTTCAGTTATTACCGAGAATCATTTGCTTCGAAATCATTAGAAACTCCTATCACTTAAAAGTAAAAGCGGAAAAAATTTTTTTACAAATTTGCAAAGTAATTAGGGAGAAAAGGAAAAAATTTTAAAAATGATGATGGAAAAAATTATCTTTGAAGAAACAGATGCAAGCATATTTATCAGTATAAAACGAAATATCAATTTCAATATTATTTAATGCTCTTGGTTTTGAAATATTGATAATGAAAGTGCTATTGTTTGAAAATATTTAACATGCACATCATTAATGTGTATAAAAAATTTTTTTCATTATATCCTTTTCTTTTCACTTTTCTAATATTAGCAATTTTGTGTTCTAAAGAAAGCTACTAAAAATAACATTCTTCTGTACAGGAACTATATACTCTTAACCTCATTTTTTGTTGATAAATTTTTTTCTTAAAAATTAAAATATCTCATTTTTAAAAATCAAATTTGAAATGTAATAACTGCGACTCAGATTGAAAAGATTTGTTTTGTGGCAAAAATGGTTCGCCTAATAAATGTTACATTTAGAATTATTTTTCTCAATCATGAAAAATGTACGAATGAAAGCTCTATCCGCTTCGCCTGAAATCTACTAAAGTTATAAACATAAAGATATAAAGAGATTTTTCAAATCAAATTCAATACTAATTTTTCAGCAAAAAATCCACTTTTTTGAAAATATTATCAAAACATTCTTTTCCTTGATAAAGATCAAATTTAATATAAGAAAGCAAGGATTGCTCTAATGATTTGTGTTACGTGTGGATCAAATTCGGTAGCATGCTATGAACTCATATGATATATATATATATATATATATATATATATATATATATATATATATATATATATATATATATATATATATATATATATATATATAATATCTTTGAAAACAAGGGGAAAAATCGAATGAGGTTTTGTAAGCTTTGTTTTAATATATTTTGAAAGCAGCACTTTTTTTTATCGTCGAAAAAATAACTTTCAAATTTTTTTTACGAAGAGCATTTTTAAAATAGAATTTTTAATTTTAAACATTAAACGTCACAAAAAATTGTGCAATTTACATGCCCGAATTATTTATTGTTAGTAAAAGCAACGAACTGTAAAAAGTCGAATTGTAAAATTCGAAATACTTATTTTAACTATAAACAAATTATATTTTCGTCCTATCAAACAGGTTTTGAATATATACATACATGCATGCATGCATACATACATACATACATACATACATACATACATACATACATACATACATATATATATATATATATATATATATATATATATATATATATATAAGATAAAATATGAAAAATATGAAATTGGAAAAACAGTGAAATATAAATAAAATAAAACATGAAAAATATGGAAAAGCACTGAAATATATGAAACAGATGAAAAGAAGAATACATAGGGGCCACGTCTTCATCAGGAGGGAGATGGCCAGCTATGCTAAAAGAAAGAACACTCTTTTCTGACATGCTCGAAGGACAAATGTCTAAAGATCTTCGAGCAATTCCCCCAAAGAATGTTCGTATTCAAAGAACCTAGGTTAAAACATTTGAATAAATATAAATGCAGAAAATTAGAAATACACACACACACACACACACACACACACACACATATATATATATATATATATATGTATGTATGTATGTATGTATATTTGATGTATACATAGATTCCTCAAAATTTTGAACAAAATCGAGTCTTAAATACTTAATTATTCATATATAAAAACTTATAAATATTTGTGATTATTCTTAAGTAATCAATATTAATTTTTTAAATTTAAAACTTTCCTAACTAATTGTTATTTGAAATTACATTTGCAATCATTTTATGTAACTAAAAAATTAGAAGTAATATCAAAAGGAAATTCTTTTAAATACATTAAATATATACTTTCACAGTGATAATTATATATAGATTCATTAATTAAATAATATCTCCTTATTTTGATAAGAGTTAAGGATGAAGTTACAGTAAAATATTATATAAAAAATTAAGTTATTTAAAACAATTTGAAGTTTATAAGAAAATAGTCATAATTAGTAACTGAATGACTTTAGTAATAACACTGTTCACTCATTTCATTTTTGATCAATCAACTGTTTTATTTAAAAGTAAATATCTTACTCTATAACTGTTCTTCACTTTTTAAAAATAAACAATGATAAATCTAAAAAGTTTAAAAATTTCTTGTGGAAAATTCTACTTTAAAATTCACATCATGACAATCTTCCGCTTAATGTAATCAAAGCTATTGGTAACAAACAAAATAAAATTATACAATATAATTTTGTTTAGTAAAAAATTTCTTAGAATAATAATTCAAAATATTTTAATAGATAATAATGATACATTATTTTTGTGTTCTTCTTATAAAGAGCGAATAATTAATTAGAAAATAAGCCTTATGGATTTAACATTTTTTCTTAATAATCTTTTATAATATGTATTTTATATTTGAAGAATTTGTTCAAAAGGGGTAATCTAATAATCACTGTTAACATATAATAATTGCATACGAAGCAGAAATAGGTTATAAATGTATTTATTTTTGAGGATGATAGAAATTAAAACTTCATCAACCTTAAGATGAAAAATAAGTAAAATATCAACATTAAACATAATATAAAATTTTGTGATTTATCAGGGATATTTTCTGCGATACTAATCAAAAAACATCTCTGAGAGTATAATTTTAGAGTTTTTGAAATGCAGCACATGCTGTAGCATTAAAACACCGCGAAAAAGTTCAACATTTACTGAACGCATGTTTTTGAATCACCAGAAATGTTTCGCATTATTTTCTAAACTTCTCTTTAATCAATAAAAGTATATCGTATTAACTTTTAAAAAGATGGAATCTTTACACAATATCCACGTTTATTGGACAGAGAAGCGAAACGGTGAAACTACTGTTATTTTAAAACTAAAATAGAAGAAAACATAGAATGTGAACAATTACGCATTTCATTACCTGTCATCAATCAGCCAGTGTTTACTTTTACAGGCAATAACACCTGGTTATAATGGTGACAGTGGATGTATCAGAGCGAAAATACTCCAAGAATGAATCAAAAATTTCATAGTATTATTACGCATTTAGATTTCACTCATCTTGTAAGCAATTATTTTCACATAAATAATTAACAGAATTTAAAGCAGAAAATGTGTTCGTTTCTAGAATTTGTATTTAAAGCTTGAATTTAAGATAAAGAGTTAATAAAATGCACATATGGGTTAGAATGCCTTTTTTCTTCATCAGAAGTGGGAAGTGAAAACAAATCATTCCTAACATTATTCCTAACGTTATTTAAAAAAAGAAAAAAAAAATTTCTGTTTGAGGTGATTAAGAACTGCAATACCTCATAAACCGTGCTCAAAAAATATTCTTTTCTATAAAATAAGCAATCTTTAATAAACAATCAAGTATCCAAATATTACTAAAATTAATTTATATAGACATATACAACCTTGTAAAAAATATATGCTATTTTTAATAAATAACATGATCAGACAAAAAGATTTATTCAAAATAAATTCAAACTCGAATCTTAAACAGTCGTAACCAAAAAATATTATAACCAAAATATTTATTTAAATTATAAAGCGAGAAACAATTGTATAATTAATTTTGATTGCAATTTTTCAAGACATATCGATATGAAATTACAATTGAAATTTAAAGATATTTATTTACTGTATACTCTTTCCTTTTATTTGAAATTAATAATAACTTACTTTTGATGTTTACTTTTTTGTATACATAGTTTCTTAGTATAGGTTTTTTTTTTTTTTATATCTTGTTATATAACAGTGCATTAGCATTTCTTTATTTAAGATAGTTTCAGTCATTAGAAATTTTGAATAAATTACAAAATTAATTAATTTAATTGAATTGAATAAACACCCAAATTAATAAATAAATTTCAGTTAAAGATTGTTCCTTAAATATGTTTAAAAGAAACATGTCAAAAGCATTATAAATGCAAGGTGATTCTAAATTTCTTTTAAAAATTAAGAGGAGTGATAGTACTCATCTGGACAAGCAATAATTACACAGGAACATATGGTCGCATTCCACTCTGAGAAGCAGAAAAGAGGAAAGTAGAAACACATCAAGAAGCTATCACGAATTTACCGTATGCAAATTTCCACAAAGAAGCAGCATTTTGCTCTTATTGGTTACTAGAAAAAGCCAATTAGAATAAGCATTGTCCTTTAAAAAAGCAATCAACCCGTTTTGTCTGATAATACTGCCCACTGTACAAACCCTCGTAGACAATAGCAGAAAATTTTCGTGAACATCTGAGTAGGTATCCTTGTTTGTTACCTGGTAGGTCCTTACATCATTCCAGACCATTTGACCGGCGCAAAATACCATATCTTCTTGGAACAAGTGCTTCCCAGTTTATTGCAGACTGTTCCATTCCTCATCTTGAGGGACACGTGGCCTTATTACACGATGGAGCCCCAGCATATTTTTCAATCTTGGGCTGCAACCTTTTGAATATCATATATCCCGCAGGATGGATTGGACGTAGCGGACCTGTAGTTTGGCCTTTTCACTCACCGGAACTTGATTTTTGATTTTTTAACCACTTGATTTTCTTCTTAAATCTTTAGAGTACGAGACGCCTGTAGACTGAACTGAAGATCTCATGGCTAGAATCGTCGTTGCTGGGGGCAAAATTAATACGGCACCAGGAATCTTCGAGAGGGTGCGCCAGTCGTTCCTCCTCCGATGTGAACTGTGCAACGACACACATTGGCGGCATTTTGAGCATTTGATGCGAGGTTTTCACTAAACAATAAATATGATAATGAAACTTTTGGTTCGATTACCAAAGGCTGCTGAAAGTGTTGGGCAATCGCTGTCAGGTGGGACTTCCCCCTTTCTGCCTCAAAAGGTAAAAGCTCAAAGTTAGGTAAAAGTTAACTTACATGTACCCCTTGATTTTTTTTGACGCCAAAATAGGAGCCAAAATGTGAATAACAAAAAAGCTACCGTAAAACTAAGTTAATCAAAGCGCTCGAAATATACCAGGGTTACCATAAATTAAATATTATCACCAGATATTTTGCCAAGCAAATTAATATCCTATTCTACACCGCGAACCCGAATAGTTAAAATTAAAGTTTTAAACTGTATGAAACTGAACTAGTTTCGCAAATATATTTCACAGTATTACGCATTTTATAAAAATATTAAGAAAATACAAATTCTATTATAAATGGAAGTCTTCTTAAATTAAAAATAATTCTCATATAATCAAACACTATGAAAAACTTAAAATAGATGCAAAATGTTGTCATTGTTACGGCATGATTGACCAAATATGACATGATTAATTTAAAACTTGATAATATCTTAACCACACAAACTGCTTTGAACTACACATAAAATAACTAATATAATAATTAAAACATTTCCAAAAAATTTTCAAATTATATACACTTAAAATGTATTTTATAATGTTTGTACTCTTTTATTTTAAACTACCAAAAACTTAAGAATATCTCTCTCGTTTGTATTTTAAGGTATATTCCCATAAAATATTCAAATTATAATAAATGCTTAAATTATTTAATTGCATGTCTAACGTATGTATATTTAAATTATATTTTTAACAATATATCCAGTTTTAGTTTCATAGTTTTAAAAAAAGTACTTCAAGTTTGCTGAACCTATAATAATAAAAATTTTAAATTTTTAATTTAACTTTTTACTGTGATTCTGATTAGAATACCCTTAATTACATTCTTTTATTATAATTCTATTATAAAAAATATATTTTACAAAAAAATTATTTACTTTTGCAATTCTTCTAAATATACATTTTAATAAATAATTTTATTTTCTATATATGCTTGCATATACTTAAAATATAACATAAACAAAATTATACTTTGACCTGACGGGAAATCAAGGTACTTCGATACCTCGAAATTTAACGATTTTAAGAATTGAAAAGAGATTTTAAAATTACTTATTATTAAATACAATTTTTTTTTGCATATCTATGTATAATTGAGTAACTTTGTAATTTCTGTTTTTCAACAGAATTTAAAATATAATTAGTTTAATCTAGACAATAATATTTAATAAATAAAAAAATTTTCTATAAAATTGTATACACATATTCATACATATACATCTTTAGATATTAACATGGAGACTTTTACTACAGATGGAGAATGTGGGTATTCATAAATTGAGAATTACTCAAATCTATGTTTTCATTAAAGTAAAAGTGATGTGATGAATAGAATTGTTATGTTGAAACAGCAACAACAACAATAATAATAGGTGTAAAAATTATACTTGTTTACATAACTTGATTTATAAATCTTGGCAACAAAATCTGCAGATAAAATTACGATCACATTTGAAAATTTTATATAAATTAATTACAAATTAAATACAATCCATTAATTAACAAAGCATTTGAAAATCAGAAAAATGTTAAATAATTTAACTGCTGAGCTGAATTTTCATTATATTAAAGTTAAAAATTGGTAAAATTCAAAAATTAAATTATGTAAGATCTCTCAAATTTAAATTACAAGTCTATAAACATATAATAAGTAATTAACAATTTTTTTTAAGAATTTTTCATTTCTACCTTTCGACAAACCTTTCTTTTTAACTAGTTGGATTCATTTAATTAACTAATTTCTAATACTCTCACTAGAAACCGACTCATTACTTAGAAAGTAGGAATAGAAATGTCTCAGATTTCATTAATTCTGGACATGCTTCAATTTAATATTCAGCCAGATAGCTGAAATCAGTATTAATTTCATGCTTATCCCCAACTTGTCCTAAATTATTAGGAATGCTTCCTCAAACTTGGAAACTTTACTATAAAAAAGTACTATGAACTTAAGCAAGGTTTGGAGAGAAGGGCAAGATATTGACCGGAGATGATTGGACCGGACTTCATCGTGACGTCAAAAGACGTCATTATGACGTAGACTGCACGTTGATGTTGGCGATCGATTGGAGCAGTATTTGGGATAAAAAGAAGTGAGAGTTGGGTCAGTGCTAACCTCTCAGTCGAAGAATGTGATTAGTATGAAAATATAAATTCCCATATTAAATCCTGTGATTAAAATGAACTTTTTCCTTTCATTTTTTTACAAGAATAATTTAAATAATGATATGCTTATATCGAAAAAAAAAAAAATTATCAAAACAGAATTTGTGTGCTATAAAAATTTGAATTCGAGTTTTGGGAATATGATTAATATTATAAGCATTTATATATAAATAAATATTTATTACAAAGTGGTGTTAATATTTAACAATTTATTAATCCTTATTATGTATTATAGAAATTACAGTTATCATTACAGTATAGAAGTATGTTAAAAAAAATTGCAGTTATCATATATAAATCCCGATTTTTTTTTTTAAAGTTATTTAAATGCCAATTGCAAAAGCAATAAAATTAGGGAAATACCTGGATTTTTAAGTTAAAATTATTTTCGAATTCGGAAGCATTAAAATTTTGGTGCAAAAACAAAAAATAGTAACATTTTTATTCTGATAAATAGTTCTCAACAAAAATAAAAATAAGAAATCACGTAAATAGAAATAATTTAGAATGCATTCTTTCTATTCAAAAGCTTGTTTATTAAAAATAACTTCTTTTTTTAAATAGTGTTTGCATAGAAACGTTAGGTACAGAATTAAAATTATTAATACTGCACTTTTAGTATTAATTAATATCATTATGTATCTCTTTGTTGGCAGTAAAATTTTCAATTCTGCCAATAGAGTTATTGCAGTAAAAAACTAAAAAAATAGGATAATTTAATATGATCTTAACTCTGCTACAGAAATTAAAAATATATTCTTATTTTTAATGCAGTGACCTCAAATAAGATAAGTGATTTGTACATCATGACACTTTAAAATTCCAACCAATTATTATAAAAACTTAAATTCTAGACTAAGTTCGTTTGTCATTCAGATATCATTTTATAGCAATTGTGGTATCATTCGGTCCGGATCTACAGCTTAAAGTAGATTTTGAATCATTAAAAACAACCACATACAAGGTGAAAATCGAACTCACAAATGAGTTTCTTAATTTATTACAAATGCCCAGAAAATTGGCTACGATACCATCAGTTCCCTAGCCTTTCAATATCTCTGAACAGTACATATTAAAAACACAAGTGCAGGTAAAAAATACGAGTTAAGAATATTAGCATCAAAAATTTTGATCTTGAACTTTGTAGTTGCCACTTGTGTCCTTTGTGCAAGCAAAGGACAGATGGGAGAACTTCAAAGTTTAAACTAATATAAACAAGCTGGAAAACGGTCATGGTTTGTAGAAAGGCGAAGAAGTATCACACTTGCATTTCTAAGGAAATCAGGAATAGTTTTTGACTCCTTAATTAAGAAAACCCAGGCTTATATACAGGGTAGAATTACACAGTAACAGCATATCTTCTCTTAATCGGTTGCTCACTTCAACATGCTATAGAATAGCTTACTATTTACAATGGTACTACTCAGGTGTGAATTAAAACAATTGGTTAAATGGCTGGATGTCAACATGAAATTTAAGAAATATTTACCCAAATTAGTATGTTTCAACCAAGAAGTTTTTTATATTTAACAATTAATTGCTTTACTAGGTAGAGTTTATTCGTGTATATCACAATTAATTGCTTACAGTTATAAGTTCTTAACAATTAATTGCTTACAATTATAGGTTCTTAACAATTAATTGCTTTATCAAGTAAAATTTATTGCAAGTATCATGTAAAGTTTATTCAAATATTTTTTATTCACCACAGAAGAAAAATAGGTATTTAAAAAATTTCCTCATGAATTTTGAGAAAGTTTTATGACAAAAAATAACAAAGCTCACAACTGATAAGACATAATATTAATTTTTTCAATAATAAATAGAAATTAATAATTTATAATAGAGTTCAATATGGTTCATTGAAAATAAAATAGAAATCCAAAGAATAGTTAATTTAAACAAAAAAGAAATTTTAAACACTTAAATTTTCGTTTTCAATAAGGAAAATTTCTTATTGATAAAATGTATTGTAATTAGTGACTATAAGAATTGTAATTGAGTTTTAATAAAAACCGTTATAAAATTCAGAAAAATAAATATTATACATTTTCTTCTAAGGTTTGAAATCAAAACACAAAATTTAAGTAAATGTGAATAATAGGTTTTATATGAAATAAGATGAATCAAAGAAAGAAATTATGACATTTATTAATAATGGAAATTTTATTAAAAGGTTAAAAATGATTCCAGTAAGGTAATTTGCTATTTTATAACTATACAATGGTTTAATATTTTTCTTTTCATATATATCAACTGGTTTTTGATCATGAACAAAATAATTCAATTCTTTTCATCTGATTCATAAGAATTATAATATTTGTTATAGTATTAAAAAATTTAAAAAAAAATATTTTAAAGATTCCTGTTTAAAAAATAGCAAATATTTGACATAACGTGTTTTCCTATTTAGAAAATAACTGAAAAACATCTTGCAAATATTTTTCAGTATAGTTTTTTAATAAGTAGATAAAACAGTGCTCATATCTAAATTAAATATTTTAGTAAATGAGTATATATCATAGATAATTTTCTTATATTCAAAGGTTAGGGAAAAATTTGGATTTATATGATAATATGAGCCATTTGTACTTCTTTATTATTAAAAGAATATGAAACATATAAAAATATTACTTGATGTATAACTTTTAAAAATAGTTGGGAAAATTTATCAGTATGTAAAAAAAGTCCTTTATCATAAAGTTGTAACATAAAAATGTAACCATTTTGAATCAAGTAGGTCACGTGATGAACTCGTAAAGCTCTTAAAAATCAGATTGTCATAAATCGGTATTAGAACAAAAAAAAAAAAAAAAAGTACGCATCTATTTTCATTTCTTTTCTTTTGGAATGACAATAAGAAACATTATTATTTCATAATGTGATCCTTTTTTCTTTTCTCTCTTTTGCCCTAAAGACGTATTTTTTACGACTAAAGTGAAATTTACTACTCCGTTATATATATTTTCCTTTTACACACTAAAACAAACTGACAGTTACGATGTGGACATGCGTCGTTAGAAAAGCGTTTGCGCGCTCGTATTTAATTCTTCTGACGTTCTCATGGCATCAACTCTGACGTCATAGCATTCATTTCAGTTTGAAAGAGAAAAATTCTTCTGCATTGAGTAAGCAGGCATCTACATTTTCAGTTCAGCTGGAGTTGAAACTATCCGGGAAAAAATGGAATATTCTGTTATTATTATTTTAAGAAGAGAGAGCAGCTCTCTTTTACCTAAGGCAGCTGAATTTGACGAATCTCAGGAGATTTACGTATTCTACTCGGTTGTTTTTTTTTAGAGGAAATGCCAAGTATTGCAAAACAGGGTTGAATCCTTGAACTTTTGGTACAGCCATCTAAATTTTTTTCAAGCAAATGCGTATGTTGTTTTACACGTGTTATAAATACTGGAAAACCTATGCTAAAATACCTCTGACATTTAAATAATTGCCATTCAGCTACATTCTTTATCGTTTGATAATTTTAATTTTCTACAGATTTGATGATGCCATTTCATATCATATTTAAATAAATACCAGGTATTTGTTACTTTAAAAAATAAATTTAAATTCTAATAAGGAGCCATGAACATAGCAGAAATAAAAATCGTATGCATGTATAAAATAAAATATATTCTTTAATTTATATTTATATTAATAACTATTGACTTGTTAATAATAAACAACATTTTATTTAGTTCACAGTTACAGAAAAACTCCGCATAAATTGTGCATTTCATTATTATTATGCCATTTATGGTATGATATTTTTTTATTTGATAAATATGTTACTACGCTATACTGAAAAGCATATATGATCTTCCGGGTTTTAGTCATATAATCATACGGGAAGCATAATGCAGATTTACATCTTAAAGTTTTTAGCGATATTTTTTGGTAACGACGTATTTCATTGCATTTAGCTAATCATCATAGATACATTATATGATAATTAGTTAAATTATTACGCAATACAAATCTTTTTCATTAGAAAAATTTACTTAAAGCTTGACTTTCTTTCTCATATAAATTTATGATCAATAATTTTATCTTTATTATATTATTCAAAAATACTTACTGTACAAAAATAATAAAAATTTAATAAGTGATTAAGAAATCAAACAATCACTTTAAATGTCTATAAATTTTTAGCTAGCTCTTTAAATTTATTACGGTTTCATAATAAAATTCAAAACAATATCGGAAATACATCATCTGAATTATGACCCTTTGTTAAATAATTTATAAATATTGAAAAACATACTATCAATTTTGTATCACAATATTAAACTAAAACAAAATGTTAAATTACAATCTGAAGATGGCAATTGATTCATTCATAATTTGAATTGAAAAGCGAACACCACAGCATGGTTTATAGAATAAAGTTTACAAATAATGGAGAAATTATTAGTTTTTAAAACTCGATGAAATGAGGCATGTGTGTGTTGACTTTTTTTTAAATTATTCTTATAAATTACGCAAAAAGTACTTCATATGAGTATATATTATTTTATATTAAATAATATCAAAGTTATGATGTAGTTAGAACTAACATTATTATTATTATTATTATCACTATATATTTTAAACTATCTTCTACTGATACATTAATGAAGCATTTTTGTGAAAGTTCCGTGAATAAAAATTTATAAATAAAATTGTAAATACATGTTATCCTAATGTGTCAATTAATAAACCAAGAAATAAAGTATTGATCTGATCCTGTTCGCTTCTGTGTATATCTCCATCGATTTTACGCATCTATTTTGATAGTGAGGTTGGATTTCCGATCAAACGATAATTAATCCTAATTAAGATAGAAATTGTCTACATAGATCAATTTAAGGTTTACAAATTTTCTTGATGTGGAATTAACATTTTGGAAGTAGATTCTAATTCCAGCATATCATAGTTGTAATCATTGATCAAATTTTTTTAATGATATATTCAAGCGCATCATAAGATATATCATAAATAATAGGCTGTTATTGTATTGCATAAATATATAAATATGAAGATGTGTTCCTCTTTATCATTCAATAAGTAGATACTTTTTAACCAAATATTTTTAATAAAACTTTTCTTATCAATATTAATTCTTAAAAATATTTTTTTTATATTTGGAAAAGCAAAAATACCTCCCTGTGCACCAAGGAATACCACACAGAGCCCGAAGGTACTACAAATGTATTCCAAAACAAATAAAAACTAAATCATGATATGAAACAAAATAATAAAAATAAAAAATAAAAAAAGGCACAGGAAAAAAAAAATTTGCATTGGTTATTTTGCCTAGCAATTATTCTGAATGTTTCCATTTACCATGCAACTTATGCTGGTTTTTGCGTTAATATATACACGAAAACGAAAGTAAAAAAATGGAATAAAAACAATAAAAAAAACTGAAGGAACAATGTAATAAACAAGACAAAAGCATTTAATTTTGTCCAACAATTTTGATTATGTTCAACAACATAATCAAAAGAATGCTAGACGGAATCTTTCATTACTTACTTCTTAATATTTTGAAATAAATGTATAATCTCTCAAAAATTCGTTAAAAAAATTCAATATTTTTTTAAGATTTTTAAAATTGTATAAAAATATAAAACTAAATAAATATATTTAAAAAGATAAAAATTAAATTTTATAAAAGTAGCAAGCAAAATGCATTTATAATTTCAGCAATATTTTGATCCTGATCCATGTTTCAAAGTTAAATTGAACTCCGATATATCATGACGGTCACATTAATGAGATACTTTACTTTGAACAACTATTTTTTTTTTCTAAATTTATTACGTTTAAAAGTATAAAATATTATCTTGAAAACTGTATAAAAGCATTATTATTTTAACTTATTTAATTTCAGTATTACAAAATTAAGTTATTTTCTTTGATATATATAAAATAGAGGAATTTGGTTATGAGAAGTTTTATCAGAAAATTAGCTAATCAAATGATTTTCCTCAAAATTTCCTAATTCCGTAAATAGTTTTGTCCTATTATAATGCAATTGTTTTTTTATTACGTGAGTACTTTTTACATGTCAAGAAATAAATGTTCGACTCATATAAGGCAAAATATGTAATAGCATAAGGAAATGATGTTAAAATATTACAATTACAATCACAAACATATATTATGTATACATATATATATATATATATATATATATATATTATGTGATGCATATTTAAATCTATTATTTTAAATAATTTTCAATTTAATCTTGAATTCACTATAAAATTTGTCAGTTTAATAACTTGTATAATTTAATAGTTTCTTTTCTTTATAAATTACGAAGAAAATTAAATTTAACAATTTTAAAGTTTGAAAAGAAAAAGTACATTTTCTGGGAGAACGAAAGTTTGGTATTAATTCCCAATTACATATTTTATGACATTTTACACTTGCATTATTTCTATAAACACTGATGAAATGAAAAAAGGCGGGATGATAATATACCGAAAAAAAATTTATAAGTTTAAAACGAATATTTAATTATTATTTATTTTGAAATACAGAAATTTCTCTAAATAGGACTAAATTAAAATACACTAATCAAAACATTTAGGAAATAAAGCGAGCTTGGTGTTAACCAACTGTATAATTGACAAATTTATTAAAAGGTTTAAAAAGAAAATTATAACATTTACAATGCTGAGAATATGCAAATTTTGCCAGTTCATATTGAAAACTGAGAAAACTGTTATAGTACTTCTAAACAATTGATATGCATTGAATTTTTTTTATAGTAAATATGATGTTTTAGAAACATGACTTAGTTAAATCAGTAACACTGATTAAAATCGATCATTCACAGGTCACTCAGTCACATTCAGTTGTAATGGAAGAATTAAGAGTTTCTCAAAATGTAATTTAAAAATCATGAAGTCGGTGTTTGGTGATTGAAGATGTTCACCGGAGACTGCAATAAGAATGTATGCTTGCCATAACAAAAAAACTGAGGATTGGTATTTAAGATGAGCTGTCAAAGGAATCCGTACTATTTTAATGCCACTTTATTCTAGTAACACCTTCAGAGAGAGCTATTAGAGCAGAGTTAGAATCAAATTATTCGAAACCGATATCTCATGTTGAATTGTACGTTTGCAGATCTTTAGTTTGTGTTACGTTTACTAGTGATCACCTTCTTACCCGCTGAAGATGGTCACAAGAGTATCTCTTATAGGACGAGATGGACTTGACCAAGATGTTGCCCACATAAGAGTCATTGAACAATATGATAACTAGTTGTGTTTCATGTTTGGAGAAACTGGTATTTGGAACAATCCTGCATTAGTACTGGAAAATATCTGATTTGGGGAAAGTTTGGTATTTTGGATTAGTATTTCTATCAAGAGCCGCACAATTACCTATGAATTATCAGGAATAGAGTAATAACTGCTAAACGATATCGGAATGAAATCTTCAGAGTTAGTGTGGTTCCTTATGTGCAGCAATTGAAGATAAATTTATTACCACATATTTAAATGTATACAGCGCGCGCGTTAACTTTATGTTCTTCATATATATAACGACGAATTCATCCTTATATATATATGTGTGTGTGTGTTTGTGTGTGTGCGCGTGTGTGTGTATTCTATTCGAAATGATCCTTTGAAGAGATTGACAAGCATATTAACTTTTTCCAGCATTTTAATCTGAAGTGTGTCCTAATCACCCACAATATTTTTGCGGTTATCTTTATCAAAAAATTTCAAACTGTTAATGAAATATGCAAGTATGAACAATTTTAATTACTTAAGAGCTTTCCTTGAGAAATTCTATTCTTTCTACTTGCCCGAGCTGAAATGCATTTCAGCGAATCACCCAATGCATTTTCAGATTTTAATTAGTTAAAATATATCGCATCATTCTCTTTTTCAATCTACGGAATCATGTTTAATGAAAAACTTGAATTCAAAGTATGAGTTTTAAGCAATAAGAAGCCTTTTAGGTATTAATTATAGAGCATTATACATAAATTAAAACCTGATTGTAATTAATTGATAGCTAATATGTTTTTTTATATGAGTGATACGCTTTCCACAATGTTTTAAAAGAATCAGACATCAATCCATGTCACAAGTACTATGTGAATTGGGTACTTTCCATAAAAATTATCAAAAGATTTAATTATGACGGGTAAGTAATATTTTGCAAAAACAGTGCTTCAAATTTTAAGAGTTTTAGATTCAAAATTTTAAAACAATATTTTCACTTTTGTATTATTAATTTAGAACTTTAGTATCAATTTGATTCATGCTTATATTTAGGTTCTGTCTTATTTTTAACTGTACCCAGTTTTCATTGAGATTTTTTAATGACAATTTATTTTATAACAATTAATTAATTATAAATTATACATCAAAATGTTTGATGTTATTATAAGAATATTGTAATTAAGAGTTTTAGGGATATTTTTCTATACATATTTGTTATCTTGCATTTACAGAGAAAAAAACAAAAATTCAAATATTTTAAAAGAATATATATTCTCCCAATTTTTAAAACTTTGTTATTATAATTTTTTTGCAGTTATTATATGTAAAATATTGAAATTTATTAATAAACATGTTATACGTCACTAAATTATTAAACTCAGTTAAATTTGCAATTTCTTATGACTTCAACTTAAAAGTAGGATTTTTTTTTTAATATGACTTGTATTTTTCCGTATGATTTAATAGTGCATATTTTTAAGACATTAGTTTTACAAATGAATTGGAAAGAATAAATTATATACTCATGTAATAATGTTAAAAAATTAAAAAATTTCTAATCATTACGAGCAGAAAAGTTTTAACACTTGACAAAAAGAAAACTAACATATTTTTGATAGCCCACTTTAACATTCGTACAATTAGTTAACTATATTAGGAAAACATTTTATAATTATGTAGAATAAGAAAATTAATCATTAATACTAAAAATTCCATTTTTAAAATAAATTTGTTATATAATAGTAAATAATATAACAAATTTATAAATTAACTATAAAATATAATTATCTAGTATAAAATCATTTTATCATAAAATCACAAATACTAGTTAAGAAATGCATTTCTAATGAAGAATCTTAAATTAAAAATACATTAAGTTAAAAAGAAGTTAAGTACTTCATACAGAGGAACTTTAAACGCAATCGAAATTCTTTCCAACTAAGCGATTTTCTGATATTATTATTTACCAACAAATTTTAAGGGTTTTATGTTATATATTAATTAAAAAGGGATTTATTTACTAGCGACGAAACTTTCTATTGAAATCATATGAATGATACTAAATTAATGAAAACTAATTAAGCTAAAAGAAAAAAACGTTATTTGATATTTATGGTTAAAGTTCAAGACATAAAAAAAATTGAAATGTACACCTAGCGGAGCAAATGCAATCTAAGAAAGCCAGAATGGAGAGTTTCCTCATTTCCTTCGTACAGAAAAAGCTTATTTATAATTCATTGTAGCAATAATTCTATAAGAGAAAGCATCTCAGATTAATTATATTTTTTCTCTAAGACTTGGAAGAGCGTTTTGACATCATCATTAACTTTATCTTGAATGAAAGTAAAATAAATGAAAGTGATAGATGAGTCAAACGGAATTTTATCGCATTATTTATTCATTATTTTGCACACTTTTAATTCATACGTCAAAAGTATTTCATTGAGTATATTTTTAATGATTGATATTTTAGCTGGTCTAACGAGGGCTATGTAAATATCCTTACATTAAATGTAAATAATTTACCACAGTTTAGTGATATAACTAATCCATCTAGAATAAAATACACAGTCTATTTCAGTTATGTTTAGAAAAACATTTACTGTTAGATGTCATTTGCAAAATTATATTAAATATATAGATTTGCTTTACTTATCAGCATATTTTTAAAAAAATGCTTTTGGTGTTGAAATTTTATTTTTTGCTAAAATAATAGCATTTTTTATAATTGTTAATACATTAATACATACTAAAACCAAATATATATATATATATTTGAACTATTCGAACCAGACCATGGTTTACCTTAAGGCGACATGCTACAGACGTGAAATTTGTACGAAGGGAAGAAGGTGCTGTGATATGCAAATGATTAGCTTTTCAGCGCATTCAGACAAAGCAGGCGGCAGTAGCGACACCTACATTGTGTTTAAAAGAGGAAATTGTTCAGCCGATTCCTCATTCACAAATTGCATTTGAACGTTGTTGCCTAGTGAAAAGTTGTTGTGATGCCTCGTGTAAGAAGGAGAAATGCGTACCAGCACGTTTCTGACTTTGATAAAGGTCGAATTGTAGCGTACCGGGATTGCGGTTTATCTTATCACAGTATTGCTGCTCGCGTCGGTCGAGATCCAATGACTGTTAGCAGAATATGGAATCGTTGGGTTCAGGATGGTAATACGGAACGCCATGCGGGATCTCAACGGCCACCTATCACTAGAAGTGGGAAAGACAGGCATATTATCCGCATGGCCGTAATGGATCGTGCAACCACATCACGAGCCGTGAGTCAAGAAACGGGGTCGTTTGGAAGACAACAAGTATCTGCACGAACAGTTCGACGACGTTTGCATCAGTATGGACACTCAGCTCGGAGACCATGTCTGCGTCTTCCCTTGACGCTGCGCCTTAGACAAGAGCACCTTCAATGGTGTGATCAACGACGAACCTGGGCGCATGAATGGCGAGACCTCATCTTTTCAGATGAATCCAGGTTCTGTGTACAGCATCACGATGGTCGCATCCGTGTTTGGCGGCATCGTGGTGAACGCACACTGGCAGCGTGCATTTGTCATTGTCATACTGGCCCATCACCTGGCGTGATCGTATGGGGTGCCATTGGATACACGTCTCGGTCACCTCTTGTTCGCATTGACGGTGCTTCGAACAGTGCACGTTACAGTTCTGGTGTGTTACGACCCGTGGCTCTACCCTTTATTCGAGCCCTGCGAAACCCTACGTTTCAGCAGGATAATGCCCGACCGCATGTTGCCGGTATTATACGGACCTTCCTTGATGCGGAACATGTTCAGCTGTTGCCCTGGCCAGCACGTTCTCCAGATCTTTCACCAATAGAAAACGTCTGGTCAATGGTTGCCGAGCGACTGGCTCGTCACCAAACGCCAGTCACTACGGTTGATGAACTGTGGCATCATGTTAAAGCTGCATGGGCATCTGTACATGTACATGCAATCCAATCTCTGTTTGACTCAATGCCCAGGCGTATAACTGCTGTTATTACTGCCAGAGGTAGTTGTTCTGGGTACTGATTTCTCAGGATCTATCTATATATATATATATATATATATATATATATATATATATATATATATATATATATATATATATCCAGCCAAATGTTTTGAAAATTTAATCACTTGTTATTTCTAGTATAATATATTTGTCCAATAAATATCATTTTTGTTATCTGCATTTCTTCCTGGTGTTGCAATTTTAATGGCCAGTAGTGTAGATTGGCGAAAATTATTTTCAACATCTCACAAATATTGTTCACATTGTTTGTGTCATTTCACCATTCCTTTTGTTGTTGTTGTCTTGTACCAGCTAGGCTGGTGTAATTGGGTACGCTGCTCCACTATTTCAACTAAACCATATTTTTGGTGGGGAGTTCAACTTCCTCAGTACGCTCATGCCATAAAAACCCCTTTATAGGGTAGGGAACCATTCACAACCCATTCATACAAAGAAAGGACAAAGACAGGATATAGATAGAGAAAGATAGTATATATATTCCCAAACCGGAATTCGAACCCAGGATTTCCCAATCCACAGTCAGTCACGCTGACCACAAGACAAAATAACGCCAACGGCCATACCATGATGAAAATACCGGTTCTCGTCCGGTTCATTTGTCTATATAAGAAGCAACCCCTAGCAACATAGTCAAGAATACATAACTGTTGAACAAATATTCTTATTACCCTTTGTATGAAGCATCTATGTTCTTATTATTCTCCTTATTTATAAGGATACTGCAAATCGTTGATGTAGATGTGCGTACTTAATCGAAAATACTTATACCTCAGTCTCTCTTTCAATTATTTAATTTCTCCTTTCTATTTTTACTTTCTTATTGCTGTTTTCTTGATGTTTTTTTTTTTTTTTTTTTTGGGGGGGGGAGCATTACTTTTCATTAAAAATTACAAATCTATTTCACTATTATCTTACTCTTAATCAATTCAATTAATTTTTATTCATGTATATGTAACTCATTCTAAAAGTTTGAGAAACTGTGGGGTCATGAAACACAGTATGATGCTACTGCAACAACTGCTAAAATGTCTGATGTAATGCAAGCACAATCCAGGATTCACCCTCTTCTCGCCGCCACTCGTTACGCGAAACGTTGCTAGTTAGATGAGCCATTCTTTCACAGTTCGTTTTGCTCATTATTCGAATCACTGGCTATAAGAGGTACTCATTAAGCGAGCTTCTATTGTATTTACAACCTTGCTTTTAAGAATAACATTTTGTAAGCAAAAAATAAAAATAATGACACGAAAAAATGCCTTTCCAAAACTAATTAAGTAATTCTTTAAAATAAGCTTATTTATAACCTTGCAAATTGTATCTTATTATCTGTTGGATTTTTCAATCTAAATGAACAAAAAATATTAGAAAATGAATATAGTATAGTTTTTATTCTGCTTTAAAAATTCTGTAATAAGGCATCATTGATTCAAGAAATTTTTTCCGTGCATCGAATGAATGTATGTAAGAAAAACATTTTTACAGATATGTATGCATTCGCATAAATTTATAGGAGTAATTTGTATTTACAACAATAATATAGATTGCATTCAAAGTTACTTTCAGTATGTGATCTTTCTAATCTTATGTCATTTGCCTTATTGATAAAGTCTAACATTTGGCAATAAATCTTTTGATTTTTTTTTTCGATGAACATATCTTTTTGTGCGCTGTCAAACCATCGATTATTGATTTTTAATATGTTATGTGATGAAAAAATTATGAGTTTTTGAGATAAAATGTTAATAAAGAATTTAATGAAGACCAATGCAGTATAAAATGTATTAGAACATTGAACAATTCATTATATTTTATATTACTTTTAAAATTTAATTGAATATTTGTCTACCATTTAATGGAAAATAATAAGCTAAAATAAAATTCAATATTCTATTAAATATCTAACAATACATTTTTACTTGATAAATACAAATGATATAAACTATCTATAAATTCTCTTCTATTCTAATAAATATTTTCAGATATTTTTTTAGTTAAAAATTCATTTTACTTTTGTGGAAAATTTGGAAATTAAATTTGATAGAAGCGTCTTATTATGTAGGATTGCAAAAGTCAGTTATCAAATAATGAGTAATTATCTTGTGCTGTTAGGTTCCTTACCGTAAAACCTAACAGCACAACGCTCTGCAAGGCTTTTTTATAGCATCTTTACATATTTTCCAGAAAAAGAATATTTCAAACTGATATATATTCATTTAGAAAGGAGAAGAAACATTAAGAAAAACTCATATGATATACTAACATACATTCTTATAAAAGCATAATACACCATGTCGTTGTTTAATAAAGGAAGTATGAAGTGTTAAGGAAAGAGCATAATCTTAACAAAATTCAAAAATATGAATTTGAAAAGAATATATATAATCGAGCAGATAGTTACAATGTAATCAAATAAAATTTATGTTTACATTAATACGCTCAAATCACTTAAATTTACGATTATCTTTGAATGTCTTTTCATAACGTAAATTGTGCCCCTTTACTGAGAAGAATTTTTCTATCTAGTGAGACACAATCAATAAACTTATTTGATGTTACAAATGTCTACGAACATTTAGCATCGGAAATAGCATAAAGAACTCACGAGACTATAAATATTAAAAGGTCGTATTCATTATATATTCAAGTGGCAAATCAGTACATTACATAAAGGCAATTAATAATGATGCAATAAGACATATTAATCTATCTGTAAATGTCTGGACCTTAGAAAAGAGCAGTAGAGGAATAGAAGAATTCTATGATACATATATATGTGTGTGTGTGTTACCATATATATATATGTTACCGTGAAAGACCGAAATCAGAGAATGTAGACATTCACCGGTGAATGTCAACAAACACCAAATACGTCGGTGTAAGATCAAATATTTCATTATATTCTTGTACATTCGGACCTTCACCAGTGTATGTCGACAGTCACTGATAGGCTCTAGTGGATGTCAAACAGAGAGGAGCCGGCCAAGAGGTGACTGGTTATTTCTCGCCAAATTCGCCAACTGCTTTGTTCTGGTGGAGTCTCCCGCCAAATCCTGGCGACTAACTGTTTCCAGCCAAATCTTTTGTGCTGATGGAGTCAGTCAGTTTTGTCAGTCTTATGCATATGCAAGGTTCGATGGTGAGAGCAAAGTTTTCTTAATTTTTTTTTCTGATTTCCTGATTCATACAGAATGGATACTGCAGTGAATTGTGATCTTTTTCTTGAAAAGTTAAATGTATTAATTGCGGGTAAACGAGAAGATAATTGCTTTTATTTTTCTCGAGAAAAGTACTCTGAAATATTTTCTGAAATGGTTTTTGATAAAACTAAGAGCTACACACCTTTGGATTACGAACGATTAAAACGTTTTGACATTTTAAAAATTAATGATGAAGAGAAGTTAATTTTACCATTAAAACCTGGAGAAACGAATATATAGAATTATGTTACCGATGAAGAATTTTTCAGTATACTATATGAAACTCACACCAGGATAGGCCATGTAGGAAGACACGTATGCTTAAAGAGTTGCAAAACAAATACAAAAATAATACATATGAAGTTTTGTAATGTTGTATTTAAATCTATGCAAACAGTGTCAAATGAAACACAGTGCACCTAAGATAGGTATTGTTGTGAAACCAATAATCAATTCTGAGTTAAACTCAAGGTGTCAAGTTGATCTGATAAATCTGCAGCCAAACTCAGATGGTGAATATAAGTTCATAATGGTGTACCAAGATCATTTAACTAAGTTTGTCCAGCTACGACTTTTGAAAACTAAGAGGGCTGAAGAAGTAGCGTATCTCGTTCTTCCAATATTTTTAACA